>JALIGW010000001.1:119100314-119642814 GCA_023053685.1 Diadophis punctatus similis | reverse complement strand
AGTTCAGAAATCTCTATAACGTAGCTGCAGAAATGTCTAAAGTTTCCCAAATGACATCTCTCAAGATGGCTGCAAGCAAAGAGAGTACACTTTGGCTGATTCTTCCTATCTCATGCACAAATGACATCAGATGACATCCAGCCCCTTTGAAAATGGATGGAAGTTTTGTCTACCTCCACCCACTGAAAAAAAAAGGAAATATAGCTGAAGAGGGGGAAATTTTCATAGAAAAATAAATCAACCTGCCAGAGGCCACAAGCTAATTACCAGACTGCTTTAAAAGTTGAATTCAAGGCTCTATCCCAGTGTTTCCCAACCTTGGCAACTTGAAGATGTCTGGACTTCAACTCCCAGAATTCCCCAGCCAGCATTCGCTGGTTGGGGAATTCTGGGAGTTGAAGTCCAGACATCTTCAAGTTGCCAAGGTTGGGAAACACTGCTCTATCCCTTTATTTGTTGGAAGACATTTTCGTATATTTTTTTCCAGAATAAATTGACTGCACAATCACTAGCTTTAGAAATAGAAAAGGTATGTAGTAATCATTCTCGGTAGGCATTTACATTAACACTTTGTATTTAATAAGGCTAGTTTTACAAGATTGTGAAGTGCTGCAAGAAATTGAAATCAGAGCTTGTTGGAGGACCAAAAAGCAATGAATATCAGTGTATCTCCAGATAACAGAGAAAATATGCTGCATTGGTCTTGAAAAACTGTTCTTAGGTTATTCTTCCAGTATCTGACATCTGCACGGAATTCTTAGAACAGTGTGTATCTTTTCTTATTTTAAAAAAACTGATAAGCTTAGAATCAATATTTTATGCAGGTTCTCTGAGGGAAATCAGCAGAATATACTTCTCTTATCAATTCCATTAATATTTTTAAATGCAGAGATATTTTTTCACTCTGACTCAATACAGTTCTTGAAGAATGCCAACCATTCTTCAATTAATCACTTCTCTTCCCTTTTCTTTTTCTGTATTTTAACAATACTTGCAGGTATCCGGTGCTAGCATTTTAATTAAGATTATTTTCATACTAATTGATACATCTATTAAAGGAAGACTATAGTAGAAAGCTATCAAACCTATGGGCTATATCTTTATGTAATTATTTTGCACACAAATGTTCTTTATCTCAATTGCATCTTCATGTTTATTTTTATTCACTTGCTCCTATAGAATCTAGTTTATCCCCACACACCTCCAAAAGATGGGTCAGTGGTCATAAAACAGACCAATAAATCATTGCTTATTTGCCATGGGGAAGCTAGAAGCTAGAACATTTTTGCTAGCTCACAAATTTAAGGAATAGATATCCTCAAGCTAATACTGTTATTGAGCTTATTAATAAAAATGTTTATATGCTCTTTCTTGAACATACATTTTAAAGAGATAGAGTGGAAATCAAAATATAAAAACTAAATCCATTAAAAAAAAACCTCACAAAAATTACCAGAATATAAATGTCAAATGCAATGCAACTGATTAATTAACTGCATCTGAGATTACAACACTAACTGTTGTATCTTATTATTCTTGATGAATGTATTTTTTTTCTTTTATGTACACTGAGAGCATATGCACCAAAGACAAATTCCTTGTGTGTCCGACCGCACTTGACCAATAAAGAATTCTATTCTATTCTAAAACCAAGCAAGTATAAAGTTTCTGCATCACGTGTGAAAGGTTTAAGAGACAAATTGACAAGTGGCTATTTGGGCAAAATAGTGTCCATCTGGACAATAACAACAAAGGATTCTTCTATCATCTTGCTGCTGACTTCTTGTGGGGAAAATAAGGCCCCCAATTGGTTTGTGTGGGAGGAGATAGTTGTTTGATATTTAAATACCAGAACCTTGAACTGTACTCAGAATAGACTAGCATTAAATGAGGAAATTTCTACTTCCTGATTAGTGATTGAGTTCCAGTCCAATGACCAAGTCATTAAGCAAAATGATTGAGGAGAGGGGGGGGGGGAGAGAGGGGGGGAGGGAGGGAGGGAGACAGAGAGAGGAGATGCTGCAAGGACCACTGGTTGCTACTATCTCATTCAGATAATTACCGGTAACAGATTAACAGAGTTGGAAGGGACCCTGTAGGTCATCTAGTCCAAACCCCCGCCCAAGCAAGAGACTCTACACCATTTCTAACAGATGGCAGTCCAGTCTCTTCTTGAAAGCTTCCAGTGATGAAGCTCCCACAACTTCTGAAGGCAAGCTGTTCCATAGGTTGATTGCTCTCACTTTCAGAAAATTTACCCTTAATGTAATAATGATAATGTTTTCTTGTACGGCTACAACAATGTTACTCTCACTCCATCATGCGTGTTCTCAGGCACACATCATTTGGTCATAAATGCATGCATTGCTCAGAAAATGATTTTTTTTTATTACTCTTGTGTTTACAAATGGTCGCTAATTGAAGTACTTGATAAACGAGGAATGGCTGTGTTGGAAAATGATTCTAGCAATCCATTATATGTGCTTTTTGCAATCCTGCCATACAGCACTGTGAACCAGCTTAACCTTCAGGTAATTGGTTTTTCTCAGCACTCTCTATTATGACTGTTACTGGATTTAGGGGTTATATAAAACATAAGTTGAGGTTGATATTCTTAGGCACTGAAGGACTGTTATTAAACAATATTTTATGAAAGCCCATCCCCTGAGATTCCCACCCCCACTGGAGAATTGAAAACTATTTAACACGAGATAGGATTAAAGGCCTCAGCTTGTGTTAATTTTTGGTATTTTGCATATGTTTGTTTTCTTTCTACAAAGATGCCCCCTTGAGAAAATGGAAGGAAGTTTCAATAAAACTTCCAGAAGGAAAACTAATGACTAATGACTAATTAATTTCCTCGTAATCTGAATTCAGAAAGTGGCAAGACGATGTGAGGAAAATGTTGCTGGACTGAGGTACCCCAGAAGAAGATCTCTGGTGATTGCTTATGGAAAGTATGTAATGAAATGTCATTCGTGGCTGAAGAGGCAAATGCAGTTGGGGAATGAACAGAGAAAAAGGGGACTGTTTCAATAGACTGAGTTCACTACAGCCTTAGATTTATTAAAAGGAAATAAAGTATCCATCAGAGGCAGTCAAACTCTAGGGCAGTGATGGCAAATCTTTTTTTCCTCGGGTGCCGAAATAGTGTATGTGCGCACTATCACATACACGTGCGTGCCCACACCCATCATTCAAAGCCCCCCACTCGCCCCACCCCCCTGCGCATGCGTGTGGGACCCCCCCACTCCCCCATTTCCCAACTTCCAGTGGGCCCGGTAGGCCCATTTTTCGCCCTCCCCAGGCTCCAGAGGCTTTCCTGGAGCTTGGGGAGGTCAAAAACGCTCCCCCCTGCCACCCCAGAGGTCCTCTGGAGACTGAAATCACCCTCCCAGAGCCTCTGCGTGAGCCAAAAATCAGCTGGCGGGCATGCACATGCACGCTGGAGCTGAGCTAGGGCAACGGCTCGCATGCCGGCAGATATGGCTCCGCGTGCCACCTGTGGCACCCGTGCCATAGGTTCGCCATCACTGCTCTAGGGTTTATTTCCTAACTTTCTCCCCACAAAACAGGAACCACTTTTAGTAATGAACTGCAAGACTGATACATTTGCCCAAGTTGTGCTTAGAGGAAATTTGCTGAGCAGGAAAGGTATTGACTTGGAATGGGATTTGACAACTCCTTCCTTCCTTCCTTCCTTCCTTCCTTCCTTCCTTCCTTCCTTCCTTCCTTCCTTCCTTCCTTCCTTCCTTCCCCCCTCCTCTTTCTTTCTTTTTCTTTTTCTTTCTTTTTCTTTTTTTTCTCTTTCTTTCTCTTTCTCTCTCTTTCTCTCTCTCTTTCTCTCTCTCTTTCTTTCTCTCTTTCTCTTTCTTTCTCTTTCTTTCTCTCTCTCTCTCTCTCTTCCTCCCTCCCTCCCTCCCTCTTTCTTTTTCTTTCTTTCTTTCTTTTTCTTTCTTTCTCTCTCTCTCTCTCTCTCTCTCTCTCTCTCTCTCTCTCTCTCTCTCTCTCTCTCTCTCTCTCTCTCTCTCTCTCTCTCTTTCTTTCTTTTCTTTCTTTCACCAAAGCAGACCCTAATCAACTTACAAAGCTTACATCTAAAACACAATACCAGTGTGACATTATAAAGATTTAAAATTCTATTCCAATTTAATATGTATACATTTCAGTCCATTTCAGAGTTTAGGTCAACAAGGCCGCCTTGGTTATGGGAGTGGAAGGGGCAATGCAAATGATGTGGAATCTCAGAGAAAGGAAGATTATTCCTATTGTACTTTTCCATCTGATCAGGATATTTGTGCCTTGAAAGCTCATGAATCTGCTCCAGGTGGTTCAGCCATCACAGATCACTGTTTCTTTTCTTTGTCAGACAATTTCTTGGGAGGTGATAAACCAGTCATGCTTTTGATATAATCTCTGAAACTGAATGTGAGGGCTTGCCCTTGAAAATCCTTAATAGCTCTATTGATTCTGATTGCAAAGATGTTACAACATGAGGCTTTAAATGTAAAATGTTAAGCTCCAATTTTACAGCACCCTAACAGAAAAAGAAAGTATTATTAAATAAGCAAAATGATCCAGACAATACGCTGTTCACTAAGCACTTATGTATGTAAAGTGAAAATGTATAAACAAACTGTTTAAAAGAAAAAGAGAGAACCCTAACTCTGCTGAAGCAAGAGACCCTATACCATTTCAGACAAGTGGTTGTCTAACCTCTTCTTAAAAGCCTCCACTGATGAAGCACCCACAGCTTCTGAAGGCAAGCCTTTCCTCTGATTAAATGTTCTAACTGTCAGCAAATTTCTCCTTAGTTCTAGATTGCTTCTCTCCTTGATTAGTTTTCAATGATTGCTTGTTGTTCTGACTTCAGGTGCTTTGGAGAATAGGTTGACCCCCTCGTCTTTGTGTCAGATATTAGAACACAAGTATCATGTTACCCCTAGTTCTTCTTTTAATTAAACTAGACATATTCAATTCCTGCAACCCTTCTTCGTCTGTTTTAGCCTCCAGTCCCCTGATAATCTTTGTTGCTCTTCTCTGCACTCTTTTTAGAGCTTCAACATCTCTTTTATATCATGAGGACCAAAACTGGATGCAATGTTTAAAATGTGGTCTTACCAAGGCATTATAAAGTAGTACTAATACTTCATGTGATCTTGATTCTAACACTCTGCTAATGCAGCCTAGGACTGCATTGGGTTTTTTTGACAGCTGACTCACACTGCTGGCTCATATTTAAGTGATTGTCCACTAGGATTTCAAGATCCTTCTCACAGTTACTACTATTAACCTAGGTACCATCTATTCTATACCTGTGTAACCCCCCCAAAAAACCTAAATTAGGTCTCTGTGCATGTGTCCATTCCTTTGAAATCCCAAAGGATTCAAAATACTAGTGATTAAAACTCTATAAATGTCTGCTCTTAGAGTTTGCTCTCCATGACACTTGATGGCTGTTCTGCTTGTACAAAGAGGCTAAATTAATTACCCATAGTAATAATTTGTCTCAAAATATATTATATTATATTACCTTCAGCATTTTCCCATTGGCTGTTTTCGTAGGAAAAAGTAATGGGTCTTTGTAGCAAACTCTGCAAAGTTCACATACTGTAATAGCAAACTGTGCAAGATGGGTTTCTTGCAACACACTTGCTTTGATTAACCAGTTTCTTGATTAACGTAATACATAAGCTAAACAAACAAGACTGGCTCAGCATAACACACTAAGCCACCAAAAAACTAATCAAGATCAACACTAACCCAACTTAGCATATTGTATTAATATAGCCAGTAGCTGTTAAACCGACCCAGTTAAATGTCTTGTGTGAATCTAGCAATATCTTTTGTAGGGTTTATTTTCAATTAAAATATGCTCAAACAAAATCTCTTCCTGTTCCAGTAGAATGCAATCGTTTCCTTTTCCTTCCATCCGGGTGTGTGATTGTGTTGTGGCCAGGTTGAGTCCAGGGCAATTAGCAGCTGATTCCGAGGATTCGGAGATAGTGAGGGTGTAGTACAGAAGACCGGTGTTCCTGGCACCAGAGACATAGAGTGAAGAGGACGTGGGGTTAGAGGCTGGCGAACAATTAGAACCTGATGCATCTCCTGAGATTAGTGACTCAGGAGAAGAGGAGGAGGCTCTTCTGGATGCCAGAGCACGCAGGTTCTCAAAGAGACATGAGTGGCTAATCAGGAGGAAGCTTCCTCGTGAGTAGTAATGCAGGGCTTGACCATGCCCTGAGGGTATTTAAGGGTCTGTCACGAGGGGCTTCATTGCAGAGAACAACCCCGTTCTGTGGTTTCAGCATTTTGCTCTTGTATCTGCATCTCGGATTATCAACAGTTAACATTTTTCCTGTGATTAATGAGAGTTTGGATTTCCACCAAAACCTCCATGAGGTGAGATAAGGCTCTTTAATTGCTCTCTCAGACTCTAGCCAAATACTGGAAAGACTTTGTGAATGAATGATATTCTTTTCAAAAGACTCAACTCTGGCTAAGAATTTATTTGCAGTAAAACAATATTGTTTCCAATTCCTTCTTGTGCATCTTATTTTGGGGGCATACCGTGGGAACAGAACAGGTTGTGTGCATCCACAGATAGATACAAACCAAGATACAAATATATCCAATTAAAATAAATTCCTTTGAATATAGGCTTCTCCTGGAGAAGGATGCACTGGATAGTTCTGTGAATAAATGTAACTGCAGTAGAACATGTTAATCTATTATTTTCCTTTTTCTCTCTAGGATGCCAGCTGCTCTAAGCACAGTGAGGAGGACAAGTTAAGCATTAATTTTGCTTAACTTTCAAAATCTTTGCACGAATGCCTCTGTAATAATTATTTTAAAAACCAGTTTTGCCTCACTGAATAACCGATCACACACAACATGCACACCACAATGCCTTATCACTCTCCTCTTCCTTGGATTCTTTGAAGTGTCTGAAAGACAAAAATTCAACGTGAGCTTCTTACCTCAGGAACAATTTCCATATTGTTAGCTGCTGGCCTAGCTTCTGATGTCATGAAACCTGATTACTGAATACTGCTGCAGTAAAACTGAGCCGGGGATCCATTTTGATGATTCAGTAAATGACTTTGTCCACAGTGGCCACAATGCTATGAAATTCTGCCTGCTAATGGGCAGCAGATGATAGTGACAGGAAAATTCTTAATAGATGAAGTCAACACAGGAGACTGACATCTTCTGCCTTTGAACACTGAGTCCTGCGTACCCAATTCCCCCAAGCCTCATCCAGGTGCTTTGGGAATAGATGAAGCAAAACCCCTTGTCCATCAAAGAAGTATGATTAATTATTAACCAGGCACCTTAGGAGTAACTGACACACTGCAGACATTTGCAGAATAGCAGCCATGCAACGCAAAGGGCAGACCTATAGTAAGTTTAAGGCAGGTCATTATAACAGCTACAAAAATGTACTATTCATGAAGAAAACAAGGATTTATTACTTTGTGTTATTAACTGCACATGTCCTCTTTCTCACAATATATTATTGAGAGCAAAGCTTTGGAGGAATTCCATGATTAATTCAGCATTTCTCTTTGCAGCAGAGAAACTATATTGTGTTTGGGTATATAGGAAAACAATGGAGAAATGCACTTTTCTTCAGGGGACAGGGCTGCTAAATCACTGCACCATATATTATGGTAGTATCCAGAATGTACAGGGCACAAAAGTGAGAGAATGCTTTCCCCAAAGTCTCATTAGCTAAATGAAGAGCAAAAATAGTAGACGGATGAGGGAAGAAAAAATAAAACTATTAGTAACAAGAACATTTAGGGAATGCTAACAGGGGAAGGGGAAGAAATGGGAAGGAATGCAAAAACTGTAAGGGGACTTAGCCTGTTAATTGTGCTTGGTAAAATGTTTGGCAGAATTCTTATTGAGACAGTTTAAGAGGTGACAATAAGAAAATGACAATGAGTCAACAGTGTGCAGCAGCAGCCAAAAAAAGCCAATGCGATTCTAGGCTGCATTGATAGAGGGATAGAATCAAAGTCAGGTGAAGTTCTAGTATCTCTTTACAAAGCCCTAGTAAGACTACACTTGGAATACAGCATCCAGTGGAATATAAAAAAAATGGTGAGACTCTGGAAAGAGTGCAGAGAAGAGCAACAAAAATGATTAGGGTCTGGAGGTTAAAATATATGAAGAATGGTTACAGGAATTGGATATGTCCAGTCTAAAGAAAAGAAGTAGGGTGACATGATAGCACTGTTCCAATATTTGAGAGGCTCCTACAAAGATGAGGGGGTCAAATTATTTTTCAAAGCACCAAAAAGCAAGACAAGAAATAATGGTTGGAGATTAAACAAGGAGAGAAGCAATCTAGACCTAAGGAGATATTTTGTAACAATGAGAGCAATTAACCAGTGGAACAACTTGCCTTCAGAAATTGTGGGTGCTCCATCACTGGAGGCTTTCAAAAAGAAACTGGACAACCATTTGTCTAAAATGGTATAGGGCAGAGGTGAAATGCTACCGGTTCGGACCGGTTTGGGAGAACCGTTAGCAGACAAGTGGTCTGGTTCGCTGAACCGGTAGCGACAGCTGGCTGGCCACGCCCCTGAACCACCCATTTGCTTGCTCGCTTGCTTTGCCGGGGCCTGCTGCAGGGGCCGTACTGCACTGTGCTGTGCTGCACTGTGCTGCGCTGAGCTGCCTGGCGAGGCTTTGTTTGAGCATGGGTTGGTTTGGGGTGCGTGTGCCTGTGTGTCCCGTTCCCACTCCGTCCGGTGAGCCACACATGAATAGCTCTGGGAAGACCCTTTTTGTTTGGTTCTTGGTTCTACACCATCTCTCTTCCCTCTCTCGCTCTCTCTCACTCACCTTTCTTTTCCTTTTGCCCTCATTCTTCTCTCCCATGATCACGTGGGAGTTCCAGCCCACCTACCTACCCCTCCGCGAGGTGGATGGGTGGTGGGTGAGTGGCTGGGAGGGGAGAATGATTGACAGCTGGCCGAGTGGGTGGAGAGCTCTGCTGCGCCAAACTGCCCGTGAGCGGCGCAGCGATGGTGTCTTGTTGGGGAAGCGCCCAAGGTGCTGCTTGCAGCTGCCTTCCAAAGCCTCGCCTCTCCCCGCATTGTTGTTTTGAGGCTCGGTCAGGGAGTCAACCCGTCTTGCTAGAACCATAAATGGAGTGGTGTTTGTTTGGCGTGGCTGCCGTGACCTCACCTCAAGCCATGGTGGGCTGCTTTGGAAGATGTGGAATGGGGGTTTAGTGTGCCTTAGGCACTTGGGTGATTTTGGGCCAACCCAAAGAAAGAGGAGGAGGCAAGGGCAAGCGGCGGCAGCAGCAGAGCTCCGGGATGGCAGGCAGATGTCCCGGGGCTGCTTCACATGTGCACTGCTTGCCTTCCCCTCCACCTTGGGTCCCGCTCCCCGCATCCAACTCATGACAGGGGATGCGCTGCTGCCGGGCCAGGCCAGCCGCCCTACCAGAGCACTTTCTTCCTTCTCCCGTGCTGAGAGAAAGAGAGAAAGAGAGAAAAAAAGAGAAAGAAAGAAAAGAGAAAGAGAAAGAAAGAAAGAAAGAAAGAAAGAAAGAAAGAAAGAAAGAAAGAAAGAAAGGAAGGAAGGAAGGAAGGAAGGAAAGAAGGAAGAAAGGAAGAAAGAGGAAGGAAAGGGAGAGAAAGAAAGAGAAAGGAAAGAGAGACAGAGACAAGGAAAAAAGAGAAAGAAAGAAAGAAAGAAAGAGAAAGAAAGAAAGAAAGAGGAAGGGAGAGAGAGAGACAAGAAAGAAAGAAAGAAAGAAAGAAAGAAAGAAAGAAAGAAAGAAAGAAAGAAAGAGAACTTATGACCACAATTGAGCCCAAAATTTTGGTTGCTAAGCAAGAGCATTATTAAGTGAGTTTCACCACATTTTGCAAGTTGGCCACGCCCACCCGGTCACATGACCACCAAGCCATGCCCACAGAACCAGTAGGGAAAATTTTTAGATTTCACCCTTTTTAGATTTCACCACTGGTATAGGGTCTCCTGCTTGAGAAGTGGGTTGGGCTAGAAGACTTCCGAGGTCCCTTCCAACTCTATTATTCTATTCTATTCAAAAATTTTGAGAAGTATAGCATAGGTCTACATCAGTCTCCTTCAGCAAGTTAGTGGAAAATGTGAGAAAGAAAGTTTATTGTTACATTTGTTGATTCAGAGAAGGAGCACTGGATGGTAAAGTGAATAGGCTTGACGTATGGAAGGTCTTGCAGGGAAATTGAATTTTATCTGCTGACAGCTCTGATATATGGAAACAAAGAATGCATAAATGGAATGCTTAGTAAATAGTTCAACACTGAATAGCAACCAATGCAAGGATGGATGATATCCCCATGATTGTTTCATGATTTATGGATAAATACATTCACAAGGAATATTTGTAATGATGCTGGAGGTGTGTCGATTGGGGACATGAAAAGGTCTACATTTTCGTTGCAGACAATGTCTTATTGTTGATAGAAACAGAATGATTTGCAGGAAATATTAGATATATATCATACATTGGAAAATGTGGATTTGAAAATCAAAGTGTCAAAGGCCAAAATGGTTGTATTTAATAGGGAAATGAATGACTACATGTTTTAAAAAAATGATGAAAAATCACAGCAAATGGTCGGATTTCTAAACTAAGCAGAATAGTGCAGAAGGCCACGCTGATTCGTATATGAAAAGTAGTAGAAGCAAATGATGTAAATTCATATGTAATCAACTATCAACCATCAACAATGGTTGATCATGGGCTACAGACAGGATGAACATTCAATAAATGTGCTACTCTCTGGACAGTAGAAGCAAACTTCATTTTATCCCTCTAATCATCTGGGTAAGTTTTAAATGTGTATCTGCATGATGTTGATAGATTTCTCTGTTTGCTTTTTAAATTGGCAGGATTGGCAGGCAGTTTTGTTTAGTTCATTTGCTGTAACTCAGCAGGACACAGAAGCAGCCGTAGAAAAACAACCGTGGGATGGCAGAGAAGAAAATGTTAGTTGAGAGCTTCTCATCTGAACCAGTATACATGGCTGTTTAGGGGATGTTGCATAAGACCATTAAGCCCAAAGTCTGCCCTTTTAGGGAAAAACCCTGTTTCAAATCTGCTCTGGATTAAAGCCTTGCCAACCCTGAAGCCAAGATCCATCACAATGATATGGAACCAGTTATAACTCCTGGTGTTTCTCACTTCTGGCTTTATTGAGGCTGTTTAGAATTTATAACCTGGAGAGGTTTGGTCCAACCAACAACCCGTCATATATTTATCAGAATATATTTGTCTGAACTGCAAATCTTAGAGCAGAGGTCTTCAAACTTGGCAACTTTAAGACTTGTGGACTTCAACTCCCAGAATTCTCCAGGCAGCATAGCTGGCTGGAGAATTCTGGGAGTTGAAGTCCACAAGTCTTAAAGTTGCCAAGTTTGGGGACCCCTGTCTTAGAGTTTCCCACCACTCCTATTTTGGTTACAGTGAATTTAATAGCTTGAGTCTTCTGAGCAGTGGTGGGTTCCTACCGGTGCGGTCCACTCTATAGCACCGGTAGCGGCCCGCTGGTGACATCACAGTACCGGTGCGGTCGGTTGCCGGTGCCTGGGCGCCTCCATTTTTTTTATTAAAAAAATTTAATTTTTTTTAAAAAAATTCTTTTGCGCATGCCCAGAAGCCAAGCTTCCGGCACTGCGCATGTGCTGCCTTCCTACCCCACAGTGAGTCTAAGCAGGGGAGGATGGCTGAGGGAGTGCGTGAGACGCTGAAAGAACAGGCGGCAAGAGCTATCTCCATTCCCCTCCCTTCAGCAATCTGAGAAGCCACGAACACGCGGTGATGATCCCAGGCATTTTTGCACGTTCGAGGCTTCTCGAGCTGCTGAGGGGAGGGGGAATGGGCGGCAGGAGCCTAGGATCATCGAATGGGGAGAAGCATTCAGGCCGGACGGAGCCTCCTAGAAGAACTGCTGCCACAGTTTTGCTGCTCCCGCTGTGGGGGGCTGCATTGCGGGGGGCTGCGTTGCGGGTGGGTAATGCCCCCCTGTTTCTCCGGCCACTGCCAAGCTCCCGAGGCCCACGCCCACCCGGTCACATGGCTGGCAAGCCACACCCACAAAATAAGCCACGCCCACAGAGTGGTAGTAAAAAAATTAGGAACCCGCCCCTGCTTCTGAGGATTTAAGTGATAATGGATATGGTTTTGTAATATGATGGTCCTGTTTTACAGCATTTGAGGCTTTCTGATAAATGGGTTGACTTGGTCCAAGGATTTGTTTTGCTGATATGACTTTTCCAGATTCACTTCATTTGCCTCCTTCCTAAAAAAAAGGGGGGGGGGGTATAAAAATAAACAAGGCATGGAAAGCTTGCAGGGCAAGGCTTTCCACACTTCCTTCCAACTCTTTTATGGTAGTTCTGATTTGGATCAACAAGAAGGAAGAGGAAGGGAGACTTAGAATGGAGGAATCTGCAGTTTTTCAAGCATCTACCTAGCTATGTGCCTTTCCCATAAGGATGCATTGCACACACACACCGGATTTATTTTCTGTGCTGTTCCTGGCTAGATACCATCCATTTTCACCCACTGATCTTTCTTTTGTCAGCTTTCCCCCCCCCATCAAATTTCATCCCATTATGATCTGTTTTCAGAGAATTATCCTGCTGACAGACAGATGGACAGAGCTTCTGGACTTTTGCATACCGTACTTCTTTCCAATATTGAAAATATATGGGTACACCAGGATGATACGACAGAAAAACATATATAACCCTTTCCTGGTGAAGAGCTGATAGGGAATAGAGCCTGTGGCCTAGAGGTTAAGCAGCTGCCTTACAAGGCAGGCGGCCCAGGTTCAAATCCCAGTAAGGGTATGGCTATCTGATGAGAGCTAAATAGCTCAAAATAGATCTATAATAGATCTCCCTTTATTTTCATTTATCAGCAAAAAAAATGCTACATATATATGCATACACACACACACACACACACACACACAAACACACACATATGCGCCCTGAGTCCCACGGGATTGGGCGGCCTATAAGAACTCATATATATATATATATATATATATATATATATATATATATATATATATATATATATATATATATATATATATATATATATATATATATATATATATATATATATATATATTATTTATTTATTTATTTATTTATTTATTTATTTATTTATTTATATATAAATAAATAAATATATATAACAAAAAAGATGGGAAACTCTAGATTTGGGATGTTTCATGAATTACTGTAATAGACCAGGTAAGACAAGCAACAATGAGCAAAAAGGCCAAGGATGCAATTTGGGTACGTAACTTTAGAGACAGATTAAATATAAAACAATATAAAACCCTACTGCTTTCTGCCTTGATGTCTCCCAGTACTCAAACATATTTAGAAGGGACTAAGCTATGGAGGTCTGACTTACAATACATAAAACAAAGCGTTGTGTGTATCACACCTCTGTAAATGAAAAGCATTATTTAAAAAAAACTGCAAGCAAACCAAATTATATTATTTAGGCAAAGGTGGTTTCATTTACAATTTCTGCTGAGAAAACTTGAAAGCAGTCATCTAGCCTTCTTGGTACAATTTTGCATTGAGCAGTTTAGGCTGCGGTGGTAAATGTTTAAAAGAACCGTTGCTTGAATAACTGAAAGATGTAGCTGATTTTAAACAGTAATTGAACAAATACTATGACAGCAGATGATCAAAGAGAGGGGCTTTGCTAGTATTGGTATTTCACAAAGACCTTTTTTTTAAAAAAATCAGGTGACCTGGGGACTTTGTTAGATCAAATAATGACAGTCTATTTTACATGCAGAGGAGAAAAATCTTCTGAGGTGTTAAAGTCAGTTAAAAAAAACACTGCAGTCAGTTACAAATGGGACTGTCATGAAGCTGTCCTGTACTTGAAAGAATTAAATGCCAACATTTTAACAGAAGAGAACAAATTCCGGAAACCTCAAACACCATTTACTTTCTATATCTCCTGCCAGAAACAAAAATGGATCTGGTTTGCATTCACCACGATCTGAGTCACACAGAAGCCTGCAAGAGGAGGCAATACATGAACAACAGCCTGTTGGGGGCTATTGCTTCCAATTGCTTCTATTGATGCTCAGAGCTGAGAAACCTATTGTAATGGTTTATTTCAGGCTGGAATATAGTTGGCAGAACTTCCCTTTTTCTAAAGTTGCCAAACAGGAAGAAAAGAAGCGATGCCACTGGATTTGGTTTGATTAAAACAGTGTTTCCCAAACTTTTGACATATGTGTACACCTTCTATAATTTTCTTAATGCTGAGTACCCCTCATAAAAAACATATGCTTTAATAAAAATCAAAATATATTTATTTTTTCTTTCCAGAGATCCATAATCTCTGTTAGGGATAAAAATTGTATTTTATAAAAATAATCAAAATCAGTGGAACTTACTAAAGCACGATAACAGGCGCCCGGAACTAACTATTAAAGAAGTAAGTTGTTTCTGTAACAAAGTGCAGTATATTCACGCCGTGTCACGCCTCACAAGACTGTCTAACCGTTAGATAACACTGCAATTCTCTGGCGTTTAAACAGCTCCGCGGCTCAACGTCAACTGTTAATGTTCCCGCAGTTTAAAAATGGCTGAACCCGAGCTGCGCGAAGAATGCGCAGAAGTTCCCGCCATAATGAGTTGCGGTACGATGTATGATGGCCCCAGTTCCCATGTAAAAACTGCGATACACGCCTATTTCTTTCCTTGTTCTGTGGGCGCAGCTAAGCACGGTGCAGTGGATATTCCCACGTGATCCCCACCAAACTCCGGTGCAACGCGTACCCCCACCAAACTCTTCCCGTACCCCTGGGGGTATGCGTACCACACTTTGGGAAACACTGGATTAAAAGGTAGGGTGGATATAACATATTTGGCAGCAACGGTAGTATATTGAGGAACTGAGAAGTAAAATGGAATAGGCTGTCCTGATTATTAACTGTCTGGTTCGGCATAGCAACCAAACAAGACAGAGACAGACTTCAACAGATAGTTAGGACTGCAGAAAGAGGAAGGAAGGAAGGAAGGAAGGAAGGAAGGAAGGAAGGAAGGAAGGAAGGAAGGAAGGAAGGAAAAGACCTGAAAACAGAGTTCATTGAGAAAGCAACAAGAAGGACACTGCATTCAAGAATTGAAATGTACATGGGGTAAGAAGAACACTAAATAAATAAGAGGAAGGTGGGAAACTGAAGTCTTGCTTCCACAAGGAAAACCATTGAGGTTAAATTCAAAATCATAACTTGATTTAGAAGTTGCATACTTGGCTTGTTGTTTACAGGAGGAGGGCACCATTTTTTTCTGATCAGAGAATTGGCTTTCAATAGATACTGTACCCAATTTCTGGAAAGGCCAGCAGCTATAAGATAAAAGGCTTTTCCAGTCATTCATCAAGCCACCTAACATGTGCAATGCTTTCGCAGAGCCAGAGGGGGATAATATTTTATTCTCCAAATGCACTTTAAAAAAATATATTTGCCCTTTTTTGGTTTGCTGGTGGTTTTGTTTTGATGTTATATGCTCTGTCATTTATATTCCTGCTGCAGTGTCTCATGATTTGTTGTTTGGGTCATAGGTATTGTGGTCATTTATATATATATATACATTTAATTTTAAAAAGAGTGTTTAGTACATTGTTCACCATCCAGAGAAAATTATTTCAAAATTTAATCAATCAAGGGGCGGTGGTGGTGGTGGGAGTCCTGTGCAGCAGTACAATCTGTAAAAAGCTAAATATGAGTCATACCTTTTGAAAAGAAGCTAGAGTTAAATTCTGCCCCTTTGACTTTCCAGTGTGCCGTTTTTCAATTTTATTTTTAATTGCATTTGAATTACTACCCAATAAGGGATCTTGCTTGCTTGCTGCAATAACAGTAGGCAAGAAGTTGGCTAAAACTGAATGTAGTGGAGTCCAAAACTTTAAAGGCACAGGAAAACCATAAAATGCTTTAAATGAACTGGAAAAATATATATCCTAAGTTACTGATTACAAAAACACTAATTTCTTGCAGACATCTGGTATAAAAATGAAACAGCCCGCTCCCCCTCCCCCAAAAAACATCAGTCAATTATTTTCTGGAAATCCATAATGAATTTACTCCTAAGTTAGTTTTATGTAGCTTTACACAGTATGTGAATGTTTAATCTGCTTGGACATTGGACTCATCCTCACATGCATTAACCATGGCATGAACTCCTCATTAATCATCCTCATGACCTCTCATTTCCAGACCTCTATGGAGGCAGCTTAAATTTATCTTCACTAGTTAGTCTGAACTTAAAGTGGTGTTTTCCCTTCCCTCTGAACACAAATTGTGCTTTATAAATGATCTGACCGATTATGTGATCAAAGTGGAGGTCAGGGGCTGACTTCTGCCCAGTTCCCACGGGTTTATTATTTTATGCTCTTGTGGGTCTGCCCCCTTCTCTCCAGCCTTGGCTACTTTTTTCCAGGGTCATTCGCTGCATTGGTCTGGGAGTGAATCTGGTTCTTCCAAACTAGGCTCTTAGCCTGCACCAACCAGATATTCAATTGTTTTGGGCTGTTCTGTGAGATCAGAGACAGCATGAGAAAAGAGCCATCATGTCCTAGTTTTTGTGCAATCCACCCAGAGCCAGAAAGGGATCTCCAGGCTGCCAGCTCTGGAATTAAAACAAGAGAATGCAATTGGGGACCAATGACTCTTTCCCCACCAAATAATACACTGGCTCCCTTTGACACACGTCTGCAGTACAGGTGCATAAAACCAGTGCAAGGTTTGACATTAAACATTAGCCATTGGCCAAAGATTGCTTCATCCTCAACTCATTCTTCATCCGATATTTGAGGGGATGCCATAAAGAAGAAGGGGTCAACCTATTTTCCAAAGCAGCAGAAGGTAAGACAAGAAACAGTGGATGGAAACTAATCAAGGGGAGAAGCAACCTAGAACTAAGGAGAAATTTCCTAACAGTGAGAACAATTAACCAGTGGAACGACTTGCCTCAAGAAGTTGTGAGTGCTCCATCACTGGAGGCTTTTTAGAAGAGACTGGACAGCCACTTGTCTGGAACAGTATAGGATCTCTTGCTTGAGTAGGGGGTTGGACTAGAAGATCTCTAGGTCCCTTCCTGTTGTTCTGTTATTATTCTGTTTTTGTTACCCATAAAAGGTAAGGCAATGGTACCAAATGACAGGATGGCATCATGCATGCAGATAGAGCTGGAGCTTTCTGGATTAGCCGATGAATTGCTTTAAGCCTTTTTCTCAGCTTTCACTAAAATGAGTCTGCCTCAAAAGGACATGAACCTACCACATTCAATTTTAGCAGTGTGTGGGGCTAAAACTGCAAAAAAAAAATTGTGTGTGTGTGTGTGTGTGTGTGTGTCACACGTCAATCCCTGATATCAGTACTGTCTTTATTCTAAAGATGGTCTGGCCTTGGGGAAGCAGCAAAGAAGTCCTTGAAAAGGTTATGCATGACACCATGGATGTAAGGTTAAAAAAAAAAAAGAACTTTCTTGTGAATATTCGTTTTACTTATTTATTGTTAAATGAGAATGATTTTCAGGCAAGAAAGAAAAGGAGATTATTCAAGTTTGCCTAGGAGGCAGGTATTAATTAAGCTGAAGTAAGCTTTCAGTAAACAGCATCATTAAATGCTAATATTTCACCTTTCTCCCTCTACTTGTCATATGTAGCTCCAGCAACAAACATACAGATTTTGTACAATTTGAGATCTGCCAGCAACTGGACAGCAACCAGTGAACTTATTAATGCATTACAGGTAGTCCTCGACTTACAACAGTTCATTTAGTGACCATTCAAAGTTACAACGGCACTGAAAAAAATTCCCATTTTTCACACTTACGACCATTGCAGCATCCCAGTGGTCACGTGATCAAAATTCGGATGCTTGGCAACTGGTTCATATTTATGACAGTTACAGTGTCCCAGGGTCATGTGATCAGCTTTTGCGACCTTCTGACAAGCAAAGTCAATGGAAAAGACAGATTCACTTAACAACAATATTAATAACTTAACAATTCTAATGATTCACTTAACAACTGTGGCAAGAAAGGTTGTAAAACAGAGCAAAACTCACTTAACAAATGTTTCCCTTAGCAACATAAATTTTGGGCTCAAGTCGTCGAGGACTACCTATATTTGTTAGACTTATATCCTACTTTTTCTCCGGGAGCTCAAGATAATGTTCAAAACATTCCCTGCTCCAATTTCCTTAAGCTATTCATCCTGTGAGATACAGAGTGACTGGCCCAAAGTCTCCTACTGAGACAGAGGTTGGAGTAGGGGTGGGTTCCTACCGGTGCGGTCCAGTGCGCAGCTCCGGTAGGGACCCGCTGATTACGCAATTTGCGTGTGACTGCTCCGGTGCTGTCTTCGCCAGACAATCACATGCGTCACCATCTTTTTAAAAGAATTTTTCAGCTTTTTTGCTTCTGCGCATGCGCCGAAATCGCGCGAGGGGGCGCACGCACGTAGCAAGCATGCACACACGAAACATGGAGATGCGCGCACAGTGCACCGGTATTGGTAAGTAAGCAACCTGTCCCTGGGTTGGAGGTCTCCCTGGACCAAGACCAGCACCTCAACCGCTACATCATCCAGTGTACATTTCATTAATTATAATGCTTCTCTGAGGTAAAATCTCAAGGGGTCATTTTAAAAATATATACATACATACATACATACATACATACATACATACATACATACATACATCCTTGTTAAGATAAGAATTACTCTCATCAGAGGCGAAATGAATCTTTTCCTGAAACTCTGACATTATAAAAATAAACCGCAGTGTAAATGCTAAGGTATAAAATATTTATTTCGGTACAAAAATAATAAATCACATCTTGGCTATAAAAGAAGTGTTGCTCCTTACAGAAGCTGAAGAGAAAAGGAGGATCGAAAGAAAGGAATGCACACATGCATACTAGGAACATATCAATCACGTGCTCAGGAATAAACCACTATATTTGATAGGGATGCATCTCCCTGCATATACATGTAACAGGCAACATAAAATCACTGCCTGACAATCCTTGAATATCCTTTTCCGAGCTACTTTTTCTAAGAAACAAAGCAAAGCAGAACATCTTTCTAAAATATTCCTATTTGCTGGCAATAACAGATAAATTGTTTTTGAAAGTAGTCAGGCTGATAGGCAGGAATGAAATGATGGTGACTAATAACTTCTGGAGTGAACTCTGCTGATTGTTACTGTGAAGCTTGGAAATGAAAGCATGAAGCTTTCTTTAAACTCTGGGTGCAGTCATGGGATAAATCATCTTGGTGAACCTTGTTTGAAGTATCTGGGCTATGTTCCAATTTAGAACCAGAAGCAAATGCCAAGGGATTAGAAGGCCTGGGTTGCTGTCCTTAATTTTTGTTTTTAACTTTTCAGACTCATTATGAATGGTTCACAAGTCAAATGGACTTGTGAACCAAAATATTTGCTGAAATCCCAACAGCCCAGAACACAGCAAACATTTTTCACCTCGCAGAAACATGTTGGTAAGTAATTTTTGCTGACTGTTTATTTTGGCCCGTTTCCTCTAGGCTCATGGGAGAGGAGTGTACTGCACCCCAATCCACAGGTATGTTGCCAGGAGTATTGCCCATTGAAACCGAGCTTACCATTCTTCATAAATTTCCTCTGGATTGAAAATGTCACCAGCGATGAGCAAAGTGCAGAAGGGACTAGAAAAATAGCAGACCATGTGAAATTCCCTCAAGGTGGAATATGCTTCAAACGACTCCCCCCCCTTGTGGACCTGTTGCTTCAGTGCCTCAAACCTTAATGAATGTGAGCCCTCCCCCCCACCATGGCCTAGTAGACACTCCCTTCAGCCTCAGTGTTGTGGTGCCGAGAATGCAGAGGGAGACTGTCCGATGGGAGAGATGGATTGGTTGCCTGAACTCTGGGAGTCCTCTTCTTCGCCCTCCCATCTCCCTGCGGCCCATGGGAAGAGAAAGAGAGGTCAATCCCCTTTCCTCCCACTCCTTTCACACTTCTCTTGCCATGAAAAAGAGGGGAGAGAAGCATAAGAGCTGCCAGGTCTTTGATTCCCTCTCTGGATTCAGAGAATTAACAGCAGAAGGCCAGCAGGTCTTATGCTACCAGCAAATGGCAATGGAGGTGTTCCCTCCATCACCTTGGGCTCTATCTAACAAAATGAAATTCAATAGTGAAAAAAGTAAGGTTCTACATTTAGGCAAGAAAAACAAAATGCACAGGTATAGTATATGTGGTACCTTGCTCAACAGTAGTAACTGTGAGAGGGATCTTGGAGTCCTAGTGGACAACCATTTAAATATGAGCCAGCAGTGTGCAGCAGCTGCCCAAAAAGCCAACACAGTTCTAGGCTGCATTAACAGAGGGATAGAATCAAGATCACACAAAGTGTTAATACCACTTTATAATGCCTTGGTAAGGCCACACTTGGAATACTGCCTTCAGTTTTGGTCGCCACGATGCAAAAAGGATGTTGAGACTCTAGAAAGAGTGCAGAGAAGAGCAACAAAGATGATTAGGGGACTGGAGGCTAAAACATATGAAGAACGGTTGCAGGAACTGGGTATCTCTAGTTTAATGAAAAGAAGGACCAGGGGTGACATGATAGCAGTGTTCCAATATCTCAGGGGTTGCCACAAAGAAGAGGGAGTCAAACTATTCTCCAAAGCACCTGAGGGTAGAACAAGAAGCAATGGGTGGAAACTAAACAAGGAGAGAAGCAACTTAGAACTAAGGAGAAATTTCCTGACAGTTAGAACAATTAATCAGTGGAACGGCTTGCCTCCAGAAGCTGTGAATGCTCCAACACTGGAAGTTTTAAAGAAGATGTTGGATAACCATCTGTCTGAAGTGGTGTAGGGTTTCCTGCCTAAGCATGGGGTTGGACTAGAAGACCTCCAAGGTCCCTTCCAATTCTGTTACTATTACTATTACCTCTCTCCAATCCAATCCAAGGCTCTCCATGCTTCCCTGCTGAGTCAAAATAGAGATCCACTTCTGTATCCACTCATTTGGTTTGGCTTCAGTACTGGGTACAGCACTTCACTGCTGCCATACGGAAAGCCTTACAAATCCGGCTTCGGTGGGAAGTTCTTTCTTTAAACAGAATGCCTTTCCTTTACAAGTTAGTCTTTTTTATTGCTTTTCTCCTCCATGCCGTTTAATGCCGGGTCATTGTGCTTGAATTGCCCCATATTTAGTGTGGTTTTTGTACAGCGTGGGCTTACAATAACTCCTCACAATTGCTACCACATCTCAAAATTGCTCTCTTGCTCTACTGCTGAGCACTGTAGGAAAAAGCAATGGAGACAGACCTGCGTAAGGCATCTTATTCACCTTCCAGGAGCCACCATTCTATTTTTTAATATATATATATATATATACCAAGAACTGAGCAAATTTTTTCAAGCGGACACAAGGGGAGAGCCTTGAAAGAAAATGTGATATTAAAAAGGTCAGAGCTGGGGAAAAGTAATAAGAACCCAAGATCCCTCTTGTACCATTAGCACAGGCCAGGCTTTTGAATTACTCCTTATTGGCAATTGTGTAACATTGTCTTACAGAGTCCTGGTAAAATAGCTTGCCATGTTTTTGCTATGAAAGTGGAGACATATTTTCCTCAATATTGCTTTTATTTGTATTAAGTTGGCACAAAACACAAATTCAGACGAACATTAAGAAAACAGGGCAAGAAGTAGCCTTTGTCAGTAGTCCTTACATACTGAAATACATACATACATAATTTTCCTAACCCTCAGTCCATTGATCCTACAGTTGTACATTTGTTGTTATGTACATGTGGATCTTTCGATGTGAAATTCAGAGAGTTAACTATGGCAATTTTACACAGCCTACCGATGATATTGCCTTCCTATATTTAACCACCCATGTTTTATCTTCTTTCCATTCATCTTTTATGGAATGAATTCATTCTGTTATGTAGATAAAGGTAAAGGAGTCCCTGCGGATTTTATTCCGCTAGTCGTTGCCGAATTTAAGGGGCAGTGCTCATCCCAGTTTCAAGGTCATTGAGCCAGCGCTGTCTGAAGACATTTCCGGAGTCATGTGGCCAGCATGACATCACAGAGCGCTGTTACCTTCCCACAGAGTGGTACCTATTTATCTACTTGCATTTGCATGCTTTCAAACTGCTAGGCTGGAGCTGGGGCGAGGACAGGAGCTCACCTTCTCATGTGGTACTTGGGTCTTGAACCCAGACTGCCGGCTTTTTCCCCGTTGTGTAGAAAGACTGTAAAATTATCAAGCATTCAGATTGATTGATCAACTGGGCATAGATTGATCAACTTGGGTAAAGGAAATGGCAAAAAAAATAAAGTGGACAAGCATAGCCATCCTCTAATGATCAATGCAGCACATTGGGTCACTTACACCAAATAACCATTCCTGCAATTTAACATTAATTACCGGTACTCAATTCCCATGGTCCTCGCCTATGAGATGTAATTCTTTTACACACAATAAAGTTGGTTTCCATAATGTAAGCAGCACAAAAACCCACTCCTGCATCTAGTGTCTTTTGTTTGCTTAATGGTAAAGATGCAACAGGGACAGCAAAGAAGATGGGATTGTAAAAAGAGAGAGGGGGAAAGAGAGAGACAGAGATGAGAGCATGGCAGGATGACTAGTTTTCTTGGATAGATGAATGCAATTGATAATGTCACAGAGGATTGGATTTTACATAATGAGAGACATAAACAATTTTTGCTGAAAAATTGAAAGTTGAAAAAAAATATTGCCTGTTTTATGGGAGGCAAAGCATGCAGCTTTGCCTCCCATAAAAGCATGCAGCATGCACCCTCCCATTCTACCATCTCTTACAATACTAGACAACACAGTATCAACAGTAGAGACCTTCAAATTTCTAGGTTCTATCATATCTCAAGACCTAAAATGGTCAACATCAAAAACATCATCAAAAAAGCACAACAAAGAATGTTCTTTCTGTGCCAACTCAGGAAGCACACCAAGACAACTAGACACAAGAACAGTTTTTCCCCGAACTCCGCTCCGCTCCGCTCTCACTCTGCTAAACAAATAATTCCCTCACTACTGTCAAACTATTCACTAAGGCTGCATTACTATTACTATTAGTCTTCTCATCGTTCCTATCACCCATCTCCTCCCATTTATGACTGTACGTCTGTAACTTGTTGCTTGTATCCTTATGATTTATATTAATATTGATTGTTTCCTGATTGCTTATTTGTACTCTATGACAATCATTAAGTGTTGTACCTCATGATTCTTGACAAATGTATCTTTTCTTTTATGTACACTGAGAGCATATGCACCAAAGACAAATTCCTTGTGTGTCCAATCACACTTGGCCAATAAAGAATTCTATTCTATTCTATTCTATTCTGTTCTGTTCTGTTCTGTTCTGTTCTGTTCTGTTCTGTTCTGTTCTGTTCTGTTCTGTTCTATTCTTAAGAAGTATGAATGCTCTACAAATACAGGTAGCCCTTGACTTACAACAGTTCATTTAATGACCACTCAAAGTTACAATGGCACTGAAAAAAGTGACTTATGACCGTTTTTCACAGTTACAACCGTTGCAGCATCTCCACGGTCATGTGATCAAAGTTCTTATGACCGTTTTTCACAGTTACAACCGTTGCAGCATCTCCACGGTCATGTGATCAAAGTTCAGATGTTTGGCAACTGGCTCATATTTATGACGGTTGCAATGTCCTGGGGTCATGGGATCACCTTTGGCGAACTTCTGACAAGCCAAGTCAATGGGGAAGCCAGATTCACTTAACAACAGGTTACTAACTTAACAACTTCAGTGATTCACTTAACAGCTGTGGCAAGAAAGGTCATAAAATGGGGCAAAACCCACATAACAAATATCTCACTTAGCAACCGAAAAGTTGGGCTCAATTGTGGTCATAAGTCAAGGGCTACATGTACTCTTGCAATTCAGGTTTGCAGAACTAGTAACAACAATAATGCAAGAGCATGTGATGTCATAACCTTTATCAGTTGCAGAGAGTTTCAGTTTTATAAGCACAAATAGAAAGAGGCCATTGCAGTTGAACTTAAAAAGCTGTGTAAATACTACAAATTTGGTGAAGGTTTTGCATTAAGAAACATACTAGTCTGTGGAATCCTGTAAAAAAATTCTTAATACATAGAGATTTAATACTTAAGAAAACATTTTGTTCTTTTGCTATCTGCAGTTAGGCCCAAAAGCAAAAGTAAATACGTTTGCAATATGTAGTCAGACAAATATGGGTCAAAATGAACTGTGCTATTAATGTGGCAGAGATTCATATAACCACCTGAGTGAAAATTTAAAGGAGGGATGTTTAAATTAAATATAATGTAAAGAGACTCAAAGAGGCTATTAATCAGGGAAAAGCAAACTTTTTGCAAAAGATAAACAACTAAACTTGCTCATTATACAATGAAGAATTTGGTAATGAAAAATGAGATAGGGAAAGCTAACCTGAAAATCTATAGCATAAAAAGCGAAATTAAACCATGGATATGGCTCGCATCAACAGTGAAAGGAAAAACCATGTTGGTGCTTTTGTACACCAATTCTGCTGCATGCACAAACAGATATGGAAATACTAAGTGTGCTATGGGGACTCAAATGCTTCAAGTATTACTTATAGACAATGGAGTTTGTCCTCATCACTTATCACTCATCAACCACTACTGTGAGTCTTCCTTCTACAAATAAGAATTGTTTTGCTTACTGCAGCTGCTTAAATACAGTGCTAGATTTTGTTCCTAAGAGTATAGTGTTACAAAGTACAATTCAAAAAGACCAAACAATTATGCAAATACGTTACAGATTGTTTTGTTTACTGCTTCAGGGTAAACAGTCTGAACCTTCCCCATGAGATAGAGTTCTTTTATCTCACAGAGAATGATAGGTTTCCTATCCCAGCTGAAATGGTTTTAAAAACTAGGAGAGGGCCTATCTTATCTTGTTAGCTTAGTTTCTCATAGGAAAACTTTCCTCCTAGTAGAGGAAAGAGGTATAGGACTTGGATCAGAAGTATAATACTGGTATCAGTGGGACTTGCATCTTTTTCCATCTTAAATGACCAGAAGATTCAGGGAAAGAGAACTGAAGAGTGAGGGAGGGAAATGGGAACTGGAATGGAAGTATAATGGCTGAAAAATTAAGAGGGACTTCGAAAACGTTGTGTTGTTACTTTTAGTAAAGAGCAATGGTGGTAAGTAAACAGGGGTGGGATCCTACCGGTTTAACAACCGGTTCGCTGTGCGCGCGTGCGCGATGTCAAGAAAAGTCACCTTCCACATTGCAGCTGGCAAGGAAAACATCTGAGGTGCGGCAATCCACTCTGCAGCGCTGATCAGCTGGGCTTCAGAAAAAGAAATATAGGTGAGAATAACACAGGGGCGGATGGCCGGGTCCACTTCAAAGTCAGAGAGAAGCGGTTCGCTCAAGGCAGAAAGTCGGAGCTAACGGTGCGTCTGAACCGGTCCGAACCGGTAGAATCCCACCACTGAAGTAAACCTAAAATGGATTGGGCAGAGTTGCACTGTTGAAGTTTTGTTTTGTTCTAGGAATGATGGATGTTCTCTGATGAGGAAGATAGCAGAATTTGGAGAAATGTTTTCAAGATATAATGGAGAATGAGCTACACGATATTTCTACAACGTGGATCATCCCTCAGAAAGTGATGCTGAAAGGAGATAAGGCTATCTACCAGCTAAAATACAGAGAAAGGAGGCCAGCCTCTATATTTTTATTCACTGATTCAGCAAACGTCTACCTTGCCACAATCAAAGCACTGACACAGAAACCAGAAAAAATAAAAAGCAGGGGAGGGGGGAAACCAACCCTTTCCCTTAACCTTTTCCTTATCATACAAAGTAAATACTGACTTAAAACAGTTCAAAATAGCCAGCTGCACATATATGAAGGAGAGCATGATAGTTTGCAAACTTATATAAAGTTAGAAAAAACTTAGGCCATCATATTCAGGAGTACAGGAAAATAAAACGGCTCAATTGCAATGTGTTTTTTTTGACAGCTGATTCATATTTATGACGGTTGATGTGATCCCCTTTTGGGACCTTCTGACAAGCAAAGTCAATTGGGATGCCAGATACACTTAACAACTGTGTTACTAACTTACTGCAGTGATTCACTTAACAAATGTGGCAAGAAAGGTCATAAAATGGGGCAAAACTAACACATTTTCCCCTTAGCAACATACATTTTGGGCTCGATTGTGGTCGTAAGTCAAGAACTACCTGTTAGATTGTGGGCAAGGATCACAGGAGACAGACTTCAGAACAGCTCTTTATCAGCTCACTCAAGCAACCAGCAAAACATGGTCTGACAGCTCGCTCTTTTATAGAGGGCTGTCAGACACAACAACCAATAGCGTTTGAGCATTCAAACACTGGACCTGGGTGGTAACATACAGTTCAGTTAGAGTTCAACTAAAACATAACAAATTACAGTTCAGTCAGAGTTCATCTAGACATAACAAGTTTAGAGGTCAGTTAGAGGTCAGTCAGAACACAACACTACCTGTATCACCATTTCTGCCTCTATCTTCATAGCTCTTAGCAGTCTATGTCTGCTTTGCTGGGGATTTCCCCTAGCTTTTACTTCTTTTTGATTTCATGTGCTTACATATCACTTCAATCTCTTGTTCTCTACACATTTGGTTGAACTCTAAAATCCTATTGTTATGATCATGTTAAAATGTCATCACTTATGATAGAAATGTATTGTTTTCCTTATGGAAACTGATGTCTATGCATGTCAGTTCTCCACTATACTTGCACAGACTAACCGGAGAAGGTGCACGAGAATTGTTCATCACATCAGACATGGTTTTAGCCAGTCCATTAACACCATCCTTTATAATGGCGTCTGTCTATATCTAAAAACCCATTTATACCCATGTGCCTCATATAGCCTTATCTCTATTCTGCCATTTGTGATTATCTACAAACTTTATCACCTCTCAAGTCTTACAACAACATTCCAATGCAACAAGAATAGACAAATCTTAACAGTCTTTATAAGAAGCCTGCTGTGATATATAAAACATTAACCTCATTAGTTATCCATTTTTTTCTCCTCCCCGCTGACTTCTTGCAAGGAGAAAGGAGATCTTGTTTGGCCAGGATATGAAGTAAGGAAGGGCAAATATAGTTCTCCTGCTCTTGGGCGTGCTTCAGCCTGTTTGCAACATTAAAAAAAGAGGAATGTATTTATATCAACAGATTGCAAGAGGATGGGGATGTAAACAGATGGTGACTAAAGAAACAGCAGTCACTGCAAGATCTTATGGTTACTGAGAAGATAAGCCCTGTGGCTTAATCAGGATTCCTAGATTTTCTTTTCCACATTAACTTGTACGAGTTTTTTCTATTTCCTCCAGAAATGTTCCCTCTGCAATATTAGGTTTGTGCAAAACTGAATTGATGCCAGCCAGTCCTAGTCAGCAAAGCCAGGGAAACCAAGGCAGTTTTACAACAGAGATAGACCTAAAGGAATTTGAAAACCATTTCTAGTGTAATCACATTTCAGTGTTGGCATTCACTGCAATTGGCATCTGCTCCCTGCAATGAGTTGGAAGTGGGAAGAAGGGAATCAGGTGTCTAGATAGCTAAATGTCTGTAAGGAAGCTGGAAAATGAATATAGTGTTTCCTTCTTCAACACAGAACCACTGCATTCCCAGGAGTTGTGTAACATGAAGTCATACTAGCATGCTTCAGACATGCCTAAGATGCCATAATAGAGAACTGAAGAGGGGCCAGGAAGAACTGGTAAAACCTTTTCAGCAACTGGTCTTGACAGTATCAACCAGCCTGTCCACCAAAGGAGGATAAAAAAAATACATTCTAAAGGACATGGACAAATATGTTTTCTTGCTAGGGCTGGGTATAAATCCTTAAGGCATTTCAGAGGTGGGTTTCAGCAGGTTCTGACTAGTTCTGGAGAACCGGTAGCGGAAATTTTGAGTTCTGGAGAACTGGTAGCGGAAATTTTGAGTAGTTCGGAGAACCGGTAACTACCACCTCTGACTGGCCCCGCCCCCATCTATTCTCTGCCTCCCGAGTCCCAGCTGATCGGGAAGCAATGGGGATTTTGCAGTAACCTTCCCCTGGAGTGGGGAGGGAATGGAGATTTTGCAGTATCCTTCCCCTGCCACGCCCACCAAGCTACACCACACCCACCAAGCCACGCCCACAGAACCGGTAGTAAAAAAAATTGAATCCCACCGCTGAGGCATTTGTACATTGTTCCTTTTCCAGGTCTAGCCCAAGTTACATGTCATACATACAGTAGAAGCATATTTTTTCCCTCTGTTCTCTCCTGCAATCAGACACAATCTCCATGGCCACATGTTTTCTCAAAATGGAATCTCTCTCCCCCCCCTTCTCTCTCTTTGATTTCTAGCTTCTTGTGAAAAGGAAAATGCTAAAAGGGAGGTGGGTTGATTTATAAGACAATATTATTGCTGTTCAAAGAAACAATACAAAAGGTAGTCCTCGACTTACAACCACAATTGAGCCCCAAAATGTCTGTTGCTAATTGAGACAGTTGTTAAGTGAGTTTTGCCCCTTTTTTTATCTTTCTTGCCATATTTGTTAAATGCATCACTGCAGTTATTAAAGTTAGTAGCATGGTTGTTAAGTGAATCTGGTTTCCTCATTGACTTTGCTTGTCACAAGGTCGCAAACGTTGATCACATGACATCAGGGCACTACAACTGTAATAAATATGAACCAATTGCCAAGCATCTTTTTGGTCACATGACCATGGGGATACTGCAATGGTCGTAAGTGTGAAAAGTGGTCATAAATCACATTTTAGTGCCATTGTAACTTTGAATGGTTATTAAACAAGTGGTTGTAAGCCAAGGATTACCTGTATCACATATGGTACATAATTTGACTTCAAAGAGGTTAACCCTACATGCATTTTAACATATGCATTATAAGAATTTTATAAGACTTACAAGTAGCTACATCTACAACCTCCCAAATCCTGATCCACACAGATTGCATCTTGATGTACAGTGAATTTTGAAGCAGGAAATGCAAAAATCTACCATTAATTAAGTAGACGTCACTGCTAATAGTGGGATGATGAATCTAGTGTTATATGTGGGTGTCACTGTTACCCACATTATTAACATTGCATTACAGAAGTTCTGTATGGTGGTTATTGAAGTCCACCTTCAACTAGACCTTACCTGGGATTTTCACAGTTCAGGGTATCTGAGCATCTTTCAAATGCTGATGTTTAGCTGCTGCCAATAAATGAAGACTGGTGTGCTCCACTCCTGTGCTAAAATAGTATACATAGGAAGAAGCATGGGAAGGCCTGGGGGAAAAAAGGGGGGGGGATATTGGCAGCCACCTAAGATTAAATCATATTTCCTCCTTGTAAAAAGCCATAGGAAGAAAACAAGAGAAAGAGGTTGCATTTAAAGGGACATAAAAAGAAAGGGCTCAGGGCACAATCGACGGAAGATTTGCTAGAAGTATTATTTGCTAAGCTTAAAGTGACCAGATTTTTTTTTTAAGCGGGACACCGACGGGGGGCGGGGCCGCCTGGACGCCGGGTTTTGCCCTCTGCGCATGCGCAGAACGCTGCGCATGCGCAGAGGGCAAAAGACCGCTAATGTCATTTCACAAGAGCGTGCAGGGCAGTTTATAAATAGCGGCCGCCAGGTAGGGAGCCGGCCGGGGTTGCACAGGGCTGGGGGAGGCTCGCTAGCCCGGCAGCTCCGGCCGCAGGAAAGAGCGGGGGGGAGTGCCGTACTGGGAAGGGCCAGCAGTCGCCGCCACCTGAGGGGGCCACCCCCCCCGCCCTCCCGCTTCGCTGCAGGGGACGCTGCACCGGATCCCGAGTTGCGCCGGCTCTCCCGCGGCCACGATGCCCGCCGACCTGATGGAGAAGAGCTCCTCCTCGCCCGCGGCGGCCATCCCGGCCAGCGCCGGAGGAGTCAACGCAGGACGCCCGCCCGCCGCCCACGGCCGGCCTGAGCTGAGAGGCCTGCTGCTGCTGCTGCTGCGGCTGGGCCCCCAGTCCCGGCGGCGGGAAGGCTGCGGCGGCGGCCCCAGCCTGCTGAGCCAGCGCCGGCCCGAGCCGAGGGCCATGGATGCGACTCCTTCGCTCGGGCCGCCCCGCCCACCACGACGCCGGCCTTTTCGAGAGGGCGGGGCTGCATCAGGCGCCTCTCCACCGTGTCCTTCACCACCCTCCAGTGCATGCCCAGCGCCTGATGCAGCCCCACCCTCTCGAAAAGGCCAGCGTCGCGGTGGGCGGGGCGGCCCGAGCGAAGGAGTCGCATCCATGGCCCTCGGGCCGGCGCTGGCTCAGCAGGCTGGGGCCGCCGCCGCAGCCTTCCCGCCGCCGGGACTGGGGGCCCAACCGCAGCAGCAGCAGCAGGCCTCTCAGCTCGGGCCGGCCGTGGGCGGCGGGCGGGCGTCCTGCGTTGACTCCTCCGGCGCTGGCCGGGATGGCCGCCACGGGCGAGGAGGAGCTCTTCTCCATCAGGTCGGCGGGCATCGTGGCCGCGGGAGAGCCGGCGCGACTCGGGATCCGGTGCAGCGTCCCCTGCAGCGAAGCGGGCGGGCGGGGGGATGGGGTGGCCCCCTCAGGCGGCGGCGACTGCTGGCCCTTCCCAGTACAGCACCCCCCCTCCCGCTCTTTCCTGCGGCCGGAGCTGCCGGGCTAGCAAGCCTCCCCCAGCCCTGTGCAACCCCGGCCGGCTCCCTACCTGGCGGCCGCTATTTATAAACTGCCCTGCACGCGAACGGCTCTTGTGAAACTTGCCAAACTTGTGAAGAGCCCTTGCAAAGCCGTGCCCGCCGAAAATTGTATTTGTCTTTCGCCCCCCATGTGCCGCGGCCGGCCGTCCCTGCAGGGGAGAGCCCGCCCCCCAGCCCTCCCTCGCCCCTTTCAAAAAATCGGGACTTTTTAAGAGGGCGGGCGGGACGCGGGACAAACCATTAAAAAGCGGGTCTGTCCCGCCAAAATCGGGATGTCTGGTCACCTTAGCTAAGCTTCTTCCTTCAGCAAATCAGGAACCATTTTGCTCAAAGCAACCGATAACTGACACTTAGTAAGCATCCCAAGGAATCTAAGCACAGTCTCCTCATCTCCTGCTTGGGCAGGGGGTTGGACTAGATGACCTGCAAGGTCCCTTCCAACTCTGTTAATCTGTTAAAAATCCCATATTTTGTTTGTTGGGATCCCAAGAAGGTAATGAACTACTCTTCAGTGGTTTGCTATTACTCCTCTTCTTTTCCTAAACTTAGCAGGGTGCTGTTCGACAGAAATGGTCCCAGTCACTGTCAAGGGAGGCCCCCAGAACGCTCAACCAGAAACTGTTAAGACAACTTATCGATAGAGTGATTCTGTCGACGGCTTGAGAGTGCTCTGATGTGTGTTCTCTTACAGTCCAGCATCCAGACACTTCACATCTGATTATTGTATTTGTGACTATATTTTACAACATGAAATATAATAGGCACCTTTTCAACATTGAACACAACCAATTTTGTGATCGAAGAACATAATTTCTGTATCATTTGCCCAATTGCAATTGATGGTGGCATGCTTAATAAAAGGACTTAGTAACCATCTTAGATATATGTTTATTTCAGCGGTGGGTTGCTCCTGGTTTGGCCCGGTCCTGCGAACCGGTAGCAGCAGTGGCGGGAGGCTCCGCCCATCCACCCAGGACACTTCTGCGCATGCGCAGAAGCATTGTGCGAGAGGGAGAGAGAGAGAGAGCATGCGTAAGAACCGGTAGCGACGGGATTTAGAACCCACTACTGGTTTACTTCTTGCAAACATTACATTTTTACTGTTGCATTAATACTTCAGTGTTTAATTACCATCACCCTAAACGAATAAGCTCATTAATATAAAATGCAATGGCATTTTCTAACTCAGCAAAATGTTTTACCTGTATTGGCAAAATCTTTCTCCATAAATTAGCTGAATTCTTTAAAAAAAAAAACAATGCCAACATTTCCATAAAACACACATTGTCTCTAGCATTTTATATCAGAACCATAAACATTTTTCTGACATCCCATGATTCACAAAACTATACAGCTGCAAGAGGTTTCAAAGATAATGAGGACAACCTTCTGCCAATGCAGGAAATCCACAGCTTCAGTGGAAACACTGGACAACAAATATTTTGCTTCTTGAACTCTTTTGGGTTTGATGGCACTCAATGCAATTATTATTTCTCACTTTATTTTATTATGCACCCACCCCAGCAAATCTCCAGATAAATGCACACAAATGACATATTCTGAAAAATGTGAAAGATTTTTGTTTTTGTAGGAGCGAATGAATGTTACACTACAGCAGGAGGTGGGTTATGAAGCAAGGCAGTTTTCTTGTATGCCTGTATGCTTTTCTTGTATGCTTCTTTGAACAACTGGAAGGAGAGATTGAGCATTTTGACTGATGATATTCTCTGTGGGCAAACTCACCAACATTCAGACATAACACTGCTTAGTGTGTTTTGATGTGGACAGAGATCTGAAAATCATGAAGATGATCCTGATGGATTGGAAAGTGGAAAGTCTGATAGTGTATATGTCTCCCAAATTTTACTTTTTGCCATACTTTGTTACCGATGTACAGATTTAAAGCTTACAATTTAGATTTCAGTGGCTACAATCCAGTGTATAAGTACAGGAATACAATACTGAACAGTTTCGCAGTTTCATTAAACAGTAAAGCCAATAATTTATCATTACTACCATTACTCCTCATTCTTCCTGAACGTAATCTTGAAATTGCAAGCTCATAATGCTCCCATCAATATTTTTAACAACACAGTGGGATCTAAATACCACTTCCAAAATTCTTTAAAACTTCCAAACCTCCATATCACCTATCTACAAGTAGTCCTTGAGTTTAAAACAGTTCATTAGTGACTGTTTATAACAAAGTTATAAAATCCAGATCAGAGGTGGGTTCCTCCCAGTTCAGATTGGTTCACCCGAACCGGTAGCAACCCGCTGGTGATGTCACAATGACGTCACGGAACCGGTTTGGTTGGTGCCGGTCCGTGGATGCCACCATCTTTTTTTTATTTTGGGGGGGGTGTTGAATTTTGGGGGGGGATTTTTTTCCGGGTTTTTTTTCTTCTGAGCATGCGCAGAAGTGGAATTTCCGGCACTGTGCATTCGTCGCCATCTTGTTTTTGGATTTGGGGGGGGGTTAATTTTACAGAACTGTGCACGCACGCGAAACACGTGCTTGCCCATGAGGCGCAGCGAGGTAAGTTAGAACCCATCCCTGATCCAGATGCTTGGCAAGTGGCTCGTATTTATGATGGTTGCAGTGCACTGGGGTCATGTGATCATGCAGCCTGCTTGTGGGACAGTTCTGGGTTTTTGGTGAAGGGAGTTCCAGGGGAATATTAATAAACCCTCTAAACCACAGTTACATTTGTGAGCAGGACAGCACAACTATAGACAAAGGTCTTCATGGAAAATTGTACTTCCCCCTATATTCTGGCATCTACTGTATGTGGCTGTTGTGATATTCAGGATCCTAGGAAATAAAAGGCTCTACCCTGACTTCTATGTCCACCACAGGTAGTTCCTGACTTACGACCACATGATGATGTGTCTGGCTGGAAAACAGAAGACCTCAGTGCTTCTAATGGAAACGGAAGTTTGAATGACCATGCGTAATTATTTTGGAAGCCTTTCACACAGACACCTAGTTTGAACAGAAAATGTGGCTTTAAATGACAAATTACGTCAAAACTTACTTTTCAACAATAAAAGAAAATGATGAAGTGAATGCAGAGAGCAGTTGTTTTGTTACACGTAATTGTCGACTTATGACCACAATTGAGACCAACATTTCTGTTGCTAAATCAGACATCTGTTAAGTGAGCATTGCCCCATTTTACGACCTTTCTTGCCACAGTTCTTAAGTGAATCACTGCAGTTGATAAGTTAGTAACCCGGTTGTTAAGTAAATCTGGCTTCCCCGTTGACTTTGCCTGTCAGAAGGTCACAAATGGTGATCACCTGACCTAGCGATACAGCGATGGTCATAAATATGAACCAGTTCTGAATTTTGATCACATGATCACGGGAATGCTGCAAAGGTCGTAATCATGAAAAACGGTCCTAAGTCACCTTTTTCAGTGCCGTTGTAACTTTGAATGGTCACTAAATGAACTGTGGTAAGTTGAGAACTACTGTACCTGTATCTTCCAGCATTTTCTAAATTTCCTTCCCTGTCATCTGATGGGAGTTGTGCCTGTTTAGATATTTTTCGACACTGTACTGAGTCAAAAAGAAGGAGATGGAGAAATAAATGACACTTCAAACATTATGAAATTGAACAGGTCATATTACAAATGAAACATCATTGCTTGGGTGTAAGTTCCTTTAAATTCAGACTGCAAAGAAAATACTTTTTTTTTTAAAAAAGAAGAAATTGCTTCTTGCGTATATCAGTTCGTATAATTTCTAAATCCATTGGCCATCTGTTGCATACTCCGAGTAATCGTACTGCCTTTTTCTAAACAGAATGTGCATTCTGAAGAATGTTTGGCTGTCCTTTGAATAATTGAATTGCATACATAAGTGTGCAATCTGCGAACCGACATACTTTAACGTAAAAATAACAAACGACATACAACGTTTAACACCTTCGCCTTGTCAGTGAAGGGAGGGATTTTTCTGGAGGGGAAAAACGAAAGTCTGAGCACGAATCAGTTAAGGCCATGCAGATCTTTTGTTTCAGATGGTGGCATAAATTGCTACAATCTCGATGACTACTCATAGACTAAGCGTCGTTTGACTTAATGGGTCTTATTTCTGAGAAAATATATATTGGAATTGCACCGAACCAGAAACTCATTTAGGGAAATGTTAGGGGCCATAAGATTAGATTGCTATTTCAATTATGTCCTCAATAACTATCACAAACAGCTTTCTGATTTGGCTAGAGTTGCCCTTTTCACAACAAACTTTCTGTACCACAGATGGGCAGCATAAAATCTTGCCTACATTTAATAACCATCCATGCTGCTTGACTTTATCCACTGTTTAAATTTTGTAAGCCTTCCTCCCCCCACCCATATAATTCTATATCAGAAATTGTGCACATTGAACCAGGGGTGAAATTCACTTACCTTCCCTACTGGTGGGGAAATGTGCGTGTGCCATTGTCCGTGCATGCGCAAAGCCTTCTGTGCATGTGCAGAGGCTTAAAATCATCACAGAAAAGGGACATCATGATGTCCGCGCGGGTGGGCGGGGCTTCGCGCAGTAGGCCCTACCGTATTGCGCGATCGGGATAGAGCCGGCTGAATTTCACCCCAGCATTGAACCATTAAATCAAGAAGTTTGACACTGTAATCTACAGTATAGTCACTGGCCATAGTAATTGGGATAGATAAGGCCTGGATTAAATAGCAACTTGACCATGGCAATTTGTCCATCTTCTGGAGAGGATTTATTGATTTATTGTCTTAATTTAGATATCCAGGTAAAAAAAATAGAATTCTGGGTGGCTCCCAACACTAATAATAAAAAGCAAAAGATGATAAAACCAAAACTAGACATCTCAGCTTGCATTCTCTGGTCCATCTAATGGTACAATCCCCCAAATCCACTTTCAACTAAGACAGACAAAGACAGAATTTAAATGGAATGAAAAATCTAGGGAAACACAAGCCTAACAATAAAAAAGAGGAATAATGAGCAGAAGGAATCCAGCTTATCCTTCAATGTCCTTGATGACTTTCCTAAAACAAAATTTTGGGGTGAACCATTATAACTTGTCTGCTTTGCCACAGAATGAAAAGGCTACAAAGAAAAATATCTCATCATGACAATAAGATTATCAGGAATCATCTTAATCTTGACCTCCACTTATTTTTTTTAATTCTAAATTATAGTCGAAAGAATGCACTGAAAAATATCCTGAAATTATGATAAGATAAAAGGATGATTGATAGAGATGATATATAGATAGATTAGATGATAGATGGATAGATGGATGATAGACAGATGATAGATAGATAGATAGATAGATAGATAGATAGATAGATAGATAGATAGATAGATAGACAGACAGACAGACAGACAGACAGACAGACAGACAGACAGACAGACAGACAGACAGACAGACAGACAGACAGACTGACTGATGATAGATAGATATAGACAGACAGACAGATAGATAGACAATACTGTATATAGATAGATACCGGTATAGTAAACTTTGTATAGTAGTTATTTAAGAATGGAAAGCAATTCTAAACAAATGTTGAAGTCCTCCAAAAAGATGATCCACATATTCTCCAATATCACAATGAGGCTTTTTGTGTGGAGGTAGTCATGAGCAGTGGAGTGTATCGTAGACCAACAGAATGTCTGATCTGTCTCTTTAGTTTGACTTTAGGGACAAATGCTAAAATCTGAACCTTGATGAAACCTGACTTGAGTGGAAGGATTCTTCATGGATAGCAACAACCTTCACCCAAGCTCCTAACTGTTGCTGATTTTGCACTAGTGCAGCGGTTCTCAACCTGGGGGTCGCGACCCCTTTGGGGGTCGAACGACCCTTTCACAGGGGTCAGGAGACTTCACCCGGATGCCGCCATTTGCGTTCTTTTACCCTCTGCGCATGCGCAGAACGCTTTGCACATGCGCAGAGGGTAAAAGAACACAAATGGTGGCGGTGGGGCAGGGGGCACGGTGGGGAGTGCGGCGGCGGGGTGGGTCACAGTGGGGGCGCAAGGGTGGGTCACTGGGCGCGGCATTGGGAAGGTTGAGAATGAGAACCACTGCACTAGTGAGTCCACATCCATTTGGGTGTAGGTCAAGAGCAGATAGCAGAAAAGGATAATGTACATACAGTAGATGTTTTCCTCTACTACCCTTAGAAGAGAAACCTCCATCCCAGCTCATAACTTCCTCAGCCAATTAGTACAGTTGCAGGGAAGCTTCATATCCTCTCCTATTATTCTCAGTCACTGTTCAGACACTTCATAATTAAAATCAACAAGGTAGCAGTAAATAAAAAGCAAACCACAAAGTACAGCGAGCTTTAATAAGTCTATTAAAATGCTAAGTATATAAATATACAGTACCTTTGATATGCAATACAAGCAGCTAAAAATAAAGGCAGCACTAAAAATTCATTTAAGGGGGCAATTAAAACGAAGTGTACTTTATAGGAGGCAAATAAATCAAGAACCTATTGCTTAGCAAACATCCTAAAATATTCAATGTCTATCGAGATTCTCAGTCATCCAGGTCACAATTGTCCCAAAGATGCATCCCCCCCCCCCAAGAGGCAACTGGACTTTCTTGTTTTTCTTTGAAGACGTTTTGCTTTTCATCCAAGAAGCTTCTTCAGCTCTGACTGGATGGTGGGGAATGGAAGGATTTATAGTCATTGCAGACAGCTGGACATTTGCATTCTTTAACAGAGTCGTTGAGGCCACTTGGAGGTTTCTCTGTGTCCTCAGGGTCACCTGAGTAGTGCAAAAGCAGGCAAATGACCAGCTGTCTGCAAGGAGTATAAATCCTTCCAATCCAGTCAGAGCTGAAGAAGCTTCTTGGATGAGAAGTGAAATGTCTTCAAAGAAAAACAAGAAAGTCCACTTGCCTCTTGAAAAAGCACCTTTGGGACATCCTAAAATACTTATGTTATAGTGATGCTGTTAAAAATACAGTAAGTTGTATTTTTTTTAAAAAAAATATTGTAATGGAATAAGCTTTCAACTCTCATTCAGGAACAACACCTATAGGCTGGGTTCTCATTCAGGAAAGCTTGGATGACCTTTTAATCAAGTATCACTCAAAAAAAAAAAAAAGAATGGAACCTCATCCAAAGGACAAGTTCCAGTCTTCAAAATGGGTGTAAAGAAAGATGAGTCTGTCTTCCTTTATCAGAAGCAGATCCTTATTAGACACAGGCTGGTCTCCTGTAGTGTCACCTTGTGTGGCCCTACTATCTTCATTTCATCTAGAAAGTAGATGATGAGTTGAGAACAATATTATAAAAATGGTGAGTGAGGAAGCCGAATTTAATAGTCAGCTTAATGTCTGTGAACTCACAGTAACCTTTAGAAGACAGCAAGCAAGCAAGAAGCATGATTGACTGTGACAGTTATATCTGGGAATCTCTTTTATTGCAGGAAACTTGCTATTAATTATTTTTTATTAGAGTTCACTTTCGCATCATTTGAATTCTTCCAATGAATCTTGGAACATTTGGTCTTCTATATCTTGGTAATATTAGATTATAATATTGGGACAATACATAACTCCTTGTTTATATTTCTATTGTGATGCAGTTAGGCAAATTGTTTTTTCCTATGATGAATGACCATCTTTATGCCATTATTATCTAAGCATCCCAGAGACATTCATTAACTCATGTTTTCCAAAGTTTGGTTGCGGATGCAATAAAAAGCTGTGCTAATAAAGATAAATATAGTATGGAAATAAAATAGTTACGTGCTAAAGTAGTTGGGGTTTTGTTTGTTTTGTTTTATAACATATGTACCACAGTATACCATCTCTCTCTCTCTCTCTCTCTCTCTCTCTCTCTCTCTCTCTCTCTCTCTCTCTCTCTCTCTCTCTCTCTGCGTGTGTGTGTGTGTGCGTGTATGCACGCACACACATCCTAGCTCCAAATAAGCATCCTCAGAGGAGCAGAAAGCTGGAGGAAAGTGGAATGCTGCAGAAAATAATTGATAGAAATGGAAGAATTCCACCTACATGAGCAGATTTTTCATTCTTTATTACACACATGCAAACATAAATCTATGCTGAATATTTTGCATAATAAGAGCATTCGAACCAAAGTTCTTCAATTAAATCACTTCAGCTCAGATTTTCTGGGGAGATAAAATCTGTACCAACCTGGATTTAATTTTTAGGGAAATAAAACTGTAACATTGAAGGATGTGTAAACCCAGCCCGCACTACTTCTAGGATCCCACAGAGCATTTTCTTACCACTCTCACTTTCTTCCTTCCCAACTTGGTGTGACCAGATGAGGGGGAGGAAATGGAAGACCAGGCAGCCTGGAGTAAGTGAAAGTGGGAGCATTTTACTCCTACAGAGGGAGGGGCGAAAGATATTTAGCAACTGGATCAGTCTGAAAGATAGCAAGATCAGGTGCTTTGGGCTACTATATAGATTTCACCATATAGGTGCAGGAGGTTGAAATGCAAACATAAGCTTCAGAATTCCATAAGCAATATGATTCAGGCTCTGTTAGTGTTGTCTAATGGAGCTTAGCTGCAAATGAATAGGATTGCACCCACTGGCTCCTTCTATAAGTAGGTAAAGTTAATGAACAACAGATACCTCCATTCATAGTTTAATATATTATGTAAATAGAGATTTCAACTTGCTCTCCTACAAGCAAGTCAGAGGAAAACAACAAAATCCTTTGTTCAAGGTTTGTTCAGGAAGAATAAAACAAAGTTTTTGGTTTACACAACGTCTATGGAGTTTACACAATGTGTTAAATAAAGTTCATTGCCATCAGCCTTATCCACCCATGGAGGAATTAGCAGGTGTGGTCATGTTTATTTGTGGGTAAGCCACATTATAGACTGTCCTTATTTTGTGATATTGCTCTTGGATAGCATACTTTTGGAGACTTCTAAACCACTACCAGTTTCATCCCCCCAAAACCCTAATTTTTTAAAGACTCACTGAGAAATGATCTTACTGTAGCCAATCTTGAAATAGTTGGCCTGGCAGCTGGGGGAAAGGATACTTTTCTTTTTTACTATGTTTTATTTAATGGAATGTGAGCCACCTACAATCTTCATCATGAGGCTACCCTTGAAGAGTGCTCGGAGACTACAATTGGTCCAGAATGCAGCTGCGCGAGCTGTTGTGGGTGCACCTAGGTGCACCCACATTACACCAATCCTCCGCTAGCTGCACTGGCTCCCTATTGGTCTCCGGGCACAATTCAAGGTGTTGCTCATTACCTGTAAAGCCCTACATAGCTCAGGACCAGGTTATCTTCGAGACCGCCTTCCACCACACAGCTCCCAGCGACCGGTGAGATCCCACAGAGTTGTTCTCCTCCAGGTCCCGTTAGCTAAACAGTGCCGGCTGGCGGGTCTGTGGGGAAGAGCCTTCTCTGTGGCTGCCCCAGCTCTCTGGAACCAGTTACCGCCAGAGCTCCGGACTGCCCCCACCCTATTGGCCTTCCGAAAAGCAGTTAAGACCTGGCTTTTCCGGCAGGCTTGGGGCCGTTGATCTCGCGGTTGTAATCGGCGAGATCCGGCCACGAAATGATATGTATGGGTTTTAAATTGTTTTAATATTTAAGATGTTTTTAATGTTTATTTTGTTGTTAAGCCGCCCAGAGTCCTTTGGGAGTTGGGCGGCATATAAATTTAATAAATTAAATTAAATTAAATTAATCATATGAGATAGGCAGACATGTACGTCCTGCAAATAAATAAATAAATGTGAAGGAGCTCACAGTGCTCTTTCCAGCTGCCCAAGACACAAATGGTGTCCAGCCATTAGCCCGCCTTTGTTTGGGAGGTGGCTAGCAGATGTAGATTGACACGGTTTCATTGCATTATCTTTCTACTCAGTTTAACGTTGGCACTCAGATAGTGAAATGATGGTGGAGGCAGAAGCCCAGAAATAGGAGTTTCTTTCACGTAGAAAATGGCCACCCACAAGCTTTGCATGTGTCAAGCATAGGTAATTTCAGCTGGATTGCTTGTGGCGTCTGCTGTACTACAACCTGAACTGAACATATATCAAGTTAGCTGTCTGACTACCTGAGGGTCACAGGGCACAGCAACAATCTAGGAGTGACAACGAAGCTTTTCATGGAAATGCCATTAATTCATGAGACTATGACAGCTTGGCTAGAAAGAGATTTTCCAGTGAGTCCCCTTTCCCCCCAGTATTTCCTAGGGCTGTGATGGCAAACCACAGGTGGCACGTGAAGCCATATCTGAGGGCACGTGAGGCGTTGCCCTATGTCAGCTGGCCAGCTGATTTTCCGGGTTCCGGAGGGCAGGTGGAGGCCATTTTCACCCTCTCCAGGCTTCAGGAAAGCCTTCAGAGCCTGTGGATGATGAAAAACAGACCCAACGGGCCTACTGGAAGTTTGTTTCCAAACTTCCGGTTGGGCCGTTTTTTGCCCTCCCCAGGCTTCATGAGGCTTTCCTGAAGCCTGGGGAGGGCGAAAACAGCCTCCCCCCTGCCCAACGGGCTTACTGGAAGTCCGGAGGCTTCAGTGAGGGCTGCGTGCATGCGTGGGGGGAGGGCATTTTAGTGAAATGCGTGGGGGGAGGGCATTGCATTATGGGTGTGGGCATGCGCGCGTATGCTATCGTGCACGTGCGCGCCCTTTTGGCACCCAAGCAAAAAAAAGTTCGCCATCACTGTCCTAGAGCTTCAGATGGCGATCTCAGAGGAACTCAGAGGGATTACATATGGGACCTTCAAGCCTTTTAGTGGCAGCCTGTTGCTCAAAAATTTATCAGGCTTCCTGGCTCAGAGATAGGTGGCACAAAAAACTTCTAAATCTCTACCTGCAGGATAAAGGAAAGCCAGGAAAACCATCCTGGACCTGCTGCTACATCCGAGCCTGTTGTAGAGGGCTGGGAAGGGGAAAACCCATTAGGCGATCTGCAAAGCTTCTAGATTCTGTGAGAAATTGCCTTGCATTGACTGGCAATGTAAAGATGATGCCAGATACTCCTACAATGTTATATACTAGTTCTGTGTTCCAACTGAAGACAACTGGGGACAGCCTCCTGGGATAATCAGATATAGTTTGCAATCCTAAAAGATGTCGCTAACTCACCCTGTCCCTGACGCAAAGGCCTCCTTGAACTTTCCCTCAAAGAAGGTGGAAGAGGAGGTAGTGAAATTAAAACATTTGGCCCTGTAGAACATCTTTATCAAGTAGGGAGTGGGAGGAAATTTTGGGATCCAATTAAGTCTGTATTTCAAGTTAAAGTGACACTTGCAATCAGTACCCCATCGGTGAACCTAATCACAGCCTTGTCTCAAAGTGTCAGATCCCTGGGGAGGGTATGACAGTGCAGTCAGAGATTCACTTCCACTTACAATCAGGCAAGAGAACTGAAGGACTTTAGAGGGCAGGAAAGGATTTTATTTACATTGCCTCCAGAAGAATTACTGAGAATTGGGGTAACACTGTACAAATGAGCTGAGCTACAAATTACTATATGGTGTTTATTTTTTAGTGAAATGCAAATGACTGCAAATGACAGATTAAGAAATATGGTTGACCTTGCGAAGTCACGATAGCTAAGAAGCAGGCCAGATACTGTCTAGGTCAGTGATGGCGAACCTTTTTTTGTTCGTGTGCCAAAAAGGGGGGGTACGCGCGCTAGCGCGCGCACATGTGCCCACACCCATTCCCTCCCCCCCACGCATGCGCGCAACACACCCCCATGCTGCCCCCTGCGCATGCGCACACACCACCACCACCGCACAAAGGCCTTACCGGAGCCTGGGACGGTAAAAAACGACGAAACGGGCAAACCGGAAGTTCGGAAAAATGCACTTCCGGTTTGTCCGTTTTGTAGTTTTTTGCATTCCGGGGCTTCAGGAAGCTTCCCTGAACCCTCCGGAGTGCAAAAAACAGCTCACCGGCAAACCGGAAGTGCGTTTTTCTGCACTTCCGGTTTGCCGGTGGGCAATGCTCACGTGCCCTCCGCTATGGCTCCGCGTGCCACCTGTGGCACGCGTGCCATAGGTTCGCCACCACGGGTCTAGGTGAAGATTTTGATTCATGAATCTCAAGGAATTCCTCCTCAATCTTGCAAATGGTCAAGCCATTTTATCCTTTCTTATGGATACGGTGTGAAAAAGCATCTTCAGTTCTGTAGACAATGGCAATTTAACAACAAATCTAATATAGCCACGTCTATGGAATATCTCTAAGAAACCTCTAAATAGGCCCGGAGGCTGGAAGATTATAAAAAGATATGGCTGTTTCATTACCCAACTTGGTAACATCATCAGTGCTAGTGAGTATGTGTTTTCATTGTGTGTGTTTTCTTTAAAAAATTTTTTTAATAGAATTCCCCTCCCCCAACACACAAGAGAAGTTTAATAATTCAGAAAACATGCAGCTGTAATTTATTTCCCAAATTTGCAGCAGAAAAATAGAACAAGGAAAGAAAAAAAAAGTATGCTTCTCTTATATCTTGTAGGCTTTGAAGATACTAAACAGAAGATGAAATTGAGTGGCTGGGGAGCTTGTTTCCTTTCTCTCAGTTCTCCCCCACAGAGCAGCTTTGAGCTTTGCCCTCCTTAGAGCTTGGGCTGGGCTGCACTCAAGACTAAGGTGACCAGATGTCCCGATTTTGGCGGGACACACCCGCTTTTTAATGATTTGTCCCGCGTCCCGCCCGTCCTCTAAAAAGTCCCGATTTTTGAAAGGAATGCACGACTAGGGCATTCTTTTCAAAAATCGGCCTGAAAGGGGGGCGTGCGAGCCAGCCAAGAGGAGGAGCCGATGCGGAACGCAGGGGCGGCGGGCAGGCGAGCGAAGAGGCAAAGGCACCCCGGCCAGGAACTTTTCTGGATTTTGGGTGTGCGGGGGTGGTGGTGGAGGGAGGGGGTGTCCGTCTCTGAGGAGCTTCGGGGACGAGAGGGGCGAGGGCCAGGACCCCTCCTTTCCCCTTGCCCTCCCAGGAAGCCGTCCTGCCAGGCGCAGCAGCCTGCTCCAAATTACAGAGTTGGAAGGGACCTTGCGGGTCATCTAATGGGGCCAGATCCGCGCATGCGCCTCGGCTCACCAGCTCTCCAATGGAACTGGCGAAGCCAAGGCAGATCCTCACCAGGGGCCGGGCAGGAGGCGATGGCTGGGGAGAACCAGCAGCGGACCCTCATGAAGAGCATTGCGGCTCAGCAGCCGGCTCCGCAATCGCCCCTGCCGCCCAGCAACAGCCCCAGCGCCCCGCAAGCACCCACCCCGGACAGCAGCAATACGGAGCGAGTGGCGCTCAAGGAGATCGGCTTGGTCAGCGCCTGTACCATCATCATAGGACATAGGTGAGGAGGGGCAGCCCCATCGCGACCCCCACCCCCCAGGCAGGGGTGTCTTCCCCCACCCCCAGCTTGGAAAGTTGCTCTTGATGGAGCGCGGTCCTTTAAAAGAAGAGGAGGAAAGGGGGGGCGAGGCTGCTTGGAGGAGGACCCCCTCCCTCCTCTTTTCTCTTCTTACTGATTAAGGAGTTGGAAGGGACCTTGTAAGTCATCTTATGTCGGTGTCCAGGTGGGGGGGGGAGGCGGGAGGCCTTTCCTCGTCTCCCACCTCCCCTTCGGAAGCCGGCAGTGGCTTGGGCTGGCAAGCGACGAGCGGGAGGCGGGGAAAGGAGGCAGCCGGCAGCCTCCTTTCCCCGCCTCCCGCTCGTCGCTTGCCAGCCCAAGCCACTGCCGGCTTCCGAAGAGGAGGCGGGAGACGAGGAAAGGCCTCCCGCCTCCCCCCCCACCTGGACGCCGACATTTGCATTGTTTTGCCCTCTGCGCATGCGCAGCGTTCTGCGCATGCGCAGAAATGGCGCCCAGGCGGGCCCGCCCCCCCTGTCCCGCTTTAAAAAAAAATAATCTGGTCACTTTACTCAAGACCCAAAGGATGGCCCTATCTCTAGGCTTTGCCTCTGGCAGCCCAGTTATAAGCCCATCATGAATTTACTATGGGTTATGGGCTTCCATTCCCATTGAAAAATAGAAATAAGAGAAAGCTGATCTTTAGCAACTCCCTGGTGGGGTGGAGGGAGTAGCTCCTTTTGCTCCAAGGAGAAATGGCCCTAAAATGATTCCCTTCCCTCCTTCTCTTCCTGCTTTTCCTGCCCTCAGTTGTTTGCCAAACAAGGTGAGTGAAATGGTTTTTAGTACAGTGGGAGAGCTGACTGTCCCATTGCCATAAGGCAAGTAAAAATCAGTGACCAGGCACCCAAGGGGAAGTGTGGGCCCCCATCCTTAAATTTAATTTGGAACAATTTTCTGCCAGTGGAATTTAAACATGTTACTTTTGCAAAGACAAGCAGAAGTTGCTTTTGTAATTGGCTGGTGGCCATTTGAGGAGGATTATGCAGGTTCTTATTTATTTGTTTGTTTGTTTGTTTGTTTGTTTGTTTGTTTATCAAAATGTGTACAAGATAACAGGTATGGTATAAACATAAACAAAAGCAAAGTAGGTATAAGTAAATTTGGACAGTAGGGCAGTAGGACAGGGACGGTAGGCACCATGGTGCGCTTATGCACGTCCCTTACAGACCTCTTAGGAATGGGGTGAGGTTGACTGTAGACAGTCTAAGGTTAAAGTTTTTGGGGTTTGGGGAAGAAACCACAGAGTCAGGTAGTGCATTCCAGGCATTGATTACTCTGTTGCTGAAGTCGTATTTTCTGCAGTCGAGTTTCGAGCGGTTTACATTGAGTTTGAATCTATTGTGTGCTTGTGTGTTGTTGCGGTTGAAGCTGAAGTATTCATTGACAGGTAGGACATTGTGGCAGATGATTTTATGAACTACATTTAGATCAGATCAAAGGCGACGTAGCTCTAAGTTTTCTAAGCCCAAAATTTCAAGTCTGGTGGAATAAGGTATTCTGGACTCTCTCAATTGTATTAATGTCCGATATGCAGTGCGGGTTCCAGACAGGTGAGCTGTATTCGAGGATTGGTCTGGCAAATGTTTTGTATGCTCTGGTTAGCAATGTAATATTGCCAGAGAAGAAGCTATGCAAGATTAGGTTGACAACTCTTAGTGCCTTTTTTGGCAATGTTGTTACAATGGGCTCTGGCACTTAGATCATCTTCCACAAAGGATTAGTTGAAGGGCATCTTCTCTCTGATGAATGCAGCTGGCATTGGATTGGCATTTATGTCCCTTCCTTGTTTGCTGAGCTAAAGCTTGTACAGACTTGCTGCTGTGAGTCTCTTGATCTAATTTTTACCAGGAGTCTACTCAACCGGTGAACTGAACAGTAGCAATGACATGGGGGGGGGGGTGTTCACTTATCTGTATCAAATGTTCACTAGAATCCCAAGTTGTAAAAAATATCACCCAAAAAGGAAGAACAATTAAACTATGACACTGCCTGCCAACCAAGGAAAAAGGATGACATTATCATCCAAAGAGGAAGGTTGTTCAGCTAGGCTCAACAACATTGCCAAGGTCAACAGCAAACCATGATTGATGCAGATATTCTATAACCTCCTTATGGTAATGGTGGTGACATCGGAAATAGTCAGTCGAAGGATGGAGGTATTGATCGCTGTGTGAATGATACCATCTTAGTGGAAAGTTTGACAAAGACAAATAACTGAAGAGAATACAGGTATAGAATACTTCAGAAAATAGCAGTTCTGGATCTGGAGAATGGCAGGGACATTCCTGTACAAAAAAGTCAAAGTGAAAACAAGCGTTCAAGATACAATAGATGAAAAAGAAAGAAAATACGAGGATGATATTGATATATCTGAATTTACCCAATGAAAACATAAATGATGGGATACTTGCACACATATGCCAGGGCTGCCAGGTTTTCCTTAAGAACATGAATAGGGCTTGGATTTGCAGATCTAGCCAAGCAAACTTTGGGATATAAGCCAGAAGCAATCAGCACAGAAACCATTAATTCAATAAACTTGACCAATAATAATCAGACATTCAAGCTCTGAAAAATGTGTTAATGTATCCTGGGATGGTCATTATATTTATATTTCCCCCCTTCTTAGTCGTGGACCAAAGAGTGCAAATGTAGAGTTGGAAAAAAGGGGTTAGAAGGGGAGAGAAAATCCAAATCAGCAAACACTTCCAGCAACTGACTTATGCAAGCGAGGTCCTGTCCACATATGCCAAAGGTGTTGGCAGTTGCTGAATGACCTAAGCAATGATTTCTGGCCTGGCAAGCAAAATCAAGGCTACAACCATCAAACGTGATGAAGCTCTTCCCCTAGAGACAATGAGAAAACATATTGGGACCAACAATAGAGAAAATTGGGAATATTGAAGATATGCACACAAATAATAGGGGTAGGATAAAGCCCCCCAGTTAGCTGCACTACCGGGAAATCATTCCATCATGGGAATTTTGGGGACTAAAATCAAGGAAAATATCCTAGGGTGAAGCTTAGTTTTGATCATGATTATGACAACTACTCAAGGACCCACAAAAGAACCTCATGTCCAGAGAGATAGGCAAGGGAAAATTCCTTTTGCTCCAATCCTTCAGGACTCCTCACTAAGGACATAGCCAACCTAAACATTCAGGCAGGCTAAACAGATGAAAACAAGAAATAGTTATGTTGACACCAGCACTCATACTGTGGGCCTTGCTCTATAGGCCCACAATGCTCTTAGATAAGGTGACCAGACGTCCCGCTTTTGGCGGGACAGACCCGCTTTTTAGCAATTTGTCCCGCGTCAAAAAAGTCCCACTTTTTAATTTGAATTTGCTAGTTCGTTTCTTTTGTATTTCTTCTCTTCAATGAGATACATCCCATCATTTCTAGGGCTTCTGCAAATCTCTATTCAGGGATTCCCACCTTTTAACCATGAAATAAACAAAGGAGATCTGTTCTTTTGGGTAATGCAAAGTGCCATGAGTTCCTGCCGGTTCGGCCCGGCCAGTCGTTCGGTGTAGAGCCGATGGAACTGGCGGCGGTTGCGGCACGGGGCTTCTCCCGCCCGCTTCCCCCGGCCGGCTGGACACCACCATTCGGGTTATTTTGTCCTCTGTGCATGTGCAGAGGACAAAATAACCCGAATGGCGGCATCCAGCCGGGTGGGAAGCGGGCGGGAGAAGCCCCGCGCTGCAACCGCCGCCAGTTCCATCGGCTCTACGCCGACGAACAGGTAAGCCTGCGCCAGTAGGAACCCACCCCGGCTGTGATGAAGGGGGGTGTTTGGGGGGGGTGCACAAAGCTGCAGGATGAGACGGACCCCTCCCGTCTTGCTCCCCTAGAAACCCACCCCCCGTCAATGGTGTCCCGCTTAAAAAAAAAATCTGGTCACCTTACTCTTAAATCACAAATTGGAAGGCAGAGTGCTACTTCCGGGGGCCTTTACGAGCAAGCTTCCAGATTTGTGTTGCTTAAAATCACTGGTATCTGATGTAGACAACAACAAGATCAACACATTATCTCAGGAGGAATGGCTTCGATCCACCCCTATCTAGCTTATGGAGGATCTATCCAGCCCTGGACGATCTCTGGGAATGTGGTATACCAGACAATAGGAAAGCGATCACAATTTCCACCCAAGCTTCCTATATTGATGTTGCAACCTTGTTAAATTTTTCCAGGGCCAAGGAACTCCCAAGCAATTACAGTACAAGAGAGCTTGGTCTTGCATTAACTGGCATTTCAAAAAGAGAAAGTGCTAACTCAAAAAAACCCTATTACAACTCACCTTGCAACCATATCCTTCATTGGAGCATATGGAGCCAGGAGACCTCTGAAGATTCTCCAGGAAATCTCTGAAGGCTGGAAGAAGGCAGAATCAGGGAGTCAGATATGTGCAAGCCTATTGGCTTTTAAATGCTCAGAAGATTACTTGAATTAGAAGATTACTAATTTGATTTGCATGTCACAATTTGATTACAGGCAGCAATTGTACTTGCCTTCCATAGGGCAGGGGTAGGCAAAGTTGGCTCTTCTATGACTCATGGACTTCAACTCCCAGACTTTCTGAGCCAATCATGCTAGCTCAGGAATTCTGGGAGTTGAAGTCCATGAGTCATAGAAGAGCCAACTTTGCCTACCCCTGCCATAGGGCATTCAGGACTAGTATCCTCTGCATATAGCATTTCCAGGCAAACTATTGGCTTCTTTCATATTTAATGTCCCAAAACACCCCCTTACATCTTACACCCACAACAAGTGAGCAGCATCTCACCAAATCCTTTTTCAAACATTTTAAAATCATATTGGTTCCAGCAGAAAAGAATGAAATTAGGTATTTAACATTTTCACTGAAATCTGAAGGTTTTTTTTTTTTAGGATTCTTAAACTTTAGAAACGAAAATGTTATCTAAATGTGGTTAGGTTGAACCAGTGGTGATTTGGAGGCCTGGGCCTGCTCACGTACAATTATTTTGTGAGAAAGTTTAAAAAAATATAATCGAAAATGGACCTTGGGTTTTTAATCTTGTTGCTCCTCCCTGTGCAGTTCAGGTCCTGTTAAGCCAAAATGTGGTACATTTGATGCCATAGAACAGTGTTTCCCAACCTTGGCAACTTGAAGATGTCTGGACTTCAACTCCCAGAATTCCCCAGCCAGCATTCGCTGGCTGGGGAATTCTGGGAGTTGAAGTCCAGACATCTTCAAGTTGCCAAGGTTGGGAAACACTGCCATAGAATAACAGTAGAAGATGAACGAGTGAAAGAGGGAATGGATCATAGCCAACTGTCAGTTCATTAAATGCAACAGATCATAGCAAAGCAACAAGAAGTTGGCGGGCTGGCATGAAACTCAGCAGTAACCTGATTCATGGAGGCTGAAATTTTCACTTTCTTGATTCACAGCAGTTCAACTGCTCATCTTGCCTCTCTTGAGTCTGAAAACATCATTACTAAACTATGGATAACAGCCATCCTTGCTTTTCACACGTGAGAAAGCAAAATGTTTTCCCCTGACATATAGCTCATGTATATTATAATTTCCAAATTATGGTAAACATACTCTTGAGATGAGCTCAATTCCTGTCCATTACTATAAGGACAGATGTCCATTTTCTTTTCTTGGCAGCAATACCAAATTGCTTTACCATTGTTTTCCTGCTTGATGTTCTTCTTCTTTCTAATCTAGCCCGTAGACTGGCAGTTTCCTAGTGATTTCTCTTTCAACTCTTAACCAGACCTGAGCCTGCTATCTTCCATGTCCAAACAATGTTAGTCAGGTTCTGCAATCTGCTGAGACTCAACTTTGTGTCTAAAAGAAAGAACCGGTAAGCCTTAAGAGCAAATGGATAGAAAGCCCAAATTGAGAAGATAGCAACAGACAGCAAATGCAGTCTCTGCAAAGTAGATAAAGAGACGGTGGGCTATCTAGTTAGTTGCTGCAAGAAGACCACACAGATGGACTACAAACAACTGCAAAGCAAAATAGTAACAATGGCAAGTTGGAATATTTGTAAAAAAAACACCATTTTCCTGCAAGCAAGGACTGGTGGGACCACAAAATAGACAAAGTAATAGAAAATGAAGAAGCTAAAGTGTTCTGGGATTTTAGAATTCAAGCAAACAAGCACCTGCCACACGCCCAAGACTTAACAATTGTCGATAAGAAAGATTTTAAAAAGTCTGGATAGTGGACATCGTAGTACCTGGACATAGCAAAACAGAAGAGAAAGAATGGGAGAAAATCACAAAATACAAAGACCCTATAAAGACCATCAAAGCAAGGAAAAGTAGTACCAATAGCGATAAGCACCTTGGATACAATCCCAAAACACCTAGAACACCGCTTGAACACTATCAGCATTGACAAAACTCATCAACAGTCAATTGCAAAAGACAGCTCTACTTGAAACAGCTTACATCCTGCAATAATATCTTTAACACCATCAAACAACAACATCTCCCTATCCCTGGTCCTTGGGAAGAACTTGATGTGAAGATAAAAATATCAGGTCCAGTTTAAACATCTGGATGACTGTGCAACTAACCATAATAAAAATATTGCTATTTCCACAGAAGGAATATATCCTCTTCTAGTTACTGGGCTAGATGAAAACTGGAAATCAACAAGAATGGAAATCTTGCCTGACAGCTGCAAGAGGCTTATATCATAGGCCTGTGTGAAGCTGCTGCAATTCGCCTTGACAAGGGGCTCCATACTATGGTAGCAATGCAGTAGCCCAAAGAGGCTTTTATGCACTGACTATCCTTGCCAAAACATTTGCTAACATTCAACTTCCATTTCCGCAGGGTGCACCCCAGGGGTGGGTTCTACTTGCCTTCCCCACCGGTTCGCATCACGACGGAAGTGCATGTTGTGACCCGCCAGCAGCCCGTGCAGCTGGTAGCGGATCCCGTCCGAGACAAGGCTGATGAGGTGATGCGCAAGTGGTCTGTGCAGCTGGCACCCGAGTTGGACAGTAACTGGTTTTTTCAAGAAAAGACTGCTTTAAGATTTGTTTGTGTGTGAACACTACTAAGCCAGTTTATTAGTAGTGGTTAATCAATTACCGTATTTTTTGGAGTATAAGACGCACCTTTTTCCTCCCTAAAAGGGGCTGAAAATTTGGGTGCGTCTTATACTTCGAATGTAGCTTTTTGTTCCAGCCCTAACTAGGTGCTAACAGATCTTCCCAGCTCTTACCTTGCAGGCTTTTTCATTGTTACTCTCTCCAAAGAATGTTTTTCCAGCCCTAAGTCTTTGCAGAATTTTTTTTCATTGCTCTACTTGCTCCGAATAAGTTTTTTTCTAGCCCTAACCAGGTGCTAACTATCTTCCCAGCTCTTACTGGCTTGCATGCTCTTTCATTGTTACTCTCTCAGAAGAAGGTTTTTTTAAGTCCTAACCAGGGGATAAAATAATGTGCTGAAGCTGACCAGACTAAGGATGCTAGCCAGATGAATACCTGGTAGGCAGATTGTTTTCCCCTATTTTCCTCCCCAAAAACTGAGGTGCGTCTTATACTCCGGTGCGTCTTATACTCCGAAAATTATGGTAAATATAGTTTTGAACAAACTGCGTGTGTGCTACATTTTCTCTGGTCCGTAGCTGGGGCAGAACAGTGCACGTCTATTGAGAGAAGGTGAGTGGTCATATAGCCAAACCCTATTTTCTGACAGACTTCTCCAAAAATAATCTATAGAAACCAGTAGGCAATGCTGACATTGATCAGTTTGGGATCAATTGTCTTTAAGCTTAATTGGGTTCTGCTAACTGGTCCAGATGAAACAAAGTAATACACAGCTCTGAATGTTGAAGATCATACAGCTTTATAATCCTTTAAATGTTCTTTTTTGGAAACATGTATGAGAAAGAAAAGGTTTTAACTTGCATTTTCCCTCAGGAGTCAGGCCAAGAAAGTATAATACCTCCAGAACAAGGGAGCAAGGTTTCTTATAGACACAGATTTTTTTTAAATCTAACTGTATCTCAGTGTATGGAATCTGTAAGACCCTAAACAATTAGAATATTTGATTCATTCCAGAACAATATGAATCTACATGTGAAGCGTTAATACCACTTTATAATGCCTTGGTAAGGCCACACTTGGAATACTGCATCCAATTTTGGTCACCACAATGTAAAAAAGATATTGAGACTCTAGAAAGAGTGCAGAGAAGAGCAACAAAGATGATTAGGGGACTTGAGGATAAAACATATAAACAACGGTTGCTGGAACTGGATATGTCTAGTCTGAAAAGAAGAACTAAGGGTAACATGATAGCAGTGTTCCAATATCTCAGGGGTTGCCACAAAGAAGAGGGAGTCAAACTATTCTTCAAAGCACCTGAGGGTAGAACAAGAAGCAATGGGTGGAAACTAATAAAGGAGAGAAGCAACTTAGAACTAAGGAGAAATTTCCTGACAGTTACTGTGTTTCCCTGAAAATAAGACCCTGTCTTATATTTTTTTGAACCCTGAAATAAGCGCTTGGCCATATTGCCTTAGGAGCCGAAGTGGCACAGTGGTTAAAAGCAGCACTGCGACCTTCAGCTGATTGCTAGTTCAGCAGTTCAGCTGTTCAAATCTCACCAGGCTCAAGGTTGACTCAGCCTTCCATCCTTCCGAGGTGGGTAAAATGAGGACCCAGATTGTTGGGGGCAATATGCTGAACTCTGTAAACTGCTTAGAGAGGGCTGTAAAGCACTATGAAGCGGTATATAAGTCTAAGTGCTATTGCTATTGCCATGCACTCAAAACCCGATTGGGCTTATTATCAGAGGATGTCTTATTTTGGGGGATACAGGGTAGAACAATTAATCAGTGGAACAACTTGCCTCCAGAAGTTGTAAATGCTCCAACACTGGAAGTTTTAAAGAGGAGATTAGATAACCATTTGTCTGAAGTGGTGTAGGGTTTCCTGCCTAAGCAGGGGGTTGGACTAGAAGACCTCTAAGGTACCTTCCAATTCTGTTATTCTAAATTCTAATACACTTTATTTGCAAGAGGGATGTACATAATTTGTTGAGCTGTCATGCCCCATTTTCCTAAAAAGTTATGATTGAATTGATAGTGTCAGGACATTTGATGCAGGAAGAAACAGGGACAAGAATCAATATAATTAATCTTATCTAAAAATCTTGGATGCTGCTGCCAAGCCTACCCATATCACGCAATGACAGCAGTGAATATTTTCATAAGTATCTATTACCACAGTATTGAAGGCAAGCTTAATATGTCACTTCATAAAACCAAAATTGCCCAATTTGTTTGACAGCACCACAGTGTTATTAACCTTACTCAGTTCTGGGGTCATATTTTGGCGGCAGATTTTGGTCATGAGCCCATACCTCTAAAACCTTTCCTGTTAATCAAACTTATTTACAGCTGTATGAAGTCAAAAAGCCAGCCAAAACCAATCAAGGCATCATCTAAAATATTCACACCTTCTTTAACAAAATAAATGATATTCCTGCCAAGAAGAAAAAGAATAGGTAATACCCCTTCATTTTAAACATAATGTACTAATGGTTGACTGTCATAGCAAATCTTTAGTGTTTTGGATGAAATTGTTGGCTACATCTGAAGGGAAAAAAAACAGTGTGTGGAAAGGCATGTGATCGCAACAGTGGCGTTGAATCACAGCTGAAAATTTTGCAGAAGGAGCACAGAAGATAAATAAACCAGCAATGAGCAGTAAAACAGGTACTCCTTGACTTACAACTATTCCTTTAGTGACCGTTCAAAGTTACAACGGCACTGAAAAAATGACTTTCGACCATTTTTCACACTTAAGACCTTTGCAGCAAAATCCCCATGGTCACATGATCAAAAGTCAGATGCTTGACATCTGAACTCATATTTATGACGGTTGCAGTGTCCCGGGGTCATGTGATCAACTTTTGCGACCTTCTAACGAGGAAAGTCAATGGGGAAGCCAGATTCCCTTAACAACCACGTTATTAACTTAACAACTGCAGTGATTCACTTAACAACAGTGGCAAGAAAGGTCATATAATGGGGCAAAATTCACTTAACAAATGTCTCCCTTGGCAATGGAAATTGTTATAAGTCAAGGACCACCTGTAATAAAACAACGGCTATCTGCATTCACTTCACCATTTTCTTTCATTGTTGAAAAGTAAGTTTTGAAATAATTTGTCATTTAAAGCCACGTTTTCTGTTGAAATTAGGTGTCCGTGGGAAAGGCTTCCAAAATAACTACGCAATGGTCATTCAGATTTCAGTTTCCATTAGAAGCACTGAGGGTCTTCTGTTTTCTAGCCAGACACGTCATTCAACCCAAATGTCAATGGAGATGCTCAGTCATCCAGGTCATGGCTGTCCCAAAGGTGCTTTTTCAAGAGGCAACTAGACTTTCTGGTTTCCCTTTGAAGACGTTTCGCTTCTCATCCAAGAAGCTTCTTCGGCTGTGACTAGATGGTGGGGAATGGAAGGATTTATATACTCCTTGCAGAGAGCTGAAAGTGTGCAAATGACTGCCAGGCCTGGAGGCCATCTTTTTTCTTCAGGGCTGCCACATTTAGTGCACAGGCCTGCTGTGGGAAAATGGGAGTAGGGTTGCATGGAGTGGGTAGAGATATATAATCACAACAACATTCTTTCCCCTGGGAGTCAAGGACGTTTAGCCTGCATCTGGAGAGGCGCGACTGGGAAACATCTCCAGTTGGGACGGTGGATTGATTGGACCATGTGATGGACATGTGGGTGCAGGGGAAGGGGCTTTGACTTTCATTTGGGTGGGGGAAACCCGGGAGCTTTCAGATTCGGGTTTCCCCAGATGTGCCAATAGGACATCTCTAATAAAATGGAACTTTGAGGGAATGCCTGCCTTGGAGTCTTACTTGGTTGGGGCTGTTACTTGGAACCCTGACAATGACCAATTGTCTGCAAGGAGTATAAATCATTCCATTTCCCACCATCCAGTCAGAGCTGAAGAGGCTTCTTGGATGAGAAGCAAAACTTCTTCAAAGAAAAACCAGAAAGTCCAGTTGCCTCTTGAAAAAGCCCCTTTGGGCCATCTAACACAAATGTCTTTTGAGCCCTTAAAGCTCATCATTGAATGGCGTGGCCTATCTAGGAAGATTTAAAACGTTAGGTTACCTAAACTATATTTTGACTCTAGCTATATTTAGCCTTGTCCCATCGGCTCATTTGGGTTTTTAATTTTTTTTTCCTATTACAGACATGCCCATTGAAACCTTCTTCGAATCCGTTTCCTACAATCTTTTAATCTCACATTGACCAATCACAGCAATTCAGGAGTCTTACAATATAAGAACCTAAGAAAAGATTTTGCTTGATCGAACCGAAGCTCTGGTTAAATCCATCATCCTGTTTTCCACATTGGTTAAACAGAATCCAGAAGAAAGGCAATCCTTCTATCCTTTCCCTTTTTTTTAAATTCTCCAGCTATTGGCATTCAAGGCAATCTTCTTCTCATCCTGGAGGTAATATTAGCAGTCCTTGGTAGTTGTATCCTTCCTACATTTGGCAAATAACACATATATTAATCCTAAATCCTCTTCCTTGTTTGAAATACAGATCATGATCCAACCTTTTGGTTTGTGCAAAGGAAGGCACACAGATCTTTGAGCGTAGAGTACTACAGCTGAAGAGTGGAAAATCTATAATTTACAGCATAGGAAATAGAGATTCAACTTCTTGTTCTGTCACCAAATCTAGTTTATAGTTCTTGGCAATTTTTTATTTATTTCCTTCACTGTATTTATTTATTTATTTATTTATTTCCTCCCACGTAATCCAGAGACTCTTGGCAATTTCTGTAAAGTATAACAACCAAGTAAAATTGTTAGATTGTGCGGGAATGAAGAGGCGAGACGTAGGAACAGTTCAGCACCTTTTATTTAGCTATTGCTGAAATAAAACGGAATGCCGGCAGGCTGCAGGGTAGCCGGCCAGCCACAGACAGCAGCTTAAATCTCCCGCCGCTACAACAGCCAATCAGCGGCGGGTATGCAAATTTTGATCACGTACGGCCGTACGTAACAAAAATATCTACAGGTTGTCCTCAACTTGCAACAGTTCATTTAGTGACTGTTCAAAGTTACAACGGCACTGAAAAAAGGGATTTCATACTTATGACCATTGCAGCATCCTCATGGTCACATGATCTAAATTCAGACGCTTGGCAAGTGGTTCATATTTATGATGGTTGCCGGGTCCTGGGATCATATGATTAGCTTTTACGACCTTCTGACAAGCAAAGTGAATGAGGAAACCCAGATTCACTTAGCAACCATGTTACTAACTGAACAAATGCAATGATTCACTTAACAACTGCGCCAAGAAAAGTCGTAAAGTGGGGCAAAACTCACTTAGCAAATGTTTCACTTAGCGACATAAATGTTGGGCTCAATTCTTATCGTAACTCGATGACTACCTGTATAATATAACAACTATAAAAACAGTAAATACCGTCATCCAAACTGATCCCCTAATAAAAAACAGAAAATGAAGGTGGCATAATAAAAAAGGAGGAAGCCCTCCGGAACAACTTCATCTTTTAAAGCCTCCAAAATGTTATTAGCCTGATGACAGCATCAATGCTGCTACTCAAAAGCAGAACCTCTTCATTTTAGCTCCCCAGATCTCCTGGTAATGTGGGGCCAGTTTTATTTTGATGACTAGTTATTGTTATCAGCCTAAGAATCAGAGGTCTTCAAACTTGGCAACTTTAAGACTTGTGGACTTCAACTCCCAGAATTCTCCAGCCAGCTATGCTGGCTGGAGAATTCTGGGAGTTGAAGTCCACAAGTCTTAAAGTTGCCAAGTTTGGGGAGCCCTGGCCTAAGTTGTCAAGATACCAGGTCTCAATATAACCTATCTTAATTTTTGTTTTAACCGGTTTGTTTTAATTGGTTTAAACCAATTAATCTGAAAATTCCCAATAGTCTTTATTAGAGTTGTATCCTTTCCCTTAAGGTGGTGGATTACAAAGAGTTGGACAGCAGAAGAATTGCTGGGAGAAATAATCACTGCAGCTGGCAATCACCCTGTGACACAGGCCACTCCAGAAATTTGGAGTGAATTCAGTATTTGTGAATTCTGTAGAACAAAGACACGTTTTTTCATAGAAATCAGACGGATGCATTCCCAACCTTTTGTTCTACTTATTGAAATGGAGTAGAGTATACTGCAAAATGGAGAAGAAGAAAAAAAAAACCCTGCAAAATGGAGAAGAAGAAAAACTGCAAATTACTTTTTGAATGGTAAGTCTTAGCTCTTTTTCGCTATCCCATCAACTTGCTCTGCTTTAGATGGTTATTTGGTTGTGTGTGGGGGGGGGGGTGGATTTCCCTGCAAATCAGATTTCTCTATTTAACCTTCCTATTATATATTATCTGAATATTCGTCTACTATCCATTTCCAAAAGCAACAAGAAGATAGACAAAAAAATGAAACAGCAATGTTAATTTTCTGAATACAATGGGTACTTCTGAAGTAGCGCTTAGGTTCTTGGCATTCAAAGTGTGAAGAAGATTAGCTTGTTGAAGTGGACTGCTGAGACAAACAAGAGGGAGGGTGAAAGAAAGAAGGCTTAAAAATTCTAAAAGACACAAATAATAGTATCTCTAATACTTTAATATATTCAGCAAGTATATCCGTGTATGTAAAGTTTTTAGAGTTCAAGCAGTAAAATTGCCAAGGGATATTACCTTCACAAGCATTTTTGTCAAGCCTGAATCCAGTTTTATGCTTCCACCCAAGGAAAGATTTTTGCTGTTTGCAGAACGCTTTTTAATCAAGGGATTGTTTATAAAAATATGAATGATCAAGGATGAAGTCCTGTGGCACCTTATCCAGTTGGAGAAGAAACCACTAAGGAATATTTTGCAGTAGGAGTTTCAAATCACCCATAGGTTGTCTTAATTGTCATATACTTAACAAGCCTACATCTAACACGTTTCCGAATCAGAGTACCATGGGATAATATGTCAAATATATCTTTTCTGAAATCAAGATAAGATGACTGCCTTTCCATAATCTACTAGTAATATTACATTTTAAAAAATAATGAGATAAGGTTAGATCTTCCATTTCCTCTTTTTTTAAAACCAGATTTACTGTCCTCCAGCTATCCGGCACATCAGCAGTTCCTCAGCAATCCTCAAGGAGAACACTTAAAAGCAAATGTTCTAAAAGGAAACTCAGCCATAGAGGAAGGGGAAATGAAGACGGAGATAAAGACAGGAGCAGAAAAAGGCAAAAGGAGAATGTCATTCAAAATCTTGGAAATATTTAAAAGAAAAATAAGGGAAATGTGCATTACTTAATTGGCAGCAGAGTTCTGGGCAACACTGAAATGGAGCAAACAGGATGAAAGAAACTGATAACCATAAAGGACAAAGGAATTATATGACATGATAGACAGTGTTCCAATATTTGAGAGGTTACCCCAAAGAAGAGGGGGTCAACTTATTTTCCAAAGCATTTGAAGGCAAGAAACAATGGATGGAAACTAATCAAGGAGAGAAGCAACTGAGAACAAAGGAGAAATTCCTAACTGTGAGAACAATTAACCAGGGGAATGGCTTGACTTCAGAAGTTGTGGTTGCTCCATCTCTGGAGGGTGAGCCACGGTGGCGCAGTGGTTAGAGTGCAGTACTGCAGGCTACTTCTGGTGATCACCGGCTGCCAGCAGTTTGGCAGATCGAATCTCACCAGACTCAAGGTTGACTCAGCCTTCCATCCAGGGGTGGGTTCTAACTTACCTCGCCGCCGGTTCGCTTCCTCCCGTGCGCGCGTGGCTGCACCTCACAGGTGTGTGCATGCTTCGAGCGTGTGCGCGCATGCGCAGTGCCGAAAACTCAGCTTTTGTGAGTTTTCACAAAAATTAGCTTCTGTGCATGTGCAGAAGCCAAAAACAAGATGGCGGTGCCCACGGACCGGCACCGACAGAACCGGCTCTGTGACATCACCACCGGTTTACTAACGGTTCTAAAGAACCCACCTCTGCTTCCATCCTTCCGAGGTCAGTAAAATGAGGACCCATATTGTTGGGGGCAATATGCTGACTCAGTAAATTGCTTAGAGATGACTGTAAAAGCACTGTGAAGCGATATATAAGTCTGCTATTGCTATAAAAAGAGAGTGGGTGGACAGCCACTTGTCTGGAATGCTGTAGCAGGGGTGTCAAACTGGCGGCCTGCGGGCCAGATGTGTCACCCACAGGCCACGCCCACCCCAGCTCACAAATGGGAAAATGTCGCGAAACGTCACATGACGGCAATGTGATGCCGTGATTTTGACACCTGTGCTGTAAGGTCTCCTGCTTGTGCATGGGGTTGGACTAGAAGACCTCCAAGGTCCCTTCTAACTCTGTTATTCTGTTAATTAAGACAGAGGCAAGCAGATAAAGGAGGGCTTGGGAATAAATGGGAAGATGCTTAGGGTCCATGCAACATGGCTTAAGAATAGAAATATAGAAATAGAAATAGAAATATAGAGTCCCCCTGGGAGTTGGGCAGCATAGAAATTTTAATAAATTCAAATTCAAATTCAAATATAGGAAATGAATGCCAGTGCATTCAGAGGAATGTCTTTTTAACACTCAGGTGGAAGCATCAAAAGTGTGGCTGCTTTTATGAATTGCAGAGCTCATGCAACCTCAAAATATTTCTTTCAGCCCCAAATGGTGATTAAACTCGGGGCCTTTTGTATACAGAATGTGTGTTCTTCCTCTAAGCAATGCATGAAATAAATCTATCCTAGTTTACAAGCTTCATTTCTTGCCCAGGGTTTGAAGACATTCTTCCAGAATATTATTTTTCTCTACCCTATAAATTATTTTCCAATCTGTTTAGTTTGTCCTTGTAGCGTGTATGCTTTTCTCTAAAAACCAACTCACCCTGTTCTTCTCTATTAACCTCCTGATGCATTTGAAGAATGTGTTAGTGAGCAAAGTTAAGGATTTGCCCCTGAGGTCCTAGCTGAGATTAATACGATAAAAAGAGAGAGAGAGAGAGAGAGAGAGAGAGAGAGAGAGAGAGAGAGAGAGACCAAGCTCTAACTATGTCCATCAATCCCAGTTGTGAACAAAAATATGGAAAATGCTCTATTTGTAAAGAAGTTATATTTTGTGATGATTTGAATCTCTGCTGAAATCTTTTCTCCAGATCGTGAGGACCAAATTCTAGATGTGGAGTTCCAAATTCCCATAGCCTGAGCCTATATGAGGAACTGGGCATGGCTAGTCTAGTGAAGAGAAGGACCAGGAGAGACATGATAGCAGTGTTCCAATATTTGAGGGGCTGCCACGAGAGGAGGAAGGGGGTCAAGCTATTTTCCAAAGCACCTGAAGGCCAGACAAGGGATAATGGATGGAAACTGATCAAGGAGAGATTCAACCTAGAAATGAGGAGAAATTTTCTGACAGTGAGAACAATCAACCAGTTGGAACAGCTTGCTTTCAGAAGTTGTGGGAACTTCATCACTGGAGGCTTTTAAGAAGAGATTGGACTGCCATTTGTCAGAGATAGTGTAGGGTTTCCTGCTTGGGCAGGGGGTTGGACTAGATGACCTACCATACAAGGTCCCTTCCAACTCTGTTAATCTGTTAATCTGTATTGTAAAGCAGGAAACCCAGGAAAATTGTAGCATAAACCCCAAACAAGCTTTAACACCAAACATATTTGGGGATACTTCCCAAAGAACTATTAAATGGCCATCAAAACTTTACCCATTTCTGTTTTAGAAAGTTGACTTTTTCTTTATCAATAATAAATTGAACTTGCTCCTGGGCAAATACTTCATCTAAAAATTTCTCGGAGTCAAAGCATCACCTTTTAAATGGCTGGTTCACTGCCATCTGAAATTTGGGAGAACTTTTTGACATCCTTATGGCACTTCCTCAACATCTTTCACTTTTCTTTTTTAAGCTACTTTGCATGATCTCAGTCAGCCAATGGAGGATGTCCCCTCCGTTTTCTTTGCTTTTCCTCTCAGCACATTTTTTTATGGCAAGGGAAAAGAGTTTAAAAGGGGGGGGAATCACTGTAGGGAAGGAGGGGTGGAACAGCAAAGCCATCCCTAAGAGCAGTGACTGTAGAATTCTGGGAGTTGGTCCACATATCTTAAAGTTGCCAAGTTTTGGGGGGGGGGAACCTGCCTTAGAGTAAGGCAAAAACAATGGAGGAAGAGCAGCAAAACACCAAAATGGCCTCATTTCAAGAGGACAGGGAAAACTACATGAGGTAGAAGGACTCATAAATTAGGAATAGCAGAATTACAAGAGTTAAGAGACCTTATAGGTCTTCTAGTCCAACCTCCTGGTCCAAGCATGAAACCCTATACCATTCTGGACAAATGGCTATCCAATTTCTTTTTAAAACCTCCAGTGATGGAGCATCCTCAAGTTCTGGAGGCAAGCCATTCCACTAATTAATTGTTCTCACTGTCAGGAAAGTTCTCCTTTGTTCTAGATTGGATCATTCCTTGATAGGTTTCCATCCATTATTTCCTGTCCCACCCTCAGGTGCTTTGGAGAATAGGTTGACCCCCTTTTCTCTGTGACAGCCCCTCAAATATTGGAAGACCACTATCGTGTTATCCCTAGTCCTTCTCTTCCTTAGACTAGACATACACAGGTCCTGCAACCATTTATATATGTTTTAGCCTCCAGCCTCCTAACCATCTTTGCTGCTCTTCTCTGTACTCTTTCTAGAGTCTCAACATCTTTTTTGTATCATGGTGATCAAAAGTGGACACAGTATTCCATGTGTGGTCTTATCAAAGCAGTATAGTACTGTACTAATACTTCATGTGATCTTGATACTATCCCTCTTTTGATGCAGCCTAGGACTGCATTGGCTTTTTTTTGGCAGCTGCAGCACACTGTTGTCTAGTGGTGTCTAGTGTCCAGTGGTGAAATCCAAATTTTTTTACTACCAGTTCTGTGGGCGTGGTTTGGTGGGCGTGGTGTGGCTTGGTGGGCATGGCAGGGGAAGGATACTGCAAAATCTCCATTCCCACTCCACTCTGGTGCCAGCCAGAGGTGGTATTTGCCGGTTCTCCAAACTACTCAAAATTTCCACTACCGGTTCTCCAGAACCTGTCAGAACCTGCTGGATTTCATCCCTGACTAGGACCCCTGTCACAGTTACTGCTCTTGAGCCAGGTACTACCTGTGCAATTGTTTTGTGTGTGGGTGTGTTTGCCTAAATGTAAAATCTTACTTTTCTCACCAGTGAATTGCATTTTGTTGGATAGGTCCTAGTGTTCAAGTCTGCCAAGATCCTTCTGGATCTTGAGTCTATCTTCTAGAATGTTGCCTATTTCCCTCAGCCTGGTGTCATCTCCAAGTTTGATGAGTTCCCCTTCTATCCCTCAGCTAAATTGTTTCTGAAGATGTTGAAGAGTACTGGGCCTAAGGCAGAACCTTGAGGAACTCCACTGCATGCTTCCCTCCATGTAGATGCTGTTCCACTGAGGACTACACATTGAGTGTGATGGGTCCATCTGCTGAGGATCTGTGCAACAGCCAACTGCAGAGGAAAAGAGCAAAAATCTTCCATGCCTTTCCTCTGGAGCAGCAGAAACAGAGCCACCCAGTTTCTGAAGACTGCCAGAAGAAGTCCAGTGTCGTGGGAAGCACAGGCACGGCACCGACCTCCAGCCGGCCCTCCCCTTAAACACAGAATTTTCTCAAAAATAATAATGTCTGGGAGTTGCCTGGTACCTTGGTAACAAAGCTTAGAACCAGTTCATGTGTTACAAAGCTGCAGGATTGGGTTTACTGACAAATATACTAAAGGGGGTGGGGGAGCAGACTACATCCCAGTATGCAGTTAACCTATTTGCCCAATAGGCATCTGTTAATGGAAAATGGAATTATAAATGGAACGGAATGTATTTCCATTTATATTTTGAGCTGTCCATTAAAACACGTCTTGGGTACATACTGGCGCAAATGTCTATAATCCTGCAAAGAAGCCATGAAATCCCAAATGATACTTATTTGCAGTAGCAGGATATCTCTACTGCTGTTATTTCTCGCTTGCCGCAGTATAGCATTCTCCTCTGCTCTAACTTTTACCTGTGGTGTGTGATGGTGTTTTTTGTCTTTTTTACTCTGGGATTCCTAAAGCTCTCGTAAAGACAATCTACGTCAACCCAGAAGAAAAAAAAAGGGGGGGCAGATTAGTTGTTTTGTATTCTGTGTCTCATTCCACTGCTTTTATTGGCTTCAAGGCTTTTTATTTGCTTTCAGGCAGAGAAGGCATAGGACTTTATGTTGAGATTTCAAGGAAGGCTGCTCTGATAAATTAGTAAAATGGGTGAGTCATATCAGTGTTCTGTCTGATGTTGTTTGTTACCAGCCAAGCATAGCAGTCAAACATCTGTGCAGAGTACAATGTCCCCTTGTAGTCAGAATGGCCAGAAACCCAGAATGGCACAGAAGTATTATAGTTATAACCCAGTGATTCAGACGGCAGAATTGACAGGTTGTGAAGAAGTAGGGGGGAAAGTGTGTGTGTGTTTGTGTGTGTGTGTGTGTGTGTGTGTGGGTGTGTGTGTGTGTGTGTGGGAGAGAGAGAGAGAGAGAGAGAGAGAGAGAGAGAGAGAGAGAGAGAGAGAGAGAGAGTGAGAGAGAGAGAGAGAGAGAAGGAAAAACCAATTGCTTCAAAAATGTCATAAAATCCAATTCGTGTATTTAATTATGATTGTGTATATTAATTTATTTATGAAGGCACATATGCTTTTATAGATACCAGCATAGACTACGCCTTTCATTATATTATATTGCTCAAATTACATTTCCTCACAAAATAGACTCTGGCAGCTCTGTTTCAAAATTGGGGTTTTTGCAGGGAAGCACCATTTCAATAAGAGCCTTTCTAGTCTGGATCTATCACATTCCTATAATGTACCCTGGACACCCTCCTCCCACCCCCATCTGTCTGTACCTATGGAATTAATACAAACTCAGGGGTTACTCTGCTCTTATTTTTAAAGGAATGTTTGTAAATGTTTCCAGAATGCTTTAGGAACCATCTGCTAATATATAGAGCTAGAATCTTTAAACCACAGACCTCAGGGAAAAAAAGGTTTTCTTATATACTTATATATGAGTTTCCATTTTTGCTTTTGCATCAAATAATCAGATTCAGAAATGTGCCTCCAGCTATATACTGTACCTCAAATTACCGGTAGCAAGCCCCAAATGATGTCCTCTAAGCATACTGGAGAAATGAATGGAGATTATGGAAATTGATTACTCAACACTTGTGTATAGGTCCATGCTGGGAAAGACTGCTCTGGATGGACTATTTATTCTTAGACTGACAAAAGAAACTTAGATGCTAACACAGGACTGGCTAAAAGCTTTTTCCAGTCTCCCCATTGTAAGGAATGAAGCTGGTAAGGCAGGAACCTCATTATTACTGTATGTAAACATAGAGAACCATTATCTTTCAAAAGATCACGTGCCCCTCAATGTCAGGGCCTTTAAGGAATCAGCCAAATATCCATTAACTCAAAAAGCCAGACAGGAAAAGCCTAGAAAGTAAACCCTGGAGAACAGATCTATGTTTAGTCTTTAACCGCCATGTACTGTTTTAGGCAAATCTTCTAAGAGGCTTCATTCTTCAACACAATAAAGAAATTGGTGTGTATGTATGTGTTTGTGAGACTTGTGAATGGAAGTGAACATAGACAAGTTTGAAAAATATGAACTTTTCTTTCAAATGCATGTAGAGAGAAGTAAAGCTGTAATAGCACAGGGCAGTTTCTCCCCCTCCTCCTCACCGTGTTCAGTGCAGGGGTGAAATTCAAAATTTTTCCCTACCAGTTCTGTGGGCGTGGCTTGGTGGGCGTGGCAGGGGAAGGATACCGCAAAATCTCCATTCCCACCCCACTCCAGGGGGAAGGATACCGCAAAATCTCCATTCCCACCCCACTCCAGGGGGAAGGATACCGCAAAATCTCCATTTCCACCCCACTCCAGGGGGAAGCCAGAGGTGGTATTTACCAGTTCTCCGAACTACTCAAAATTTCCGCTACCGGTTTTCCAGAACCTGTCAGAACCTGCTGAATTTCACCCCTGGTTCAGTGATTTGGGGGTAATGCCATGCTTCTGGAAGATTCTTTCTGGCACAGTACATTCAGAATTGCTGTAGGAGAAACAGGAATCTCTGTATTTTCTTCACCTCCTTGCCATCTGCTAACTAATAAACAGAACTCAGGAGGAGATGGATGCCTGGAAGGTCAGACTGCTGGGTGGCTGGACGGTGCTGGAATCTGAAGTGCACTGGAGAAAGAGTTGGCATATCTGAGCCGACGAGAGAGAAGAAGAAAACAATGTGGAACAGCCAGGAGAAGAACTGAATTCTTGTTAGACTGACAAAAGGTAAGAGAGTGGGTAAGAACTATCACAAGCAAAGGAGAAACAGTCTACACTTTGGGATGAAAGATACAGTTTACTTTTGGGATTACCTAAAAGAGAGAGAGAAACAGATCTACAGTATAAACCAGCAGGCTGAGAAAACACTGTGTAAAGAGACTGTGAAAGTAAAAAAAAAAAGCATGCAGGGAGGGGGGAGAACTGGGTGGAATCTCAACAGCATATAAAGAAGAAGAGTTGGAAATAAAAATGGAAACTGAACTCAGGCCACTTTGCTAAGAGAAAACACAGAAAACTCTGTAAATTGGTTAATAGGCTTACAGGAATAATGTAATAATTAATAATAATCCAGAAAGGTTAAGTTAGATGTAAGAGAATAGAATAGAATTCTTTATTGGCCAAGTGTGATTGGACACACAAGGAATTTGTCTTTGGTGCATATGCTCTCAGTGTACATAAAAGAAAAGATACATTTGTCAAGAATCATAAGGTACAACACTTAATGATTGTCATAGGGTACAAATAAGCAATCAGGAAACAATCAATATTAATATAAATTGTATAATTAAGATTACTAAAAGATAAGTGCTATCTGTCTATCTCTGAATGAATAAATAGAGGCTGTCAAGGAACAAGCCCAACATGGTAGTTTTGGTGTAACAAATTATTGCTTTGGCTTACAAGTGAGAGGAGTAAGCTACCTCTTTCCTGCTGCATCTAAATCATCAATTGACAATTGGTTGTCTGCTTGATTAGAACTACACTTATCAGCAATCAGCAAAAATGCAAAGCTGCATCAATAAAAGACACTTAGCATCCTTTAGTCCATCAATAAAGAAAACATATCAAACTCTCAATTGTCTCTCTTAATATGAGTTGCTTTTATGCTTTGGTCCTGGAAAGATCTCCCACTTTTTCTATACTCTCAGGAGGTAGCAAGTTGCTTTGCCTAATTCAGCCACTTCTTTATTTAATCTAAAGAAGTGACCACCTTGCTTGGCAATCCTGGGCCACAGATGGCATGATGGTCTGAAATACTTTACAAGGGTGAAGTTTATGCCTTCTGTACAGGGGTGGGTTCTACTTACCTTCCCCACTGGTTCACATCGAGACGGAAGTGCATGTTTTGTGCGCACTCACGTCACTTCCCGGAAATTACTCTCTGCGCATGCGCAGTACTATAAAAAACAAGATGGTGGCACCATAGGTTCAGGGGCGTGGCAGGCCTGGGTCACTGCTGGTTCCAGTGACCCAGGCTGCCAAGTTACTACTGGTTCTATAGAACTGGTCTGAACCGGGAGGAACACACCTCTGCTTCTGTCTTGTCTATGCCTGAACCATCCCAAAGTGAATCCATGACAACTGCTGGATCACCAGTTTCTTAATATGTGTTTAGTACTGAGAATACTAAGATGTGCAGCAACTCGTTCCGTCTTCTGCAGAAGTCAAATCAAATCAGGAAATTCAAGAGTTTAGGTTCCTTGCCCAACTTGACATAAGCTGTGCAGCTACTCAGTATGGGAAATTGAAATAAAATCTGTACATTATTACCTAGTAGAATGAGGACACACTTTAAGTGATTGGTTGTTCTCTGTCAACATGAGAGTGTAGGCCAAATCCTGCATTTCTTTCTCCCATGTTGCTCATAGCTTAATATATACAGGTAGAATTCATTTTTTCCCCAATGTTTTTATATTTATATTGTACATCAATACATATACCTTAAAAATATATCAATAACATACATACTTTTCCAATCAATCAAAATTCAATAACCTATTTTACACCTAACCTTGCTATTAATAATCAGTCTGTTTCTTTCTTTTCTTCACACTCCCCTCCCTCTATCTCCACCTCTTCTAGCTACCTTCTTACTCCTTCTCTCCCCCTTCCTACTTCCCTCCCCTCCTTCCCTTCTCCCCTTCCTTTCTACTTCCTCTTTCTCCTTCTAAACCTTTCCCTGAGTGATTCTAATTCTAATACATATTACATTTAACAGACTGATAACATATTCCCATAAATCTTTAAATTATCGGTGTCACTTTTAAACTCCTTATTTTTTATTGTCATGTCTATGCTATTAGCTCTTTATTTTAGGTATATATTATTAATCTAATGCTGCCTCCTCCAAATCTAACTCTGTCATCTGGGTAACCTCCATTTCTTTTCCATTTTCTTTTCTTTTAATCATGATAATTTAATCTCTATATATATTCCTTTTCTATCCCTTCATAAAATTTCACCCATACATTATAATATTCTGAATCTTCCTTATCTTTAAGTTTCATTGTCAATCTATTCATCTCTGCACAGTCCAGGATTTGCTTAAGTACTTCTCCTTCAGTCGGTATTTTGGCTGCTTTCCATTTGTGTGCAAATGCAATCCTAGCTGCTGTCACTACATGGACAATTAAGTATGTTTCTTCTTTGTTGAACTTCTCTGGCAAAATACCCAACAGAAATATCTCTGGTTTTAGTTCTATATTTTGTTTCACCATTTTCAGGTAGAGTTCATTTAGTGACTACAATTAGGACTAGCAATTTAGTAACTGAACGTCATTGTTGATAAGCAGAAAATAATGTGACCATGACAGGATTACAACCTTACTTCCCCTCCAGTAATTAAATGAAATACTGAGGTAGCTAAGCAAAACATCACATGACCACAATCTACAAATTCACTTCTGCTAATAGTTATCTCTATTAACTCTGCTTCTTGCAAGCTGGTTGCAAAGTACCAATAATGGCAATCACATGATTATAGGAGACTACAACAGACATAAATGTACGCTGGTTGCAAAGTGGCCAAATGAGTGAGAGTCACCACAATTAAAAAATGTGAGGATTGGTCATGTAGCTGTTTTTTCTTTATACACTCTAACTTCAAATCTTCACTAGATGAAATAGTTGGTAAGTGAAGACCACCTATATCTGGTTTTGCATTTCTCAGAATTATGTTAGGGCACAGATGGTTGTTCATGTATTCAGAAATCCTGGCCAGAAAACTCTGATTCCCATTTTTTCCCCAAAGTCAGTGAAAATCATACACTGAGTTTCGTTACACTCTTGATCTGCATTTAAGATTTTGGCATTAACTAATAAAGCTTTAAACAACTTAAGAGCAAGATTACCTAAAATAACTTCTCAGTTATAATTTGTGTTTATTTGAAAATAAAACAACTATAAATTTAAAATAAGCAAAGAAAGATTAGACAGAAAAAATATTTTCAAATATTGCCCAGTTTCCCTAGAGATTTTTCCTGCCAAGTGCACATATGACCCAGATATGTATGTGAATTCGCACCAGCGGCGGGTTGCTCCCTTACCGGTGCCGGTGCGCTCTGTGCGCATCTCCACGCTTCGGGGGCACGTGTGCTCGCTTTGGGCACACGCGCCCCCTTACACGATTTTGCTTCTGTGCATGCGCGGAAGCAAAATCGCACCAAAATCTCATGAGGAGATGCGCGTGCATACAAGATTTCAGCGCGATTTTGCTTCCACGCATGTGCAGAACCAAATCTCACCAAAATCTCTCTCGTGTGCGCGTCCCCTCGCGAGATTTTGGTGCAATTTTGCTTCTGCGTATGCACAGAAGCAAAATCACCCAAAAATTCACGGAAAAAAATGGCGACATGCGCAGTGGACCAGCAGAGAGGGCTCCGGAGTGGTCGCGCACAAATTGCACAATCGGCCGTTCTCTACTGGAGAACAGGAACCCACCTCTGATGCGCACATATATGTATGTGTTTATATCTGCCAGAAGCCACACTGCAAAAAGAGTCAAGCATATGACAAGTAATAAATACATATTAATTGGATTACTTACAGTTACATGCCTGTAAAATAAAGCAACCCAACATACAATGCATTGAGCCACATCTACATACACCAACCATGATGGCTCTCACATAGAAACATACAAATATGGTATACATGACAACAGCAGGGAAAAGAACCTTTCCTTTTATACTTGGCACTTTCTGGAATGCTCCCCCCCTCCTCCCCCATAAAATAAGCCTAGTGTTATCTCAGTACCCATCACAAATTTTGACCTGCATTTGTTTGATAATGTACAGAATATTCTGCCTGACTTAGTAATTAGGTGAAATAGTTACAGTAGGATTTTTTTCTATACTGTACTGCACATTTAGCTTGGCATTTTAGTGTTATGCAGTGCATAGATCTGCTTAAATAATAGGCAGTATAGAAATGCTTTAAATGCTTAAAGGCATACATCTGTATATTTACAACATTTCCTTTACAAAAGATCAAGAGGACATTTACTCTATCTTTCACAACAATTTTATGAGAAGTTTGGCAGAAAGAGAATGACAGCCTAGGTTCTTTTAATTAATTTCAGAACTAAATGAAGAGTTGAATCCATGACTTCTTGTATTAATCCAACATTTGAATCATTCTATTAAATTAAGAAACACCATACAGTTCAAGAAAATTTGCAAATCACCATCTCTTCGTGGACCAGAACAAGACAAAACTAGATATGACGATGGCACCACACAGCAAACCCCAGGAAAAAGAACAAAAATTAACACTTCAAATCATTGCACTAAAATTATAAGTAGAGTGCTACTTTACATCACCATTTAGCAACTTTGAAACTCCAGTGATAAATTGGCAGCATGATTTTTGTGACAAGCTGTTCACCAACATTTAGAAATGGTTAAAAATGGAAAACTATCCTAGAGAGGAAACTTGCCCTTCTCATTATAACACAAACTGAGACATGGAGTGAATGAAAGAATACACTTATAACATACATTCTGGGTGATAAACTAAAATGATTCAGTGTCTTCGGTACAATTTAAGCCTCTGCTAATTGAGATTGCTTGGAAATTTTGGTATATAAAAATTTTATCTGAAATCTTTGCACAGTTTCATAACATCTTTCTCTTAAAGGGGGAGCTAAAGTAGAGAGAAGGCAATTGTCTTTAAATCTGGATCTGGCCTAACCCAGTCAAAAAGGGGTATAGGATTCATTTGTTAGTGACAACGTTGTAGAAGAATGTGCCTGCTCAAGTATGTCTTTGACGCCCTTCCTCCAAACACTTTTCTTCAGGTTAACATCACACACTGAGGGTTTGGTAAAGCCAAGACAAATTCTTGAAGGGACAGAGAGGATGCCAGTGGAAGATGAGACAATATTCTGTACTTGTCCCCACTTGGCCTTTGCTGGCAGAATCTCTCTTTCTTCTTCTCCTTCCCATCCTCCTCCTTCTCCTTTTTCATCACCATCAGCACAACCACCCCACCATTTAAAATCCCATGTTTCTGTACTCTCTCTCTCTCTCTCTCTCTCTCTCTCTCTCTCTCTCTCTCTCTCTCTCTCTCTCTCTCTCACACACACACACACACACACACACACACACACACACACACACACACACACACACACACACCAGGGGTGGGTTCCACTTCCCTTCCCTACCAGTTCGCATCGCGATGGAATTGCGCATTGCGATGGCCACCTCTGGAACATCCCCCCCCCCCCACATAGTGAGATCTGAACCTATTCTTTTGACTTCCTGATCTGGCTCTGCCAACTGGCCTGGGACTCCAATGGAGGTATGAAATTCTCGCAGTGTTTCTCAACCTTGGCAGTTTGAAGATGTGTGGACTTCAACTCCCAGAATTCCCCAGCCAGCAGTGCTGGCTGGGGAATTCTGGGAGTTGAAGTCCACACATCTTCTAACTGCCAAGGTTGAAAAACACTGTAAGAGGCAATTAATGGAATAAGACAAGACCTCCACCTCCTCCTCATGTGCTCCTTCCTTCCTTCTTTCTTTCTTTTCTTTTTTCTTCTTTCCCTCTTTCCTTCTTTCCTTCCCATCTTTATGAATTTTAAATCAACTGTAGAGTTATTATGTATTGTTTTAATATTTGATATTGTTTTTTATTGATAGCAAGCCACCTGGAATCACCTCTAGGCGAGATGGGTGGCATATAAATTTAATAAACAAATAAAATAGAGCTGGAGCCATTCTTTGCTAATGTTAGCATAGAAAAGGGTGCATGGCTCTCCAATCTGGCCAACAGAACACAGGTTTGCAAATAATTGTTTCATTAGGTATACTTTTATACAGTTGTTTCCTAATATAAGTTTTAAATACTGAATAGTACTGCAGCAAAGAACTGTGTAGGATTTTTTTAATGGTAGGCAAAGTCTGGGTGATTTGAAGATGCAACATTAGACATGTTCACATTCAAATGTAAGCTGGAGAGATTTCTCCCCCACCTCCAGCCCCAGAGACCTCAGCATCCAACAGTTTCATCTGGCTCGTGAAACCACAATACATCCATGCTGGCTGTGGGGCCAAAAGCAGGCAGCTCTTGATCTGGACCTGAGATCAGTTCATCAAAAGAAAGTCACAGCAGACCGTACAAAATTGCCCCCAATAACCAGCCTCCGCAACTTACACAGCCGACTTCTTTGCAACAAGGCATGCAAAGTAGGAGGTTGATAGAATAAATGACCAAAGAGATAAGACACAAAGGCCGAGATAAACAAAATGCAGTATGAGAAAGGGTGATAAGCAGATATTTGCAGCCAGGAGAAGAAGCGGCAGGTGCACAGACAGGAGGCTGGAAAAGATAAACGAATTGGGCTGGAAATCTATACACTAATGATAACGACTGCAGAAGAGATTACGGGAGGCTGCAATTAGATATCTTCGCTCGGCTGCAGTTCTCTTTGGCCTGTGCCTTTTGCTGGATATTGATCAGCTGAGGAGGAAGGAGAGTCACTACAGCAGGAAAGAGTTGGGTGTACACAGATATGCCTCAGCATGGAAACATGAAAGTGTGCCAGTGTCTCTCTTGTGGCCAAGGCCCAGTGGCAGCGCTAGTTTCCTCAGCTTCTCTCCTCACAGCAGACAGTCCTTCTCCTGCCCCATGGTGGGCATCTTTTCCTCTAATGTTAAAACAGATTGAAACATGAAGCTTAAAACCGGCTTTTGCTATTTGATTTATAATTCTGTTTCATCTCCCTTCTCAACCACTCCCGTTATAGGGTTCTTTGTTCTTCTGGACCTTTATTTATCTTGGTCCTGGGAAAACAGACCTGGGCCAAACCTTCATAAATTCTTGAAAGTGTCAGTGCTTAATCTGGATTAGATTTGCTAACTAGTTTTTAGAATAGTTAAGGGTAGAGACTTCATTGGATTGCAAGAATGGAAACATAAAATTGTAATTTCCATCACGTGAATCCAACTATTCCTGTCTCTGTATCCTTTCTAAGTATACTCCTTAGAAATCAGTGGTGGGTTCCTACCAGTGCGGTCCACTCTATAGCACTGGTAGCGGCCCGCTGGTGATGTCACAGTACTGGTGCGGTCGGTTACCGGTGCCTGGGCGCTGCCATTTTTTTTAAATTTTCTTCTGCGCATGCCCAGAAGCCGAGCTTCCGACACTGCACATGCGCTGCCTTCCTACCCCACAGTGAGTCCAAGCAGGGGAGAATGGCTGAGGGAGCGCGTGAGACGCTGAAAGAACGGGCGGCAGGAGCTATCTCCACTCCCCTCCCTTCAGCAGTCCGAGAAGCCACAATTGTGCAGTGATGATCCTAGGCATTTTCGTACGTTTGAGGCTTCTCGAGCTGCTGAGGGGAGGGGGAACGAGCGGCAGGAGCCTAGGATCATCGAATGGGGAGAAGCATTCAGGCCGGATGGAGACTCCTAAAAGAACCGCTGCCGCGGTCTTGCTGCTCCCGCTGTGGGGGGCTGCGTTGCGGGTGGGCAATGCCCCCCTGCTTCTCCAGCTGCTGCCAAGCTCCCAAGGCCCACGCCCACCCAGTCACATGGCTGGCAAGCCACACCCACAAAATAAGCCAGGCCCACAGAGTGGTAGTAAAAAAATTAGGAACCCGCCCCTGCCTTAGATCCAGAATGAGCAACCTTAAACCAGCATTTTTCCTTACTGCCAGAAGCCCTCCCTCCACCCCCACTCTAAATCAAATTCAATCCAGCAGCAAATTGGCAATGTTTGATTCTTCTTTTTTGGTGAAAATAAACTTAAGGCTATTATTTTGAGATGGGGAAGGAATTTTTAAAATAAAAATTTCTTTCAAATCTCTTGATTTGGACTGAAATTTTTGACACATGGACAAAAAAAAAAAGAAGGTGGAGGAAAACCCTAATTAGGCTGAAGTTGTCTGCTGCAGACTTAGATGAAGAAAGACAGAAGAAAGCTATAACTCAGAGCCTAAGAACAATGCAGCCTAAAATAAGCAACGATGAAAACCAAGTGACTATAGCAACATATTATGAAGCTTTCCCCAAATACTCCAGGGCAGGGTTTCAGGGTAGATTTTATTGAGAGATTAAAAAACAGTAGAGTTGAATAGAAGATTTCAAACAGGTTCACAGTAATAGTAGTGTTAAGCACAATGCTAATTAAAACCACAATGAATTTAAAGTTATAGTCAGCAATTACTCAATAATGCAAATGGAAAGGCAAATAGTTTTAATTGACAAAACATTAAAGTCTCCAAAGTGTCAGAGAAGATAAAATAGGCACCACATCTGATAGGTCTTTACCTTCCTTTCCACTCGTAGCTTGACCTGAAAGCATGGACATTCTAGGTAAGCCAAGTTCATTTTAACCATGGCTTGTTGGGTATTACACTCACTAGGTACATACATATGCTAAGCCATAAACCATGATAGGTCATAAACCATGGTTTTAAAAAACCATGGCTGTGCTCATACAACATAAGCCAGTATCAAACAAGCTTCATTGTATGCTGCTGAGAAGTGTGAGCCCAGTCTGTGTTTATTGATCACTGCTCAAAAGACCTTTATCCAGGTACCTGGTATCCACTACCAATTGCAGGTAGTCCTCGACTTACGGCCACAATTGAGCCCAAAATTTCTGTTGCTAAGTGAGACATTTGTTAAGTGAATTCCCCCCCATTTTATGACCTTTCTCGCCACATTTGTTAAGTGAATCATGACAGTTGTTATTTAGGAACATGGTTGTTAAGTGAATCTGGCATCCCCATTGAGTTTGCTTGTCAGAAGGTTGCAAAAGGTGATCGAGTGACCCTGGGACCCTGTAACCGTCATAAATATGAACCAGTTGCCAAGCATCTGAATTTTGTTCCTGTGACCATGAGGATGCTACAATGGTCACAAGTATGAAATATGGTCATAAGTCACTTTTTCAGTGTCGGCGTAACTTTGAACATTCACGAAATGAATTGTTGCAAGTTGAGAACTACCTATACTATGTAAATTGGTCTTCCTCAGCTTTAGCATCTGCCCCCCTCCCCCCCAAAAATGCTATTATCTGTCATTATCCCTAGCCTGAGTGTCGGCATGGTCCAGTAAGACAAATAACAGCTATTTCAAACTCTTTCCTCTGATTATCCCACTTTTCTTGCCATCCCCCAAAGGTAAGTAGCTTGGTCCAGGCCAAAGAATAAGTCAGTAGTGAACGTGGCTCTGTAACCCCCATTTTAATTTATGTAATCAATCATGGGTCTTGCTAGTTCAACCTTTTCCCCTATTATCTCATTCTTTCTTCCGTTTACCAAACTGAAGTCAGCAAATTACTTAATCTTTACATAGATATTCTATTCTAAACATTCTACTTGCCCTCATGACACTGAGCTATCATATATTACCATACTATATATACAGCTTTATTACCGTACTCTGATATCCAGGTGGAAATTAAAATCAGAAGGACAAAATCGGTTCTTCTCTACTAGATAAGCTTCAACCCCTAAGATTTCTAATGAAAAGACCTTAGGGAACAGAGCATCCTTCTACTGACTTTGGAGAAGGGGCAAAATGACAAACAGGATAAAGTAATTTGTTATGAATGATGGCTTAGCTGTTCTTTTTGTAAAGCAACTTAATGGCAACTTAATGGATCATGATGTTTCTTTAATGAATAGAATTTCTCTGGAATGCTCTGAAGAGAGAAAGTTATTTGTTTGGGGGGGAAAGAAAGCTATAACTTTCAAGATATTGTTCTAGGTTAACGTATATTGTTCCTAACTATGGCCTGAACCAATTAGATTAGATTAAGCATGTAACCCTGAGCTGGAAAAAAACAATACTCTCTCCAGCTAAAGTGTGAGAGAAACACTCAAAACAGTTTGAAAAAGAGGAAAGAGAAAGGCAGATAATTAACAGAAAGGAATATATTGGGAAGATTGGATAACAGTGGATTTGTGTTTCTAAGATTTTTGTACTGTTAATAATTGTTGTTCTACTTCTAGATATTTTAAAAAAATGAAGCAAATTTGGCCATATTGTTCTCACCAGATTTTTTTAAATCATATTACAAAAATGTATTTTCAATTATTGTTTTTATGCCTCAGTCATAATTATCTTTTTAAAACTTGCAACAGGGAAATGTATATGTCAAGGAGCTCAAGTAGAAACATTTACATTTTAAAAATTCTAATTAATTTGTACAGTCTACTTAAATTGGAGGATTTGTAATTATCCACGGTTATTATTTTTCTGCAGATCTTCGAGAACAAGTTTTATTTTAAAAACCCATGGGCTACAATCTTACTAATCTTACCAGAATATTTCCTGGTCTGAACCATCCCATTTGTTTGAGCAATTTAAATATTACAAAAAATATTATATGTCACCAATAATCTCTCCTTAACAAAGATAAAAATCCATGGGAAACATCTAACAGAATCATTGTTACCACATATTTTCAGATGAAGAAATGTAACTGAAAGACAATGGCTCATATTAGGTAACAGTGAGATATAACCTTCACCAAGGCCTTTCTCATACAGATCATACAAGACAAAGTGGATTTACTTTCAAGCAGGTAGTCTTGGAAAGAGCTTCATCCTAAACCAGATACAGTTTTAAAGGTGATGACAAACTCATTGAAATGAACCTGGCAGCTGATTGGCAGCTACCACAATTCATGGAGTAGAAGTTTTATATGGGCAACTCTCAAGGTCTCCAACACAGCCTGGGGCTGCTGCAGACTTGAAACTTTTAAGTTTCCATATATATATATATTTCAAGAGCTGCTCCATGTAGGGTGAGTTGCAATAGTCATGAGGTATGGAATACTTTTGGTGCAGGAAAGGACACAGGTGGTACACAAGATGTCATGTGTGAAGTCTCTCCTAAGTATAGTTTCTACCCGCTACTGAAACAGGAACCATGAGGATTCCTAAAATTGCAAATTCGGTCCAAGGGAACATAATTCTATTTACATCTAAAAATTAAACATTTCCATATCCACGGTTATTTCATTTTGCTAGGATTCAGTCTACGCCTGTTCTTCCTCATTGGGATCTTCAGGTTCTGAATCAATGTATCACCTGTCCAGGGGTGAAATTCAAAATTTTTCCCTACCGGTTCTCTGGGCGTGGCTTGGTGGGCGTGGCAGGGGAAGGATACTGCAAAATCTCCATTCCATCCCCACTCCAGGGGAAGGATACTGCAAAATCCCCATTCCCTCCCTCTCCTGGGGGAAGGATATTGCAAAATCTCCATTCCCACCCCACTCTGGGGCCAGCCAGAGGTGGTATTTACTGGTTCTCCGAACTACTCAAAATCTCCGCTACCAGTTCTCCAGAACCTGTCAGAACCTGCTGGATTTCATCCCTGCACCTGTCCAATCAGGGATAGAGATGACAATTGGGTGTTCCAGAGATGTCTGATGAATCAGACTCTGAATTGGAGGCGCATAGCTTGTCAGGTTCAGACCTTGCAACTCAGGAGCCATCAGATATTTGCAGAGGCTCAGAGAGAGGGGGGGTAGGGAGCGAGGGAGGGAGGGAGAGGGAGAGGGAGAGGGAGAGGGAGAGGGAGAGGGAGAGAGAGAGAGAGAGAGAGAGAGAGAGAGAGAGAGAGAGAGAGAGAGAGAGAGAGAGAGCTGTGGAGGATGAGCATCTCTGGAGCAGGGAGATAATCAGCCACCTGTTGCTGAAGAACAGCCACTGGATTAGTCACCCAACCTAGATGCTGAGCAGGAAAAGATCCTCAGCACTGCGCACGTGCGCACACACACACACCAAGTTAGCAGAATAAAGATGTTTAATGAGGCATGATTCGGGAAAATAGGCATTCCCGAGTCAGTGCTGTAAAAAAAAAAGCTCTTGGGAGTCCGTTATTGGCAGTTCACTTTCCAATAGTGGACCTGTCTTCCTGACTGTATGCTGCTTCCAATTCCCTTGTTTGCTTCTGGACTGTACAAAATTACACTCAACTCTGATTCTAGGATTTGGATTTCTCTGCATTGAACTTTGGCTTCTGAGGTACTGTAAGCTTTTTTTTTTTTTTTGGAGCTCTTTCATTCCTGTAGGTCACGGGTGTCAAACTCAATTGCATCACATGACGTATCATGATGTATCATGACATTTTTTTTGCCATTGTGGAGCTGGGGTGGGCATAGCCTGCACATGATGTATCCGGCCTGTGGGCCGCCAGTTTGACATGCCTGCATAGGTGTTAAGATGTATAGCCTCCATAAAGACCTGAATCTAAGTTTGACCTCTTCCATTTGTAATTGTTAGCACAGCACCCTGGTAGTCATCTGCATATTGATGATGCTTCATATCATGTTATCATGTAACCTCATCCTGCTGCTTCATGTTGATATCAAATGGTAGCAGGGGAAAGGACCAAGCCCCTCCAGATCCATCAGATAATTAGGACACAGACCAATCTAATAAGTTCCTCTTCCCTGCAGTTGTCAAGGTAAGTGAGATCCCAGGCAACCAGAGTGAGTTGACCATAACTAAGAAATGATAGAATTGTCCTTCATTTTCAGATCACATCCCAACTACTCCAAGATAAATTCAGGTCTAATGGATGGCCTCCAGGGGTGGGTTCAACTTACCTTCACCACTGGTTTGCATCACGACGTTTCAAATCCGATTGCGTTTACGCGCACGTCCCCTCGTGCAATTCTGCTTCCGGGCATGCTCAGTAGCTATAATCAGCCCGAAACACAGCTGAGGAGCTGATCAGCTGTGCTTCGGGCCAAGGAATAAAGATAAGTATAAACCCGGGTGCGGGCGGGAGGGCCTTTTTTCAAGTAGCAGCAAAGGAAAAAGAGTCTCTGTGGAGTGGGCAGCATACAAATGCAACTAATAAATAAATAAATAATAAAAAACTTCCAAACAGTAAAACATTCGGAAAACAATTCCCCAAAAAAGATGGCGGCACCCACGGACTGGCACCGACCAAACCGGATCCGTGATGCCATCGTGATGTCACCAGCTACTAGTTCGGGTGATCTGGTCCGAACTGGGAGGAACCCACCCCTGATGGCCTCTTCTATGTGCCAGAGCTAAGATAACTTGAGAAAAGCTATGTCTTCACATAGGTGAAACTATATTGAAATATCCAGCACCAAAAGCTAAAGGGCTACCAGCACCAACCATGTAATGGGTTCCAGCAATTCAGTTGGTGGTATATCTCTTCAGCAAGTAAGTCAGCAGAACAGCAACAATCTCAACTTGTCCTGTTGGCCCAGCTTTACATAGGGAACCTCCTACCTGGTCATTTGTGGAACAGCACCTCTGGCCTCCAGGATAACAGTTGCCCATCTGCCTCCTTGATTTCTGACTGATGGGACGCCTAAAATCCAGATGGGCAGATCCCACGGAGATTTCACTAATTCATTCCTTATCTTCTGAGGATCTGTGTCCTCATACACAATTCTGTCCCAATGAAGATAAGAAAGGGGAGAGAGATTAGCAATCTGCCACGTGATTCAATTATCAGCTTCACTGAAGGGCTCACAATCAGCAATGCTGGGGGGGAAAGGCCTTTTTTTCCAGGGAGTGTTTATTTATTTGTTTATTCCGTTTATATGGCCACCCACCTCAGCAAACGACTCTGGGTAGCAGTCGTAAAATAAATGGAAATACAAAAATTAAAATGCATAGCAGCCAAGGAAGATACCACTAATGCTTGCTTGTAGTACAACCCTGAGGTGGGATCCTTCACACTCCAGACCCAGGCACAGAACCAGGTCATTAGGGCCTTACAAAAGGCCAGCAGGGTTGGGGCCATCCTATTCTCTGGAGGGAGAAAGTTCCGTAGGATGGGCATTACAGCAGAGAAAGGCACCTGTCCTGGGCCCTGCCAACTGTTATTCCATCGTCCATGATAGCTAGACCATGCCCATCCTGCCAAATCAAAAAGGATGAGTAGGAACATTTAGGAAAAGATGGTCCCTCAAGTAACCCAGTCCCACACCATGAAAGGTTTGAAAGGTGGCAACCAACACCTTGAATTGCACCCAGAAGCACAGTGGCAACCAATGCATTACTCCCAGAGTAATTTATTACCTGTCAAGTAACTGACACTATTTAGGATTTAGTGACTGTATCCTGCGCAAATTGAATTTTCTGAACGCTCTTCAAGGGCGGCTTCCCCATGTGTAGTGTGTCTCTTTCTCATTAACCGCAAACATATGACACTGGATAGGATAGTCAGTAGCCAGGAGTAACCTGATACGTGAGCATTTGAGTAAGTTCCTGTAAGAAGGGCTGCAAGATACGTAGGTCCCTTGGAAAAGGCTTTCTTGGGTCTTGATCCCTTTCTCATTTCCTAGCCCTTTTCCCCACCATCTACAGTTCATCCACTGTCTTTGCTGTTGCTATCCTTGTCAGTGCTAGAAAATTGCTGTGGGTAATTTCCAATCTAATTTAATTCCAGCATATCCAGATCAGAGCCGTTTAGTTCAGCTAGCAAAAAAAGATAGCTTTATGTTTGTTCTATTAAATATCAACAAATATCAAAAGCAGTTAACTAGCAAAATGGGATAAAAAGGCAGCCAAAAGGAGGGGTGGAGAGAGAGAGAGAGATGAGCAACAACAGGAATTTAGATTATCCATATGTCTCTATCAAAAGGACACAGAAATTGCAGAGCTATTGGAAACAGTAAGTACATTGGGTAACTGGTATGTACAGTCCCGGGGCAACCTTTAGTTATTTCAGCTTTAATCCTATTATATATGTAAAAGCAGCAAAATAGGGATGGAAAGTAGGTGATCTCTCTTTTGTCCTGTATCATGAAGAAAACAACTTGAAACAAAACAACAACAACCCCAGAAGCATAGAATCAAAATCATGTCAAGTATTAGTACCACTTTATAAAGCCTTAGTAAGGCCACACCTGGAATACTGCATCCAGCTTTGGTCATCACATTACAAAAAGGATGTTGAGACATTGGAAAAAGTGCAAAGAAGAGCAACTAAGATGATTAAAGGCCTGGAGACTAAAACATATGAAGAACGGTTGCAGGAATTGGGTATGGCTAGTCTAGAGAAAAGAAGAACTAGGGGTGACATAATAGCAATATTCCAGTATTTGAGGGGCTGCCACAAAGAAGAGGGTGTCAACTTGTTTTCCAAAGCACCAGAAGGCAAGGCAAGAAACAATGGATGGAAACTAATCCAGGAGAGAAGCAACCTGGAATTAAGGAGAAACTTCCTAACAGTGAGGACAATTAACCAGTGGAATAACTTGCTTTCAGAAGTTGTAGGGGCTTCATCACTTTTTAAGAAAAGGCTGGACAGCCATCTGTCTGAAATGGGTCTCCTGCTTGAGCAGGGGGTTGGACTAGAAGATCTCCAATGCCCCTTTCAGCTCTATTCTGATGATGGATGGATGGATGGATGGATGGATGGATGGATGGATGGATGGATGGATGGATGGATGGATGGATCAGGCTGATATATCCAACAATTGTCACACATCCCTCCACTTTGGAAGCAGTATATGGTGTGAAAATTCTGCTTTGGCTAGCCAGTTGATATCAGAGATACACCCAACATTGGCTCTATCCATCATTGTAGGCATCTAGAAAACTAGAATCTAGATTGTGTGTATGAATTACACTTGACCTTGTCTTTCTAATGACTGAGTTTTAGTTCTGGAACCAGAATGATAGACTGCTGAAGCACCAATTTATTTCTAATTTACATTCGTGGCAAGGTGGAACTTGAGTGTTGGTATACTTAAAGTCACCCTGACCTTTTATGCAGAAAATCCAACATGGCTGCTCAAGCATATTGTACATTGGCTTTGTTTCTAGTTGCCTAGCAACTGTTAATATTTGTCTCATGCTTAGGTCAGTGGCATAGATTCTCTTTTATGTGATAGAAAATGCACATAAGTGTTAGTTGGAGCATCTGTGAGCTTTTCAATGTTCCCCATTTTACTCTAATGTTAAGAGACTAAAGAGGCTATGAGCCTTCAGTGAACTGAATTTTTGCAAGGCTAATCAAGACTAACCTTCAAATGAAAATAAAAAGCCAAATATTCCTCTGAGGATTACTTCATGTACTACATTTTTGGATGTAGACTGGTGATGTGGTGAATGTGAAAAACAAAACAAAACCAGAATATGATGAAAATGTGCTTACAGTTATGTGTATCGAATGAGTATAGTCATTAGGACACCGAAGCAGCTGTGACTGCCACTGAAGTGCAGCCTTGAGACCACACCAAAACAATATATGTATAGTTTGATCAGGCTTTTAACAAAGCAATCCTACCCATTAATGATAGGATGGAGATAATCCCTTTGGATACATTTGGCTTCCTCCCATGGAAATGCATAGGGGAATTCAACCAGTTTTCCTCTATTACTTATGATATAGAATCAAACTATTGGCAGTAAATGAGAAAAATAAATAGGGCCTACTATTATGACTAAGAACCATGGTGACGCAGTAGTTAGAATGCAATAGTGCAGGCTACTTCTGCTGACTGCCGGCTGCCTACAATTTGGCAGTTCAAATCTCACCAGGCTCAAGGTTGACTCAGCCTTCTATCCTTCCGAGGCTGGTAAACTGAGGACCCAGATTGTTGGAGACAATATGCTGACTCTGTAAACCACTTAGAGAGGACTGTAAAGCACTGTGAAGCGGTATATAAGTCTAAGTGCTATTGCTATTAACAGTATACAGATAGTCCTTGACTTACAACCACAATTGACTCCCCCACATTTCTGTTACTAAGTGAGGCAGCTGTTAAGTGAGTCTGCCCCATTTTACAACTTTTTTGCCATAATTATTAAGCAAATCACTGCAGTTGTTATAGTGAATCGTGTGGTCATTAAGCAAATATGGCTTCCCCCATTGACTTTGCTTGTTAGAAGGTTACAAATGATGATCACATGACCCCCCCCTGGGGGTCATGTGCCAGTTGCCCCCCCAGGGGGCCATACATGCCAGTTGCCAAGCACACAGATTTTGATCATGTGGTCATGGGTTGCTGCAACAGTCTGAAGTGTAAAAACTGGTGATAAGTCCTTTGTCAGTGCCATTATAGCTTTGAATGGTCACTAAAGATATAGTTGTAAATCAGGGACTACCTGTACTATTTTTTATTTCTAAAATCCCTTAAATATTGGTTATATATTGGAAGTAAACTCTGTTCTAAAATGTATATTTTTCCATGGAGAAGTTTAGATAAAACAGAGTAACTAACAATCATCCTCAAGGACCATCAAGATAAGAGACATCTTCTGATCCTGATCTCCATGTGATTTTTTTTAGAGAGAGAGAGAGAGGGAGGTAGAGAGAGGAGGAAGTGGGGGAGAAAGAGAGAGAAGGAAATAGCAAGAGAGAGAAAGAGGGAGGGAGAGAAAGAGAGGGAGAGAGAGAAAGAGAGGGAGAGAGGGAGGGAGAGAAAGAAAGAAAGAAAAAGAGGGAGAGAACAGAGCAAGAGAGAGAAAGAGGGAAGGAGCGAGAGAGGAGAGGGGGGGAGAGAAATAGAGAAAGAAAGGGAGAGAGCAGAGCAGAGCAAGAGAGAGGGAGAGAGCGAGAGGGAGGGAGGGAAAGAGAGAGGGAGGGAGGGAGGGAAAGAGCAAGAGGGAGAGAGCAGAGCAAGAGAGAGCGAGAGCAGAGGAAGAGAGCAGAGCAAGAGAGAGAGAAAGGGAGAGAGCAGAGGAAGAGAGAGAGGACAGAGAGGGAGAGAGAAAGAGAGAGAAAGAGGGAGGGAAAGAGAGAGCAGAGCAAGGGAGAGAGGGAGAGAGCAAGAGAGAGAGAGCAAGATGGAGGGAAAGAGAGAGAAAGGAGAGAGGAGAGGAGAGGAGAGGAGAGGAGAGGAGAGGAGAGGAGAGGAGAGAGGAGAGGAGAGGAGGGAGAGATGAACAGGAGAGCTAAATCCAACCTGCAGTTCTCAGTGCTGAATAACAGACCAGCACTCTAGCACCACATCCCATCCTTTACACTCCCCAATCCTGCAGAAGCAGTTTGAACGCATCTCATGACTGTTTTCTTTGAGGCTGGTTTCAAAATGCAAGGAATATTCTGAGAGACCGTGAGTCCATTTATGCACATTCCGGCTAACTAGTAGGAGAGCAAGAAAAACCTCTTTCAGGCAGCACCTTGCTGATATAGGTCTTGAAGTAACACATTTCTCTTGTGCTTACTCAACACAGAAAAGAGAAAAATTAAACTGCAGGGATCTACATAAAACTCTGCTGTCAGTAGAGTTTGTGTAGATTTGTCTGGTGTTTTTCTGAAATATCAAAGTTGTTGACTCCAGGAGAAAGCTTCCTGCCTGTGAAACAGTCATTCTTCTCTGAAACTTTCTTGCTTCATTTAAATGCCCTCTATAAGTTGTAAACTTAGAATGACATTATGGTGAAAGATTTGCAATTTCTAGAGGTAAGGTGTTTCATTCATTCTGGAAGCCTGAAGTATGTGTTTATCTTTCCTTCCCCCAGGCTGCCCAGCTATGTAACACTACTTATGTGATCTTGGCTGACCTCCACCAGCTAAGTCGGATCAGGCTGGATTAGTTACACCATTGTTCCATGAGCTGCGCTGGTTGCCAGTTTGCTTCTGGGTCCAATTCAAGGTGTTAGTTATCATCTTTACAGCCCTTCATGGCATGGCTCCAGATTATCTGAGGAACCAGAGGAGCACGGTGGCTCACATGGTTGGAACACTGGGTTTACAACCAGCAAGCATGTGTTCAAGACCCAAGTGCTGCTGAGAAATGGGATGAACTCCCATCATTCGCTCCAGATCCTGTCCACCTAGTCGTTCAAAAGTGTGCAAATGCAAGTAGATAGATAGGTACCCTCTTCAGAGGGGAACCTTAATGGGGACATGAAAGGAGCCCCCAACCAGGCATTCCCTAGGCAATGGTGATGTCACCCACTAAGCCTTTCAACCTGGAAGCGCTTCCGTGGTTCTGATACAAAAACAGCAGCATCTGAGGGCTCACCTCACTCCTATCGGATTAGCCTGACCCATCCATGTTGGCAGAAGAGACATGCTAAAGACCCCATCACTCAAGGAATTGCAGCTGGCAGGGGCCCAGGAGAAGAGCCTTTCTTGTCATGGCTCTGGCCCTCTGGAACAATGACAACCCCCACCACCCCCACCAAAGTGAGATCCACGTCCACCCTCTTAGCCTTCCAAAAGGGCCTGAAGACCCAGCTCTACCCAGCTGGCCATGGGCCCCAAAGGGGGGTATGTCATTCTGGAGGTGGCTAATGGATTGAGATAAGACCCCCCACCTTCCCCCCCCCCCCCCCCGTGCACCTCTTGCTCCTTTTCTTTCCATTTTGGTCAATTTTAATTCAATTTTAATATTAATATTTGTTTTGATGTTTTTTATTGGCATTTTATTGATTTAAGTTCACCTAGAGTCACCTTTGGTGAGATGGGTGGCATATACGGTAAGATAGATAGATGATAGATGATAGATAGATAGATAGATAGATAGATAGATAGATAGATAGATAGATAGATAGATAGATAGATAGATAGATAGATAGATAGATAGATAGATAGATAGATAGATAATTCTTGGATGGGAAGACTAACAGGCAATCTCAGGACTCTGGGATAGATTTGGAAACTGAAAAAAAGAAATCTCAGAAGATACCAAGGGTCCTACCTTTCCATACTGTTGCCAAGGAAACTGCTTGGTTTATGCATGAAGTAGAAACAAAGAAAGTTTGACTTTTTTTAACTATTGTCATTCCAGCTGTTGAAGTGGCCTCCATAGCACACCATTACTATTAAACTGACAGACCAGTGGTAGTCTTGCAAAGGTTTGGTCAGCTGATAGAATAGAATAGAATAGAATTCTTTATTGGCCAAGTGTGATTGGACACATAAGGAATTTGTCTTTGGTGCATATGCTCTCAGTGTACATAAAAGAAAAGATTTGTCAAGAATCATGAGGTACAACACTTAATGATTGTCATAGGGTACAAATAAGCAATCAGGAAACAATGGTGGTGATGTAAATAAGGTTGCTCGAGGTATGGGCAACCTCTGTACATGTCCAGGATCTTCTTTTTAAGCATTCTTGCAGACTCATCTGTTGGGGATGTAGCTGAAGGAGCATTATGACGGTGGTCAGAATGTAAAGGCCATTTCAAAAAACTACCCATTTCTAAAACTGCAGACACAAGATTGGTCTGGTTCAAATCCAAAGCTGATAGCAAACTGGCCAAAAGTCCTTGTTAGATAGAAATCATACACCAACTAGAAATTCTGGCAGTTGCAATCGCTGTATATCTGCTGGATAGAGTGAAGAAACATCTGGAGAACAACTGGAAAGTTTAATTCTCACTTCTGAAAACTATATACTCAAACCTGCATTGATTTACTGCTCAGAATTCACAATCTAGTTAAAGATAAATCTCAGGCGTTGGGGTAATTTATTTTCATTGAGAAATTCAGAGTAAATTCTGTTACCCTTCAGTTTAATTGGATTGTGGATTGGACCACTAATTGGTCTTCCGTAAGAAGATAACTTTTGAAGTCAGTCCTGCTAGCCCTCTAAGGTGCCTAATTATAACAAATGTGTTTAAATCACTGGGTGGTTTATCTAGTGTTTGAATTAACTTTAAAGAAGTTAATTCATATTCTTTCGCCTGTAGGTTGCATGATACTTGTGGTAAGGAACAAAATAGTAAACAATATTCTGGTGAGGAGATATATTTTGCCTTAAAGGAATATTTATAATTTGATTATGTAATCTAAATAATTTAGACTTATGTTTCATTTATCTGATCCTCCTAAAGCTCTTCTTCATTCCAGAAAGGAACAAGAAATTGATTCGGGGGTATCTCAGAGGGACAGAGCTTGTTTCAGAGAGCTTAGCAAATTGTCCTTTAATGAGTTTCCTCTTCCATTTTAATTTTTGACGTTGTCTTCTGGCAGTGCCTGAAGCACTGTGAGAAATGGGCTTTTATTGTGCACTGCCCAAAGACAAATTCTGTGAGATGGGTGGCTATATAAATGTGGGGAATGAATGAATGAATGAATGAATGAATGAATGAATGAATGAATGAATGAATGAATGAACGAACGAACATACATACATACATACATACATACATACATACATACATACATACATACATACATACATACATTGAATGCCAGGTGCTAAGAATTCAAGATGCAGCCAGGTCCTAATAGGATGCTATGCCCTCATCAGTTTTCCAGGGAGTTATACAAATCACTTGAAGAGACATGTTAACTATTTCAATTACAGAGTGAATGTCTTCATCAGTAGGTGGAGTTGTTAGGATTTCAGTGAGATGAGTACGATGGATGGTCATCTGGCCTTCCAAAAATGGTTCTAGCATAGCACAACCAGGAAAAGCATTGCCGCAAATTGAATTGAACAAGGGTCCCCACCAAAAGGCAATTTGTAAGGCCTCTCAAAAATGCTGTAGTTAAACATTTACCATCCCTGTGTTTGTAACCATGGAGATAGTGGTCACTCATCTCTAACGTCATGTCATCGGGTTTGCCATTGCCATTCCTGCACTTCCCTATGAAGCAGTGCTATAGAAAGAACTTGTCATCTCGTTCCTATTTTGAAGCTCATCATTTTCAAAGCAAGTATGATTGTTCCAAAACAGATTTCAGTATCTTTTTACTTTTTCTTACATTTATATCATGCGCAGCGGCATTAGTAACAAATGACCATGATGCTGTTACACAAATCCTGTGATTGCATCCATGAGTAATGAGGTCATGCATGTGTTGTCATTTCAACACTCTGGCTCCTCGCCCAAGTAACACAACATTGTGCATTTCTTTCATCAACTACCAATGGCTCCTGGTGAATTATTAACTTTATTGTTGATTCTTTCTATTTATGAGTTACTGTATTTTGCGGATTCCATGTGAGGCTAAACAGCGGCATATCAATACTATTAATTTAATATAAATATATTACATGTAGGTAAATATTCTACTTTCAAGATACGTAGTACAAACTATTCAAAATTTAAGTATGCCACTTGGCTTTGAAAACAACGTGGAAAGTATTGGGGGAGATATTCTACAACCTGGAGGAATTAACATTGTAAAGTCCAATTCCCTCAAACCACTTGGTATTACTACTCAATTTATGTAACACATGAAATAAAATCACTCCCTAGGTTTAGTGAGCAATGTTAGTAAGACTTTAATGTTTTATTAATTTTGCTTTCTGTTTTGCTCCTGACAGGCCTAATAGCCTTTGGATTTCAAAGCTGGGATGGCCAAGGGTCACCTCTCAAGACTCTCCATCGCCATCTTAAGACTGACTTTGATCTGTCCACATATTGATGTAGGTGTCTGAATTGTGTACACAATTCAGACACCTACATCAATATGTGGATCAGGAGCTCAGCTCCACCTGAAAAGATACTTCCTTTTACTCTTTCTCTTTCTAAACCAGTCCCTACTTTTAGTAATACTGCACCAGAAGAATTCTAGATAATTTGTGTTGTCCTTAATGAAGGTATGATCCTTTGCTAAGATTTTGGAGTCCCCACCCTCGAAATATAATTATTTTTATTTCCATGGAAGGAAACATTCATTGTAATTAGTTTTCATGACTTGACTAAATAGCCTGTTACTTCAGAAGAATAGCTCTGATCAGGGTGTAATTTTTTAATGTTTTAACTAAGGTTTGGTTATTCCAGTTTTATCTTCACTGTAAGTTGTATTGTGTTGGGGGGGAGTGTCCTGAGGGAGCTCAACCAATCTCATTATACATATGTTGTGCAGTGACAATAAAGATTTGAATTGAATTGGATTCATGTATTTGCAAGCAAAAGGGAGTGGATGAATAGATAATACAAAGGTAGATACACCGACAGATACTCGGCTCTCCTTTGGAAGGAAAAAATGCATTTGCAAGAAATAATGGCTTCAATTGTTTCAGTTTAGTAAACCCTAATGAGCACCGGCGGTTGGTTGATTTTTTTTTTCCAATTTGCAGCATCATTTGGTTAACTTACCATGAATCTGACATTTGTTCACAGTTCAGAAGATGCTGTCTCTCATTTGTATAAGTGAAAGTTTATTGGAAACTGCAGTTTCATTATAGAAGACTGGTGGTGGGTGGATATGGTGCTTTTTGTCTGCAGCATGTGTAACAACTGTGTGATTTGTGAGGAAATGGCATCAGCAACCCTTTTATCAGCCAATAAAGTCACAGCCGACAGACGTTACTTCACCTCTCTTTCATGTTCTAAGAAGGCTCTTTTTAAAAAGTGGATTCTACACACACACACACACACACACACACACACACACACACACACACACACACACACACATTTTGGGGTCAAATGTTCTGAATCCCCTCAAGTTATCACATCCGGATTGCAAAAATCCCAGTGGTCACCAGATGGCAGCAAAAAGATAAAGAAAACATTTATTCTTTGTTACCTTCTTCTAAGTGTCCAGATTTTTGCAGCCCAAATTGGGGACCCCTAGCACACACACACACACACACACACACACATCCTTATCACAACATATGCTGCACAAAGAGAACATGGGAGCTGCTACTGACACGTTCACTTTCAAATGTGAATGTTTGCACTGGAAGAGACAATTTTCTGTTGAAAGACAGTTGGCAGGATATCACCCTTTGAATGATGAATCATACTGTTGAATCACTGCCGTTTGCAGTACCTAAAATCCGCTGTTCTCATTGACTGATAATATGGCACTCTATCAGGCATTATGTTTATTTAGATTAGTCTTGCCCGAGCTGGGGGTTCTCTAAATACAATGAATTTCAACTTTCAGAATCTTCTGAGGTTTCAGAGAGTTAACACATCTGGAAGGTTCAATATTGTCAATTCTGGAGGTCCATTTAGGAGGTGGGAGCCCTGGATTACTATTAGAGATACATGCAGTCTACATCCCCAGAGATATTTTTATACATAGAGTCTCTTTATCCCTTTCTTGTGCCTCCAGTTGAGACTTGTGTCATGGTCACTTTGTCTCATTCATAATGGTCCAGATGATATTGTCACCCACATGTGACTATCGTGCATTTTCCCATAGCTGCGTTTTTGTTTCCTTTTTACACTCAAAGGGACAAAGAAAATAAATACAGTGGTACCTCTAGCAGCAGCCCGCCCAGAGACCCTCTTTCAAACCCAAGGATAACATTACCTTCATTTCTAAGTATTCTCAGAAAGGTGTTTCAAGACTCTGAGAAACTTTTCTGAGTCTGGTATCCGTCCAACAACTTGGAAATTCAACTCCCATCAATACCGCCCTCCACCTCAAGACATATGGCTAAGTTTCACATGCAATGTAGTTCATACATTTGCATAATGTAGCAGATTGCAGGTGGGCTTCGATAGCAACCTGTCCACCAGATGTCATCCTTTTGTTCTTTGCAAGTCCTATCAACAGGCCATAGCCGTTTGCTTTTCTTGAAGGACTTGAACCGCAAGGTTGGTAATGAGTCACTAAAATTGACATTTCTTTATTCCTCAGTTCATTTGACATGCAGAAATAATTATTCATGCATAATATAAACCAATCATTTGAATACCAAATCAGTTAAAATGCCCACAGTTGTCTGATCCCTCCCTGACACTGTTGCTTTAAATCACCTTAAAAACACCATCCTGTACTTTTCTGTTAAGCTTCTCACTCACAATTTTGTTAAATCTCTGTACAAAGTATTTCTTCCTTGGTTTCAATCCTGCAAAGTCATAAAGACACGGCCTTCCGTAAAGCCGTGAAGACATGGCTCTTCCTGCAGGCGGGGTGAAACTGGGATCAATTCCCCCATGTATGAATGATGGTTTGTCCTTTTTTAATTTTTGTAATCATTTTAAAGTGTTTATTATCGTGTTTTACTGACTGTTCTTTCTTATGCTGTACGCCGCCCTGAGTCCTGCGGGAGTTGGGTGGCTAATAAGAACAACAAACAAACAAACAAACAAACAAACAAACAAACAAACAAACAAATAAATAAATAAATAAATAAATAAATAAATAAATCATGATTTATATGCTTTGCAAGTTTGTTCTCTATTGAAAGAAGAATCAAATGGTTCAGATTATTTTCCCCAATCGTTAATGGCAAGCACCTTCTTAATAAACTTCAACTTACTAATATTGCATTTCTAGAGACAAGGAAGTGAGCCCTCTCAAGGAAAAGCATATCTGAAGGATATGAGATTTGAGTCTTTCCTGATTTTATAAAGCAAAGTCATTCTTGTTCCCATTTTAGATCCTTTGGGTTTCTTCACCCATCTAGATTTCACAGATCTGAGATGAGCATATTGGTGGTGGCTGTGTGAAATATTCAGAGGAATTTATCTTCGGGGAAGAAATATATTGTATGTTTTGTAGTAGATGACTCATCATAGCAGTGCTTCCTTGTTCATATTCTTTATTCTATTCTATTTGATTACAGAAGCCCTTGTGGACTCTCCCTTTAAGAGATCCCGACTCTTGGAATTCCTAGCCAACATTTGCATACCCGCATTTTTAAGTACAACATAAACAAGGAGTCCAACCCAAATTTGTACATGAGGGGGGGGGGGAAGAGTACACCGAGAAAGCTACAGAATGATGGAAGCATTTAGGGAAACATTTAAAATATTTAAAAACTTTCTTATTATCCTTTTATACTATATGTGGCATACTAACAAACCAATCTGGTTTGTTATTATGCCATATATAGCATCACTACACATATAGCTGCAAATCACACGCAAGCCAATCCCCAGCTAACAAACAAAGTTGCTCACCTCTGCCCAAGTCCTCAAGAGAAAACATGGTTTATAAACCAATTTTCCTTCTGTTTCACTTTGCAGTGTAGATACTTTACCAACTGGATAATGTGTAAATTGAGCTGGCAGAACTTCTCATTTTCATCTAATTTTCTGAAATAAGCTGACTGGCAAGCTGAGGTAAAATAAGAAAATATTTTACATCAGAAAATACCAGAACCAAATGGGCAATAGGGAGACCCAAAGGCCCCATTAGTGGGTTTGATGTGAATAGTTCAGGTTCCATTCATCAGGCATTTTCATTCAGTATCTCTGAGCTGGCACACTTGGCCTTTGAACTCCAGGTATATAATGAACTGAAATGAAAATTATTTTGTTTGGGATTTTTCCCTGAGCAGGAGACACGAGGCAATCTAAGGCCAAAGCTTATCCCTGTGACTAGAATGAGTCCAAAGCTGGAATCAACACTTGAATCAGGAATCCATTCTACTCTCTTGCAAAGTATAAAATGGGGACCTGAGGGAACCTAGCTGAGATTCTGATATATCCCTAGATTTGGGGTCCTAGGGTGGGGCCACACATGAAATTCATAGTCCAGAAACAAGTTGTCACTTTAAAAGAGTGAAGCAAAAAAGAGAAAGAAAAAAATAAAAATGAACTTTCAAGAAGAAACAAACTTAGGTTTACATATATTTTTTTTGAGAACAAAATTGTAAGAACAGTCACTTTAGAATCCTATATTATAGGCTTATATTTCAAAGGTAATTAGACCAATGAATAGGGGACAGATGGATTAGTGATAATTAGATGCATGTAATTCCTGCAACAAAAACTTAGAGGAGTATTTTTATTCGGGGTTCTAACATTCTACATAGGAATGAATTGGTTTATAATGTTCTTCAAGCTTCTTGAGGGAGTTATGGTGCCCAAAAAACAGATAATCCAGCCAACCCTCCCTCTAGAAGAGGTCATCCCCTGAACTGACTAAAGAGGTGGGTATTCTTACCCAAATAGTAGTCTGGAGCATTTTGAGTATAACAATTTACGCTTCTCAAGCAGTAGGCCAACTTCATCCCTTGGACTGGCCTCCAAAACACATATGCACACATGCATATACAAACTCCTGATTGGAAAATCTTCATAAGACTTTTTTGGGAAATGGACTTTGAACAGTAACTTTTTTCTTGGCGCTAGTTTTTATATATTCTTTGGTGGCACTAATTTGTTTTTGTTCTTTGGCATAATTCCTGATTTTCTCACCCTATTCTTCTGCCTTCTGGTTGACTCAGCTCAGATTCTAAATGAATAATAGCTTCCTGTCTTTTAATGTTATCCCCAAATCTATTGCATTAAATATTCCAAAACTTGCTTCCCTCACATTTTATCTACAGTAGAATGTAATCTTCGGGTATCTTATCTTTCAGGCCTACTCTATTTTCTCCAGCCTGTCTTTTTATTTATTTATTAGCTCAGATTCCTGATATGGCTCTCCTAAATAAACAAAAAAAAAACATAACAAGTTAATTACGGTATATGGATTTTTTTTAAAAAAAATAAAACTTGCTGGTTATTGTTACCATATATAATGCAATCTGATGTATATGTGTGAACGCAAGAGAGGCAGAACTAATAGTAGCACTTCGTTTAGTTGAGGTTGATTTCTGATGGCTATTTCCTGCAGGATGATTTTGTATTTTCCTAGTCTAGTGTATAGCCCTGAAATTCTGGGATGGTCGCTCTCCAAGTATTAAACCAAGTATTTTAGCTCCTGGGACCAACCAAGTCTGACTAGGCAATGCAAAAATAAATAAATAAACCTATTAGGAGCCACTTTATGACACAAACTACTTTATTGATGAGTTCCTTTACAATGTAGTCTAAATCGACAGAAAAATTCAGTTGTCAGCTGTTCATTAGTTAAATGCTGAACAGAGCATCATTAAGTTACTTGATGTTCAATAGTTACAAGCGAAGGATTACAAGAGAAGAGGAAACTTCCAAGGTCTCTTCTGATATTCTGTATTCATTAAATTAGTAAAAGACTGCAGTACTATTCATGAATGCATTAAATCAGATTATTTTGTGAGCTTGTGGGTACTAATGAGTTACTGGTACTTCTTCGTGTAGTATGATGTCCTTGAAAATCAGCATGCTTAACAAAAAAAACTTTCACATGATTTTTTAAATAACAGTGATTAAAACTATATGTACATCATCTTTCAACCCATTTACCAAGCTACAAGATGTTATCATAATTCAGTAGCATTTAGAGTGTCATTCTCTTGATGTAAACAAACAAAGGAAAATGCAACAAATAACAGAAAATAGTGTTTTGGAACCTATAAGACAAGTACCAATGGATCATGCTATCAGCACCAAAATGGAAGTAGAGTGGTCAATTTTTCTGTTCTGAAAGTTACAGATTACTCATAAAAAGTTAAAACAACTCTCCACCACTCCCACAAGCCTCAATTTTTGGTTATACATCAATCTAGAAGAGATCTCCTGAATATTTTGTAGTGGGAATGAGGGAGAGAAAATTGACTTAACCAGTGATGGCATGAATGGTTCTTCCCCCTGCAATATAAAATATTAAGGGATGGATCACTGGGTTAATGTTACTAAGGTATGAGACTCTGCTTAGAAATGTCCAAGTGAAATTTTATGTAGCTTTGTCATATGGAGTTTTCTACTGAATATTAGCATCTCTCACTTCTCAGTTAGAGATGGGCTAATTGTTTTTTATGTGGTGGTGCAGTGGCTAGAGTGCAGTATTACACGCTAACTCCACCCACAGCTGGGAGTTCAATCTCAACAAGGCTCAAGGTTGACTCAGCCTTCCACCCTTCTGAGATTAATAACATGAGGACCCAGATTGTTGGGGTCAATATGCTGACATTGCAAATCACCCAGTGAGTGCTATAAAGCACCATGGGTGATATATAAGTGCTATTGCTATTGCTGTTTATATATATTGCTGTTGTTCAGTCACTAGGTCATGTCTGACTGCTCACAGTCCCATGCACCATAACATGCCAGGCCCCCTTGTCCTTCACTGTCTCCTACAGTTTGCCCAAATTCATGTTCGTTGAGTCAATGATACTATCTAACCATCTCATTCTCTGCCATCCCCTTTCTCTCTTGCCTTCAGTCTTTCCCAACATCAGAGTCTTCTCCCATGAATCCTCTCTTCTCATTTGGTGACCAAAGTATTTGAGCTTCAGCTTCCGTATCTGTATCTGTCCTTCCAAGGAACAGATTGATTTCCTTTAGAATTGACTTATTTGATCTCCTTGCATTCCAAGGGTCTCTCAAGAATCTTCTGCAACACCACAATTTGAAAGCTTCGATTCTTTGGTGCTCAGCCTTCCTTATGGTTCAACTCTCATGTCCATATTTTACTACTGGGAAAACCATAGCTTTGATTATACAGACCTTTCTCAGCAAGGTGATGTCTCTGCTTTCTAATATGTTATCTAGGTTTGCCATTGATATATGGACATTGATAAACTCATTTGTCCTAGTTGTATATTAAACTATGGCTGTATTCATCCGTATAAAACAGTATAGACATTAATCAGATCCACTTTAACCAACTACTACATATTTTTATGTTTTGTGAAGATGTGTTTTTGCAATCAAAGAATATATTCTAAATTTTTCCAAATTTGGAGAATGTCCTGATCTTCAGTTTGTCTCAGAAGCTATAAATCCAAATGATTCACTTCCAACCACAAGCCAAACAAAGAGCTCAATTCTGTGTAGCACAGGATGGCCATCTCATTTAAAGCTTTCCTCATTTGATGAATTAGAATTGAAAAAGGACCAATTTGCAGCAGTAGCAGCAACATAAAATGTAAGCATAACAATATACTGCACAAGCACAGCATGACCACAAGCTATTATGATCACACATTCAATCATGTTGTATAAATGCTAGATATTATAATAGAATTATGGAACTGCTGAGAACCATGTAACTCCATTATTCATCAATGACTTAAATTTTCTCGAAGATGACAAACCAATGTCAAATATGATTTAATAACATGGGGCTGCAACACACACACACACACACACACACACACACACACACACACACACGCCTAAAGGTTATGCCTGGAAAAGGTGACAGGTAGTGCAAATAACTAGAACGCATTTTGGAAAAGGCAACATGTAGTGTAAATAACTAGAATACTTATCATTCAAGATCTAACAAATTTGACAGAAACATTAAGCATCGTGTTTTAGTTTTTCCTGCCTCTGAAGCAAAAGTTTTCCAATTCTCAAGTAGCACCTCTGCTTTATGATGGCAGCCCACACATATGTATTTTCTTTTTGCAACTTCACTATGCCTCTGGCTGTCATTTTGACAACAGAATCAATCCAGCTACATCCTTGAAAAGTTTCTTAGCATTTTTCTCCAAGAGTTGTCAATCTTCATAACAACAAGGCAAGGAAAGGTTACAGATTACAAGAGCTATGTCTGTTCACTTAGTATTTGCTACAATGGCATCACTCAGAAACTGTTGTGTGCAGAGCTACAATACCTGGGCTGTAAAAGTATGGATAGCCACTAGATATTGGAGCAATTAAAAGGTTTATACATATTTTGTCATGTCAACTACTAATATATCTCTGATAAATTTATTTTGGACACTCCAGACATGATAGTTCCAAAGTTCCTCAAAAATAAATATATTCCAGATGTCTGAACTATACTTTAAATATTAATGCCCATTCTAGAATCTGTTTGTCCATACTTAAGTATTCACCCATATATTTCAAATGGTATACATAGCTAAATCATGTATGTTTTGTATTTGCACAAAACTGGAAAAGTAAAGAGATTCCTACAGAGGAGAATATGATAAGGAAAATATTAGAATGTGCAGAAATGAATAGATTTACACTGGCAATTAAAGAGAAAGAACAAACTGGTTATTATGCGATATGGGAAACATTTTATCGATGGTTAGAGGATAAATATAAAAATTAGAAATAAAAGTAGATGAGTAAAATATAGAAAATAGTTAATAGAGTTAAGTAAACTAAGATGAGGATGTAAAGTATCAGATATTTAATGTATTAGTATTAAGCTAAGAATAGATTAAGAATAGAATAATGAATATGATTGTAAATTTTAACTGTTATTGCACAAACATTTGTACCCAGATGACACACTGTTTAATGGAAGATGGATTATTTGTACTAAAATAAAATAAAAAATTAAGTCTTTAAAAAATGGTTGCATATGTGGCATAAGAAGATAAGCAATCAATTCTCTTTGAATACCCATTGAAGAATCCAATAATATTTTTGCTAAATTAGTCTTATTTTAAGACTGTGAATAAATAAATTCAATTTCTGATAGGGACAAGTAAATTGTAAGTAAAGGCCTGCACTCCATCCGATTCCTATATGCTGTGACAAGAGCAGCCCCTCCCATCTGTTTATTGCCCTGCACAGTTATTTTGGTTTGTTGGAATAGCTTTTCCTAACTCTTTTTTTAAAAAACCAGAAGAGTTAAAGGGTGGTGTTCTTCCTGTTCTGTTTCTATTCTAAAAAGTGCATCCTCAGGATGACATGCAGCCTGCCAACATCTGTTTAGTGGCCAGCAAAATTCTCCTGAGTAAGTCAAAATTTAGGACGTTTTAAAAAGCAAAATGGATGCCTAAATCCTTACAAGTGCGTAATGCATCCCTTTCACGCCTCAATAGTTCCAGCCTATCTGGGCCACAAAAATATTTAAATATAGAAATAATACATACATCCAAGTCAAAAAGTTATAAGCAGCAAAGATACTTAAAACATTGTTAAATATTAATTGAAAGGCAAAGGGAGCCAAAAATTTATTTACTACATTTATTCCCAGTTTGGGAACCTGGGCCTCAACATATCATTCAAAGCCTGGTGCAAACTTTGAGCCAACGGAAGTTGTGCATTGTGGTTAGAATGTAGTATTGCAGGCTAACTCTACTGACTGCCAGCAGTTCGATCCTGACCGGCTCAAGGTTGACTCCTTTCAAGGTCAGTAAACTGAGGACCCAAATTGTTGAGGGCAATATGCTGACTCTGTAAACTGCTTAGAGAGCGCTTTAGAGCACTATGAAGCTGTATATAAGTCTAAGTGCTGCTGCTGTTGCTCATGTTGTTCTAAATAGTTTCAGCTGCCATACAAGCAGAAAATCAGCACTTTCACAACCTCTTTTCAAGATTATACCTAATAGATTGCAGATTCAGGCACTGATATCACTCATCTTATTAACCATGCAAGTGAATGTCTAACTCATAAATGTTGGATTTTAGATTATTACTAGTAGCCATTAAAAAACAATTGACAGAAGTGACAATTCTCACATAGGAGGTCTCAGCACCGTTCCCAAACATGAAGATGCCAAAATATGGATCAGCTTCACACGAAAATACATATGGGGTAGAATTAACATCACAGTCACAATACACATTTTACTCCTTCCCCTCTTCCCTTGCCCTTAAAGAGGGCAGCCATGCATAGATGAACACTGGGATGTGGAGGATTAATTAAAAATAAATTATTTTAGTTATTTTTTTATGTATTTAAAAGACTTACATGCCTTTCCCTCCCCCTTCCGATCTTAAGAAAAGGGGAAGTCAAAAGAAAGGGATTGTGCCATGCAAAGAAATAGAGTTCTGGTCTTCCAGAATGAAGAATTATTTTAATTAATTTGGTTAGTAGAAAATGCCTATAGCTTTCTTCTATTACTTCATTACATTTCTACTTACTGCTTCGGCCTTGTGAAATGGCTCAAGGCAATGCTGAGCGAATAGAGAGGTGATATGTATAATAGTGTGGGAAGTGAAATATACAGGTACGTACAAGCTCTCTGATCTATGATTGTACTGTTATTTCTGAAAGCAATACAATATTCATATTTCTTTGACTGACCTCTTCGTTTGGATAACTGTGAAGAACTATTCATTTTGGGCAGCCTCAAATTCACTGGTGCCAGGCATTATAAGGTTGGAATGTGTCATCTGGGTCATAACCATCACCTTTGCTAAAAGGAAGCAGGGAAGGGAAATTCACTTTCAAAGGCCATCTTAAAGATCATCTATGCCAGGAGTGTCAAACTCGCGTCGTCACAGCAGCATCATGTGACCTATCGCAACTTTTTCCCCGTTCGCTAAACCGGGTGTAGCCGTGGCCAGCGCATGACGTATCCGGCCCGCGGGCCATGAGTTTGACACCCCTGATCTATGCTAACCCTAAAGAGCCCCTCACAATGTATGTATGTATGTATGTATGTATGTATGTATGTATGTATGTATGTATGTATGTATGTAAATCAATGGGATTCAAAAAAATTTACTACTGGTTCTGTGGATGTGGCTTAGTGGGCTTGGTGTGGTGTGGCTTGGTGGGCGTCGCTTGGTGGCCATGGCAGGGAAAGGATACTGTAAAATCTCCATTCCCACCCCACTCCAGGGGAAGGTTAGTGCAAAATCCTCATTTCCTCCCAATCAGCTGGGACTCGGGAGGCAGAGAATAGATGGTGGCAGGGCCAGTCAGAGGTGGTATTTACCGGTTCTCCAAACTACTCAAAATTTCCACTACCGGTTCTCCAGAACTTGTCACAACCTGCAGAATACCACTTCTGGTATGTATGTATGTATGTATGTATGTATGTATGTATGTATGCATGCATGGAGAGAGAGAGAGAGAGAGAGAGAGAGAGAGAGAGAGAGAGAGAGAGAGAGAGAGAGAGAGAGGTAGGTAGGTAGGTAGGTAGGTAGGTAGGTAGGTAGGTAGGTAGAACAGTAGCTAGAAGAAAGTTGCAGTTGGCTGTGGAAAATATCAAATTTAGCACTGTAATCTTAGAAAAATCGGGAATTAGATTTTATTTTATTCATTCAAGAAACAAAAGTTACCTAGTTTATTTTCATACCAACAAAAAAACTAATTGATTGAAGATGGCGACGGAGGCAGACGCCTAGTCCCATCGCTGAAGACGGAGTGTAGGAAAAAGACCCAAAAACCTAGAGTTAGAGATAAGGCAGAAGCTATCAAAATAAGTCAATAGACATAAATTAGCTCCAAATATCACATATATCAACATCTAAACGCTGGGACCAGCTGAACCCATAAAAAAAGAGAGAGAGAAGAAAACATCCAACCACGTGGAGCCAGAAATAGCTGGAGGAACGAGGCTCGGCAAGGCTCAAAACTTCAGCAACTTATCTTCCTCGGTGAGAGAAGAAACAGGTATGCGTGACAGGGGGATCTGAATGAAAAGTGGATTGAGGACAAAAGCGAGTTGGTGTTAGAAGAGGGAGGAAAGAAAGAGTCTGGAAGACTCGAGGAGAAGGAGGCTTTGTAAACGCAGCTGAGACACTTCCCATAGAAAGAACGGTGTGATCGGAGCAAAAGAGAGATCGGAGACAACAGGAGGTGGATCGATAAAATAATCCTTTACTTTGAAACGGTGGTGATACTGGACGGTGGAGGGAAATAAAGGACAGAAAGAACTTACAGTAACTAAGCAGTTTTGAATGAGCGACATCTTGGAGGAAGGGAGAAAACCAGCACTTCCGGAAAGAAGGACGGAGGAAAAAAAAAATTTAAAGGGACGCTGCAAAAATAACCTGACTGTGGAGCGTAGAGGGGGGGGAAAGCCCCACTGACTTGTTGTCTTTAAAAAGGTGGAAAAACTGAGCTTAAAGGAAAGAAAAGAACGGTGAAATATAAAGAGGATTTGGAAGGGTGTTATCTAAGCAGCAGAAGGAAGCTGGGGTATATCTACATTGAAAGATTAATAATAATTACAACTTAAATTGAAGAGATATTGTTACTGATTTAATGAACATATTTACATTACATATTACTTAAACTATCTATATATCTATATCAGCTGAATTTTATATATTATAGGTATTATATGCATTAATTACTAATTAATTAACACAAACTAATTAGTGACCATGTCAGGCACAACCCAAAAAAACACCACCACCAAATACCCACAAATGAAAGACATCAAAAACAGCAGCAACCCAAACAACCCCAGCACACAAGGAACAGACTCTATTGTGACCTGCAGAGCATGCTCCATGTACACTCTTATGCCCACAGAACTCCAAAACTACATATGTACCAAATGCAAACTAATCAAATTACTAGAAGAAAAAGTAGAAGATCTAGAGAAAAACCTAAACACCCTCAAACTCAATCAACAAAATGAGAAACCCCAAACCTCACACAAAGAACATGCACAAAAAGAACATAAAAATGACCAAGCAACTTCCACTACAGGTAACCCCCCAGAGGAAGAAAGCAGATGGACACATGTCACCCACAGAAAAAAACACAAACCAAACACAAAACCACAGTCCAAACCAACCCACCCAGACCCAACCCCACTGACTCTAAGCAACCAATACCAGGGACTTCCAATAGAAGATAACACACAGACACACAGAAAAGAAACACCAGAAAGAACGCTCAACAAAGCAGCACCACCAAACACCACTACAACACAGAAAGAAACTCCCCAAACAACCCCAAGCAAAAAGAAAAGGCGAGTACTGGTAATAGGAGATTCAATCCTCAGAGGAACTGAACCCGCCATCTGTAGACCAGATAACCAATCCAGAGAGGTATGCTGCCTTCCAGGAGCCAAAATCATAGACGTAGCAGAGAAAGTAACCAAAATAATAAAACCCACAGACTATTACCCCCTACTATTACTCCATGTAGGAACAAATGACACAAAAAAGAACTTGAAAACAATACAGAACGACTATGAGCAACTAGGCAAGAACGTCAAAAACCTAGGTGCGCAAGTAGTCTTCTCATCCATACTACCAACAAGAGGACAACACCCAGCAAGGGAACAAAGAATCCTACAAGTAAACCACTGGCTAAAGGGTTGGTGTCGCCAAAAAAACTTTGGATTCCTAGACCACGGACTGCACTACCTCCAAGATGGACTTTTGGCAAGGGACGGGTTACATCTCACAAAGACTGGGAAGAATGTCCTCAGAAAAAGACTGGCCCAACTTGTCAGGAGGGCTTTAAACTAAAATCGCGAGGGGAGGGTGACCAATCTACAGGATCCCCGGGGCCCAACTCCAAGCATGGACCCCAAGCAAACAAAACAAACAATGAACCAAAAAGGGATGGGGAAGAAAACAAACTCAAACGACAAATAAGAGACAAAGAAAGAACACCCACAACCAGGCACAAAGAACTCAAATGCCTCTACACAAATGCACAAAGCCTAGGGAATAAACAAGGTGAACTTGAAATATTAATGCACGAAGGTACACATGACATAGTCGGAATAACAGAAACTTGGTGGGATGAATCACACGATTGGAACACACAGATAAAAGGATACAAACTCTTCAAAAAAACCAGATCACATAAAAAAGGAGGTGGTGTTGCACTGTATATAAAGGACCACTATGTAGCTACAGAGCTACAAGTAACCAAGGAAGAAAACCCATTAGAATGCATATGGGTCAACATAAAAGAAAAAAAGAACGACACAACAATAGGAGTATACTACAGACCACCAAACCAAACAGAAACAATGGACACCCTTTTTACCAACCAGCTAAATAACATATACAAGAAAAACAACATTGTAATAATGGGAGACTTCAACTACCCGGATATCAACTGGAAAACCAACTCAGCACCAAGTGAGAAATCTAACAGATTCCTAACCAGCCTAGCTGACAACTTCATTGTCCAAAAAGTGGAGGAGGGAACTAGAGGGGCAGCCATACTGGATTTAATACTTACAAACAGAGAAGAAACAATAGAAGGAGTTGAAGCTGCAGGAACACTTGGCGAGAGTGACCACGTAATACTAAAATTCACCATAAAGCAAACACAAATAACTGAACATAACAACACCTATATCCCAGACTTCAAAAAAGCCGACTTCAATAAACTCAGAGAAAACTTGGGGAAGTTCCCTTGGATGAAAGTACTAAAGGGTAAAACAACTCAAGAAGCCTGGGAGATCCTAAAAAACACGATCTTAAAAGCCCAGAACACCACAATACCGATGAGGAAGAAAAACAAGAAATCCAAAAGGAAACCAGCATGGCTAAACAAAGACCTCACCGATAAACTGAATGAAAAAAAAGATAAATACAAAAAATGGAAAGATGGGCACATAACCAAGGCAGAGTACCAACAGACAGCCAGAATCTGTAAAGAAAAAATCAGGACAGCAAAGGCCCAGAATGAACAAAGACTCGCAACAAAAGTCAAAGACAACAAAAAAAGCTTCTTCCAACACATAAACAACAAGAAAAAATCAAAGAAACAGTTGGTCCACTAAGGAGAGAAGACGGCAAAGAAGTAACAGACAACACAGACAAAGCAGAGCTACTGAACACATTCTTCGCATCAGTCTTCACACAAAAGGAAACTGCAGCTCAACTACCCAGCAACACAAATATAAAAAACAGATTCGAAGCAAGACTCAACCTAAGCAAAAATACAGTAAGAGATCACCTATCTGAACTTAATGAATACAAAGCACCAGGACCTGATGGATTACACCCCAGAGTCCTAAAAGAACTAGCAGAAGTCATTTCGGAACCACTGCACCACATCTTCCACAAATCCTGGAACACAGGGGAACTCCCCGAGGACTGGAAAAGAGCTGATGTGGTCCCCATCTACAAAAAAGGTAAAACAACAGACCCAGGAAACTACAGACCAATCAGCCTAACATCAATACCTGGGAAAATACTGGAAAAAATAATTAAAAACCAGATCTCACATCATCTAGAAACAAACCAAGTAATAACCAACAGCCAACACGGATTTGTTAAGAACAAGTCATGCCAAACCAACCTCATTTCATTTTTCAACACTGTGACCAAATTAGTAGACCAGCGAAATGCAGTAGACATCATATACCTGGACTTCAGCAAAGCATTTGACAAAGTAGACCACAACCTACTTCTTCATAAGCTAGAAAAAAGCGGGATAGACAGCTACACAACCAGATGGATTAATAACTGACTGACCAACCGTACCCAACGAGTAGTCCTCAATGGCTCTAAGTCCACATGGAGAGAAGTAAGCAGTGGCGTACCACAAGGTTCCGTCCTAGGCCCAGTACTCTTTAATATCTTCATAAATGACCTAGATGAGGGAATAGCAGGAGAACTAACCAAATTTGCAGACGATACCAAGCTGGCGGGAGTAGCAAACACCCCAGAGGACAGACTCAAAATCCAGAGGGACCTTGACAGACTCAAACACTGGGCCCAAACAAATAAAATGAAATTTAACACGGAGAAAAGTAAAATTCTACACCTAGGTAAGAAGAATCAAAAATACACATACAAACTGGGTGAAACCACACTCAATAGCAGCGATTGTGAGAGGGATCTTGGAGTCTTGGTAGACAGCCAACTAAATATGAGCCAGCAGTGTGCAGCAGCAGCCAAAAAGGCCAACGCAGTCCTGAGCTGCATAAATAGAGGGATACAATCAAGGACCAGAGAGGTACTAGTACCACTCTATAAAGCCTTGGTCAGACCACACCTAGAGTACTGCATCCAGTTTTGGTCACCACACTACAAAAAAGACATTGAAACCCTAGAGAAAGTGCAGAAGAGAGCAACCAGGATGATAAAGGGTCTGGAAAATAAAACATACGAAGAGCGGTTGCAGGAACTGAGCTTGGCCAGTCTGGCGAAGAGAAGGACCAGGGGTGACATGATAGCAGTGTTCCAATACTTGAGGGGCTGCCACAGAGAGGAGGGGGTCAGGCTGTTCTCTATGGCACCAGAAAGCCAAACAAGGAATAACGGATGGAAGCTGACCAAGGAGAGATTCAACCTGGAAGTGAGGAGAAACTTTCTGACGGTGAGAGCGATCAACCAGTGGAACAGCTTGCCAGCGGAGGTTGTGAGAGCCCCAACACTTGCGACCTTCAAGGGGAGACTGGACTGCCATCTGTCTCAAATGGTGTAGGAACTCCTGCTTGAGCAGGGGGTTGGACTAGATGACCTACAAGGTCCCTTCCAACTCTAATAATAAATCTAAATCTAAAATCTAAATCTAATTAAATGTGTAGTGTAGATCTTGGTGAATTATAAACAATTTCATCTGATATAACTCACAAAGATGTTTGCCATAATAAATGTAGTAATTTTATAAAATGCTTTGTTTTTACTGCAACAACAACTATTGTAATAAATATACTCTTCTGGACATTATGGTAAATGAAGACATAAACAAGTACCGGTATTGTATTCCTAATTACAATAGTTAAAATAAAACAATGTTTTCAGTTTTAAGATGAATTCATGTTTCCTCTCAAAACTAGAAAACTAAAATGCATGTTATATTGTTAAAAGGTAATCCTCACATACAGTATAAAATGTACTAGCCAAAGTAATAATCAAAGCAATTTACAGAGGAATGCTATTTGCTCTAGCAGAAGAAAGTACAATAAAAATTAGTCCCAGGGAATCCTAGGTAAGACTATAGGAGGCATTTTAAAACCAATAATAAAGTTCTTATATACCAAACTTGATTGTAATATTACAAACGTTTACATAAATGTAAGTGTCATTAGGTAAAAATGTGGTGTACTTCCAAGGCAATACAGACCATCATTATTGCCATGTAGTTTTTTTCATGTCGATTATTTCACATGGAGTATTTAAACTGTGGATTTTTTTTCTCCAGAGTAGTTCAACAGGTAGCCTTAAATCAATGCAAAATCACATGTGAAAAGTCAATATTTTTAAATGACTGCTCTTTCTTCAAAAGACTTCAAGATTGATCATGTCTTAGAATGTTCTTCTTAAGAAGCAAATGTACAAAATAACACACACACACACACACACACACACATATATTTGGGAAGTAATTTGAAAGCTTTGATATAATAAACCTCACTGAAATATGCTTTAGTATTAAGTTAGTGCTCACGGTATTCAGAACTATGTGAGAAAAATCTGAATGTGCACGTTCTTCAGATTTGCAAGTAGATATAGTAACCAAAGGTAAATTTTTATCCACATTATTTAGGTTTATTAAAACATCATACTAGGGGGACAAACAATTTAATGTAATAGAAAGAGGAATATATCTTTAGTTTGAAATTTTCTCTCCTACTAAACCAAATTGTTTGAGAATATATCAGTGCTTCATAGCTTGCTTTCAGTTCTTGGGCTGTTTAATGTCTCATCTTTTGCCCAGCCCTGAATGGTGAGGGCTGTTGTAATGTTTCACACTGTAAGAGAAACAAGGTATGGGTAGTATGTATGAGATAGGCCATGATGCTCCTTATTCCTATGGTTTCCAATTATTCTTCCAATCGACCAAGCTGCCGAGATGGTGGTTGATGTTGCAAGTAGAGAACATTCTTGAATTTTGGACAGGTGTTTTAGTGGTCCAAATTCAAAGGAAGTTTAGACAATATTTACATTTCCCAAAATTGGTTCCTGATCCTGATTAAGTCAATAATTTTTTTAAAAAGTGTTTTTTGAGCAAATCTAAAGTTCACAAAATTTTGCATGGTTCTTGAAGTGTTCAAGGGCTTCATACAATTTGAGATGTATACATTTCAGGAATTTTTGATCAGGTGATTTTTTTGGAAAATAAATGTAATTTTCATTATAACTTCAATAGTTACTTTTCCTAGATATGTACAGTAGCTAAGCACATACCGTACATCACACAGGAGAGACACTACCATATGTATTGATAAGAACAATTTCAGCCATTTGACCCATCTTGAAATGAGGTGTTGTATAAATGAGGCAAAATTATTTTGAAGGGAAACAAATCACATTGACTGCCATTTTGTGTTCCCAACTTTTGAAGTCTTTTTTAGTTTTATAAAATTCCAAACACTACATTCTTGGCAGTTCATAAGAAGGGGTTCTATCCTTAAAATGGTTCGCAGGTGAATATCTAAAAAAGAAACACTATTATAGGGCAATGGTGGGTTGCTACCGTTTCGCCCCGGATCAGGCGGACTGGTAGGGGCAGCAGCGGGAGTCTCCGCCCACCCACCCAGATGTCTCTGCACATGTGCAGAAGCGCCGCCTGCGCCACTGCACGCACACGCTCCCAATAGTGAACCAGTAGCGAAGGTAATTGAAACCCACTACTGTTATAGGGTGAGTACATCATGTCTTCAACAGTTTATTTTATTCAAGAGTTGCAGGAGGCAGTTTTGTTCATAAAACAGAGTTGCATGATGCCATTCCATACAATCTGAATTTTGAAGCTCGGACTAACTCTACTGAATATAAATTACTGAGTAAATTAGCAGTACAAGTATAGAGCAATAATAAACAAGAGAGAACAGTTCTTATATTTGGACTACTTTAGTTTTGAAATATGATTATACAAAACCCAGTCCCAAAGATTTTGAAGACATCTCACATTATTTCTGTTTTGTTCTTGAAGTCAACAGCTATATACCATAGATGAACAAGGCAATGCTATGTGCGCAAATAAAATCAGAGACAAACCCCATTCATTCAGAGTAATCATGCTGAAGAATCAGTAAAGTTTGGAGAAACCGCAGTGAGGGAGGAACCATTTCACAAAACTGTTTCTCCTTAAATTAATGAATCAGATTCACGAATTTTAAATCAAATCATCATTTCTTTTAGGCCAATTCTTGAATGCTTTGAAAACAACTTCATTTGACTTGGACTAAACCGTCTAACTGGCCAATTTAAATCAAAATTTAGGAGCTCAAGAGATATTGCCTTGTATTCAGCTTTACCCCAGCTGCATCTTACTATGTAGAACAGTGGTTCCCAAAGGGGGCGGTACCGCCCCCCAGGGGGGGGGTGGGAACCCTTAGGGGGGCGGTGAGAGGTAAGGGTGGCGACAGGGGGGCGGTGAGAGGGTCCAGGGGGGCAGTAGGTGGTTCGCCGGTCCTGTCCCCGTGCCGCCACTCATGTCCACCCAATCGCCCGCTGCTGCTTTTCCACCACTCTTTTCCCGGCGGGGACTGGGCGGGCCGTGAGATGGGCATCTTACTGGACTTTTAACAGCTCCGTGTGTCTGTCGTCTGGTCTCTTTGCACTGGTCTCCAACCTTGGCAACTTTAAAACTTGTGGACTTCAACTCCCAGCAAAGCTGGCTGAGGAATTCTGGGAGTTGAAGTCCACAAGTCTTAAAGTTGCCAAGGTTGGAGACCCCTGGAAAGCTTGCAAAATACAGAAACTCTTCTCGCGAGGGTGAGCAATTAACAACTCGCAGCGAGGTTTCTGTATTTTGCAAGCTTTTTTCCCTAGAGACTAGCCGACAGAAACACGGAGCTGTTAAACCTGTAAGACACGGGATTGGGGGGGCGCGGGCAGGGGCTGAGTTGGGGGGTTGGGTTGGGGGGGGGGCAGAAGGAGGAGGAGGAGGAGGAGGAGGAGGAGGAGGAGGAGGAGGAGGAGGAGGAGGAGGGAGACCTTGTGGGGAAATCGCAGCTGCCTCTTTTCCGCTCCTTCAGCCAAGAGGCACCGTGGCCGGAAAGTCGGTCCAGAAAGAGGGCAGCGATGGTGAGGGAGATCGGGAACAGTTGCCCGCCAGAGTTTCTGCTGCCTTCGCCTGCCTCCCTTTCCTTTCCTTTCCTTTCCTTTCCTTTCCTTTCCTTTCCTTTCCTTTCCTTTCCTTTCCTTTCCTTTCCTTTCCTTTCCTTTCCTTCCTCCCTCCCTTTCCTTCCCCTTTTCCTTCCTACTTCCCTTCCCTTCCTTCCCTCTTTTTCTTTCCTCCATTTCTTCCCTTCCCTTTCCTTCCTTCTGTCTCTTTCCCTTCCTTCCCTCCTTCCCTTTCCTTCCCCCTCCTTTTCCTTCCTACTTTCCTTCCTTCCCTTTCCTTCCCTCCTTTTTCCTTCCTCCTTCCCTTTCCTTCCTTCCTCCTTCCCTTCCTTTTCCTTCCTCCCTCTCCTTTTCACCTTTAATTTCCCTCCCTCTCTTTCCTTCCTACTGTCTTTCCTCCCTCCCTTCCTCCTTCTATTTCCTTCCCTCTCATTCCTTCCTTTTCTTTCTCTTTCCTTTCCTTTCTTTTCCTTCCTTTCTTCCCTCCCTCCCTCTATTTTTCTCTCCCAAACAACCTCAAGTTAAATCCTCCCCTTGGCCATTGTGCGTACATGTATGTCTCATCTTCTTAAAATCATAACTCCCCATCTCACCCCAAACATCCAATACCATCCCCTTCTCCATCCCACTGATGATCCCAGGTGCCCAGCCTCCGGCGCCCCTCCCCGTACCTCTCCGCATGCCCGTCTCATGATGTGGCCTTCGGTCTCGCCTCCTCTGCCCACCTAACACACTGCTCTCATTCATCCCTGCGATGCCATCTTCCCCTGCCCCCAGATGGACAGAAATTTAGGCAGGCACAACACACCACCAGGTGAGGAGGGGGCTTTCTAGCTGTGCCTGCTGGGTACAGGAGTCCCCCCCTCCACACGGCCTCTGTGCCAAGGAAGGCAATTCAGAGGGTGCCAGCGCTTCCCACGGGGGAAGGGGTGTATTTCCAGGAAGTCCCTTGAATTTGCCACTGTGGGGGGAGGGGGAGAAGACCCTCCCCCATGTGCATCTGTCCCACCCACCCCTCCATTGACCACTTCTGCAGTTTTCTTTCCTTTCCAGGCTCTGTTTGGTCATCCAGTTGAGCCAGCCTTGGTGAGGAACTAAAATGGCTTGTGTGTTTGTTTGTTTGTTTTTGCAACCAAATACAAACCATGTTTGGGGGAACCGGTTTCAAAACCTCCCAATTTCCCAAACCTGGACGTTTTCAGCCACACACACACACACACACACACACACACACACACACACACACACACTCACACACACCCAGTAGCTCAATGTGGGATAGATTTCCCACCTACCTCCAGCCCCTCTTTTCAAATACGCCCCTCTTCCTCGCAGACAGAAGCACATTTTAAATTGCCATAGTCAGAGCCCAGAGGAGGCAATGTAGTCCCGCGGTGTGTGCGATACACACACACACACACATATATACATATATATATATATATATATATATATATATATATATATATATATATATATATATATATAGAGAGAGAGAGAGAGAGAGAGAGAGAGAGAGAGAGAGAGAGAGAGAGAGAGAGAGAGAGAGAGAGAGAGAGAGAGAGAGAGAGAGAGAGAGAGAGACAGAGACAGAGACAGAGACAGAGACAGAGACAGAGACAGAGACAGAGACAGAGACAGAGACAGAGAGACAGAGAGAGACAGAGAGAGAGACAGAGAGAGAGAGAGACAGAGAGAGAGAGAGAGACAGAGAGAGAGAGACAGAGAGAGACAGAGAGAGAGACAGAGAGAGAGAGAGAGAGAGAGAGAGAGAGAGAGAGAGAGAGAGAGAGAATAAGGAAAGAAAAAGGAAGGAAGGAAGGAAAGGAAGGAAGGAAGGAAGGAAGAAAGGAAAGAAAGAAAGAAAGAAAGAAAGAAAGAAAGAAAGAAAGAAAGAAAGAAAGAAAGAAAGTAGGTAGGAAGGAAGACAGAAAGAAAGAAAAAGATGGTAGGAAGGAAGACAGACAGAAAAAGAAAGGAGGGAAGAAGGAAAGAAAAAAGAAAGAAAGATGGTAGGAAGGAAGGAAGACAGACAGAAAGAAAGAAAAAAGATGGTAGGAAGGAAGGAAGACAGAAAGAAAAAGAAAGAAGGGAAGGGAGGGATGTAGCAAAGAAAAAGGAAAAAAAAGAAAAAGAAAGATGGTAGTTAGGAATGTAGACAGAAAGAAAGAAAAAGATGGTAGGAAGGAAGGAAGACAGTCAAAAAGAAAAGAGGGAAGGGAAGGGAGGGAAGAAGGAAAGAAAAAGGAAAGAAAGAGGGAGGGAGGGAGGGAGGAAGGAAGACAGAAAGAAAGAAAGAAAGAAAGAAAGAAAGAAAGAAAGAAAGAAAGAAAGAAAGAAAGAAAGAAAGAAAGAAAGAAAGAAAGAAAGGAAAGAAAGAGATGGAAGGAAGGAAGGAAGAAAGATGGTAGGAAGGAAGGAAGACAGAAAGAAAGAAAGAAGGGGAAGGGAGGAAAGAAAGAAAGAGAAAAAGAAAGGAGAAAGAAAGAAAGAAAGAAAGAAAGAAAGAAAGAAAGAAAGAAAGAAAGAAAGAAAGAAAGAAAGAATTATGACCACAATTGAGCATAACATTTTGGTTGCTAAGCAAGAGTGTTGTTAAGTGAGTTTCACCACATTTTACAAGTTGGCCATGCCCACCCGGTCACCTGACCACTAAGCCACGCCCACCTGAGGGGGGTGGGGTGGGGTGCGGTGAGGATGAGTTTGTAGCACCAAGGGGGCGGTGGACTGAAAAAGTTTGGGAACCACTGATGTAGAAGCATCCCCCTGGGGATGGACTTATTCTCCAAGGGTTTCATGTCACTGCCTTCATCTCATCCTCAGATCACATTTTCAGACTTGGTTAGCTATTTGGTGCTAAAGTAATGTTTCCCTTAGCTAATAGCTTCCATATTTCCTGGTTTCGGTTGGTAGTGGCCTAGTCAGTTGATCAGTACAGGGCTGGCTAAGCTCACCTGCCATTGATCACTATAGACTGATATTGTGCATGCCTTCTTCTCTGAGGTTCAGGACACTTTCTTCTGGCTACAATATGGTTTGTTTTGGTTTTGTTGTTGTTTAGAAAGGAAAGAGCAGAACACAAGTGTCAACTACTGCCCAGTAGATCTATAAAGACTTTACATGAACTCATGGAAGTTTGGATCAATTGTCCAATGAGCTTGTTTTCAGCACCCAATGGTGGATCAATAGGTGTGGGGGTGATGCAACCAAGTGAAGTTCTCCTGCTTTACTAGGCACTATCCCATTTTGTTATCCACCCTGCTCAGCATCTGATTCTTGGGGAAAACACACACAAACACACACAAACACACACACACACACACACACACACACACACACACACACACACACCTATGGATCAAAAAATTGGGGGTAGGGGTTTAGAGTTTGAATTTAGACTGTTAAACCACATTTCAAGCAGAGTTGCTTTTTAATCAGAAATTCTGATTATGGGCAGGGGGAGAATACTGAGTTTCAGTGTGAATGGATAGAAAAGAGTTTGGTAAATGAAATATAGTACGAACATAAGCATAAAAACCAGCACTTACTTTCAAAACTTGGCTAAGTGTATGTAAGTATTACAATAACTACAACTGCAGTGATAGATATGGATGGATGGATGGATGGATGGATGGATGGATGGATGGATGGATGGATGGATGGATGGATGGATGGATGATAGAGATAGATAGATGGTAGGTAGGTAGGTATATAGATGAGAGAGGGAGAGAGAGAAAGAGAGATGGTGGATGATGATTAATAGATAGAGAGATAGAGAGATAGAGAGATGGATAGAGAGAGAGAGAGATGATAGAGAGAGATGATAGAGAGAGAGATGACATATAGAGAGAGAGGAGAGAGAGAGAGAGAGAGAGAGAGAGAGAGAGAGAGAGAGAGAGAGAGAGAGAGAGAGAGAGAGAGAGAGAGAGAGAGAGAGAGAGAGAGAGAGACGGGGGTGAGTCAAAAAGTAATTCCATTTTCTTTAGGACAGGTATAATTACCAACACAGGAACATGTAGCATACATCAAAATGAAGCTGGTCCTTTGTGGATCACATCCCTACTTCTCAACATAGTCACTGTTTCTCTCAATAGCAATGTTCCACCTTCGAATGAGAGCATGTATCCCTGCCTCGTAAAATTTTGTTGACTGTTCTTTGAGCCACTTCTTCACTGCAGTTTTCACTTCCTCGTAATGTTTGCCTCTCAAACCCTCTTTCATGGGGCTTCAGACTATCATCTCTTCAGCCCGACTATCATCTCTTTCTATTGAGAGAAACGGTGACTATGTTGAGAAGTAGGGATGTGATCCACAGAGGACCAGCTTCATTTTGATGTATGCTACATGTTCCTGTGTTGGTAATTATACCTGTCCTAAAGAAAATGGAATTACTTTTTGACTCACCCTCATAGATAGATAGATAGATAGATAGATAGATAGATAGATAGATAGATAGATAGATAGATAGATAGATAGATAGATAGATAGATAGATAGATAGATAGATAGATAGATAGATAGATATAGAGGTAGAGATAAAAACAACGGATTTTGAGAGCTGCAGATGAAGAAGAGATGGAGCATGAAAGAAGATTATTTTATAACAGTGGACAAAATCCGAAGATAGGGAAAAGAAATATAACAGGGTTTGACTGTAACCAAAATAAGTGCAAAAACAATTTTCAGATTATTGTCAGAATGTAGGTTTTATGCATCCCAGATGTCAGATGATAATTAAGGCATACTCTAGGAAAGGATGAAATATGTAACCATATACTCTAGGTTTTTCCCCCTGACAATAAGTAAGCTGAAGGCTTCTTTTTCAATGGATGTCCCTGTCCAGGGCCTCATATTATGCCCCCTGCTATAAGGTCTATCGCTGTCTAGAAAGCATCATCCAGTTCCCAAGCCCCAACTGATCAAAAAGAACGATAGAAAGTTGTTGGAAGGAAAATGCTGCTCCCTTGTTCTAGAACTCAAAAAAGGTCTTTTGAATATGCTGTAGAACAAAACAAGGCATTGGTCAAAAGAAGCCTTACCTCACTTCTGCATTGCTGCCCTTTCTCTCTCTGGTCTCAGTGCTTACATAGGAAGGCTGAACAAGCAATTACAAAATCATTTCCCCTTCAGCTAAAGACCATTTAATCACCTTGCATTTGGTTTACTGTGGAGACTCAGGTCTTTCAGCAAAAACATCACCTCCCAAGCTTCATTGCTTGTCTTTACAACAACATGACACATAGCAGTTTCAAGTAAATTTTATTTGGCTGCATGCAGAGGATCAATCAGTCTGCACCAACTCATACATTAGCCTACAAAAGATTTTGAATACGAAGCCCATATTACACTTCTACAGTATTTGGAGAAAGTCAATGAAGATGACATAGTAGAATCCTTGGCTCATAAACCAGAAAAGGGGGGAGGGGCAATCAAATTTATTTATTTATTTTATTTATTATGGTGTTCTTATATGCCGCCCAACTCCCGAAGGACTCAGGGCGGCGTATCCAGTTTGGGGCAAAAATAAAGATATCAAGCAGGCAATTACTTCCAAAGTATTAGTGCCTCTCAAGAGGAACCAATGGGGACAGTTAAGTATAATCATTATCATTGATAACATAATCATTATCATTGTCTCTGTGTCTCAACCCATGACTTCATTTACACCTTGAGAGCTGGTAGCACAAAATGCAGCAGAAACATCAGGAAAGCCAGCTGTTGTTTTGCACTATCCAGGGGAATTTATGTAATAACTACTTGCTCTGGAATCAAGCCACAGTTCATATCAATTAAACCCATTTGGTATTAACACATTTAAAAAATATATTGAAAAGCCCTATACTTTTTTTTACAAATATAAAATAATAATGAGAAGGATGACATTGTTTTATTTTTTTGCAAATAGCTTCAAAAGCTGACAATTTTTATTTTTGCATATCCCTGAGAGATTCTCCAACTACATTTTAAGAAACGCTGCTCTAAACAGTTAAGGTATGTCTTACATTGTATTTGGGAGTGGATTTAGGATGTGGGGGGTAGTGTTAAAGAATCACAAAAATGAGATAGGGCTATGCCTTACTTGGATGTCTAATTTTCTAGTAATCTAATTTTGTCCAAAGTTTTTTCTCTCACACAACATGTCCTGTTTTAGCTTCTTCTCTCTGCTCCATTCGTTTGCATAAAATGTCAATACATCTCAAGTTGTATTAATAGGCAGAAAAAAAAATAATATCTGAAATATCTGTTAGGATTGCTGATTCCAGCAGTGACTCATCTGTGGCTTTTTACACAGTGCGTGTATTATGTGCGTGCCGGCTTTAATTGCTTGCTGTAAAGCTGTATTTTTTTAATGAGGATTTTTTTTATTCTATGAGAGAATTTGCCCGATTGGAGGGGGGGTGGCAGATATAACAGGAGGGGAGCCATTTGACCCCTAGACCTGCAATTGGCATTAATGTTGGAAATTCATGAATTCATAGATGATGGTGAGGATGAATTGTTAACGTGAAGGGTCACGCTCCCTCCTTCCCTCACCTGCCCTTTCGTAAATAAACTACTTCCTTGGGGAACAATGTGAACGTGTGCCCAGAGCTGCTCCCTTCCTGCCAACAGCTTCAAAGAGCAACCAAAAGAGGGGGGGACACATCCTCCCTCCCCTTTATTTCCTCATAAATGCATGATTTTTATTCCCTATTCCTGTCTCAGAGTCTAAAATGTTTAATATTTTTTCCCTACGGGCAGGTTTAAAAATCAACATTTCATGTTCCATCAGGGATAGCAAGAAGACATTATGCTCTTAGAACAAGGAATGGATACTGAGCATTATCAGGAGATGAGTGTTATGTTCACCCCAAACAATATCAAGATGTTGGGCTGACACGGTTTTTAAAAGCTGCACGTTTTCTTCTGTCCTTTTTTTAATCGCCTAAGGTTGTTTTAACTACCTTTTGAATAAAGAGTTATAACAATTGTAATTCCAGAACAATCAGGATAGAAAATGTGGGCCCTGCAAAAATGTGGGCCCTGCAAAAATGAGGTAAAGTAGTATAAATACTCTTAAACTGGGTTTATTTAAATATAAGGAATTAAAGTGGTACACCACAATCCAGTAAAGGCATAATGCAGGAGGGTGGGTTTTTTATGTTGTTATATCTGCTTACCCTCAGACAATAAACGTGAAAATGCTGAACATTTTTTAAACTAATAAATGGGCAGGATGGGTCTATTATAAAAACAGCATGAGGTAACTATCACAGGCAGTTAATTTGTAGGGTCCTTAAAGAACCGTATGTTGTTAGGTGTTTAATTTATTGCATTTTTATTAAGGAGGAGGAGAAAAGGCATCTGTGGGCTTCCCTGCCTCATGCTGAAACCTGATTGTCCTTGAATGTGATGCAGCTTGACTTTTAGAGGAGATGCCATCTGCTGCTGTTCCTCACACTGCAACATTTCAGAGGAAGGCACTTGTCAGGCCCAAAGAACCAAGAACGAACATGTGGAATTACTTCTGAGTAGTTTTGTTATTGTTGTCTGCCTATAGAGAGAGAAATCTTGCCAGACCAAAGCAACTATCTGCAGAATTATTAGATATACACTGTGAATTGCTAGGGAGGGTCTACCTTCGCTCTCTGCCTGTATACCAAAGATTCCAAGTTTTGCTGCCTCTTTGCTCTCTGGGGAAAAAGGCCTTCCCTCCTACAACTCTAGACTACACCCCACCATAGGAGAGCCATCATGACCTTGAGCTAAGAAATCCATGACTTTGAACTGAGTTTTGTGGCTCCCTAAAACAGTGGTTCCCAACCTTTTTGTGATCGAGTACCACTTGGAGGTCCCGTACAGTCGCCGCGTACCACCTGGTTCCAGAGAAACTAAATTCGATCAGATATCACTTTATTTCCATAATTGTACAAGTAGAACACGCAAACCAACTACGAAAACAACAACTCAATGCGAGGGCATAAGTATACAAAATAAGTATACAAAATAATAATAAAAATAGTAACATACACACTGAGATGCAGTAATGAATATCAAAGGGTAACTTGAGTCAAGAGAACATAGTGCTAACAATAACAGAGTGAGATTAACCTTAGCTCGAGAGCTCGCTACGACGCACACCTTCTCGCAAGGGTTCTACTGCGCGACTGCTGAGAGTTCAGAACAGTCACCGTTCCTTTTTTGGCCCCGCGCATCCAGCAACTGGATTCTCGGGCCGCTGGGACCAGGTGGGTGGCGTGTGGCAACAGTTGCAAATCGTTGCCAGATTATCTTGTGTTAGGCAGTAAACATTTTTGTGAAGTAAAAAATAACTAACTAAAAATCATTCATGACCCCGAAAGTGTTCGCGTACCACCTGGAAGGCCCTCGCGTACCACTAGTGGTACACGTACCACAGGTTGGGAACCACTGCCCTAAAAGAACAGTCAAAGTTCTCAGATGAATGAGTTAAGCAGCCACAATAAAATACCCACACAAATTGTTAGGTCACATTATAACAATGGAACTGTCAAGTCTGGCCTGCAAAAAAATGGACAGAGAGAGTATGAGATCCTTCAGTACTTTTAAGAATGGAAACACAGTAGCAGGTTGCTAGGGAGAAGAAATGAAGCTGGACTAAACATGTTGTCTTAGTGCCAATATCCCAATTATGGTATCAGAAGAACACAAAGACGGTGGCATATATTAAGAATTATTGCCCTTCTGAGCCTGACATAGAGGTCATCAAATCATCCAAGCCTAAGCATGAGTCATACACAGGACCTTTAACACCAATCACAGTTGAGCAGAATTTAGCTATTTTTGTAGACATTTTAATGGAGTAATTCACCAGTAGAAAATACACAGCCTGTATTTCAGGCCAACCTGTAAATTTAGTAAAGGAATATTAATATGGAGCACTGGAGCATCAAAGTTGATACAAGAGTCAGCACAGCAAGATGTGTGAAACTGTCTCAGGGTTTTGTCTGAGCAGAAGCATTTTCAATATGGATCCTATCAAATGTCTAATGTTTTTGAACATAAGACATTAAACTCATTACTGTTAATGCTCTTCTATATGAGATGGAGAGAATATTAGAAAAATATATGAAAATGGTGAAAGTGTAATGGGAAACTTTCATAACAATAGTAGAACAACAGTGGCTCAGTGGTAGAACAATAGCAGAACAACAGTGGCTTAATGACACTGGAGATGGTCTTTGTTCCAGCAGTTAGAGTCCTAGCACTGTGTGGCTGGGTGAGCTCCCATCACTTGCCTCAACTTCTGCCCACCTAGCAGTTTGAAAGCTTGTTCTACGTGAGTGGATAAATAGCTATGACTTCCATGGGAAGACGAGATGGTGCTTCATGTGGATGGTTAGAATCCTGCTGGCACTGAACCTTTCCAGTTGCGACACCTGTTTGTGAGGCAACTTTGGTGGAGGGAGAGAGCCTTGGGTGACGCTGCAGGAACAGTCTCTCATCTTTCTTTCTGGTGTGGAGCTAGCTCACTCTCCTGTAGCACACCTTGGGAAATGTGCGAGTATGTACCAAATAGAGCCAGTAAAGTGTCAGCAAGCTATTATTCTTCATTAGCATCATGGTCTCCTGTCTAATGTAACAACAGCATACATTAAATAAAAATAAAGTAATAACAACAGTCTGAAGCTTTGGATCTCTCATTGTGAAAGTCCAAGTCTCTGTTTGACCTCTGACATAGCTTTTCAGGTCCAAATATTTACAATGACTGAGAGACTACAATTGGAGAGATCATAAGCTACACCATTTTTTCTTTTCTTTTTCTTAGCTCTAACTTTATTATATTTTTAGTTATACCTTATTTTCGAACAAGAAATAAACTTATCATTGAGAACAGATTGGCCCAGGAAATTTCTTCCAGCCAATTTCTAAGCAACAAATTCTCGTGAGTGCCTCAACAGAAGCACAACACAGTTCCATGTAAAGATGTACATTTGGTGCAGCCCAAGGAACGTGAAGGATAATTATTACAATTTGTGATTGGATTTCTTCTAAGGCCATTATCTCTTTATAGGCACAAATATATGTGCCGTACAACAGACGGCTTAGCACCTTGAGCCTAAATAATTTAACTGCTGCAAGGATAAAATTATTATTGTTGCAACTAGTGAATCTAATTATTGCATAGAGGCCTTTGGGACATGTAATTTCTCAAATTTGTTATTTCCATGTGGTGGAAGATTGAAAGTCGATTCCTACCTATTTAAAACCTTGACCTGTTCAATTTGGTTGTCACTGATTTTCCAATTGTGGTGGCAGTTCAAATGTCTCTTACTGAATAAGACCTTTGTTTTAGAGTAATTAATTTCTAATTTTTCATTTTCACAGACTGTTGCTGGTATCTGAAGTTTCTGCCACAGATCAATTGAAATCAGGAGAAGAACAACTTGCATTGTCAGCATATGCTGGAAAAAGGTCTATGATCTAGTGACAGGAACAGTATTCACAGTTTGAGAGAGCTTGTATTATGGAATTAACACAGACATTAAATAGATTAACCCATCCCTATTTAACTCCCTTTAAAGTGGAGATTGGCACAGGAAATCCATCCATAAGCAAATCATTTCATCTACATGTAGGTATTCTCATACAATATCATAATTAACTGTAATAAATGACAATATATAAATGAGGCTGCCAGTTTCCTTAATCTAGCATCTCTCTTGATATCAAACCAAAAGCTACTTGCAGATTAATGAAGGTAGCATAGAGGGTTTTGGAAGATGGAAGATGGAATTTTTTATTTTTGCAAGATGATGTAAAGTGATGCACTGGTCCAAAGTTGATTGCCCATTTCAAAATCTGATTAGGTAACACCTACCCTCAGATCATCCAATCAAGAAATTTATCATAAAGGTGTTGTATCTACAAAACAGATTATTTCTAACATTTCATAAATTAAACTAGTCAGGTTTCACCCAGGTTGGATACATTATTATTTTTTAAATGTCATTTTGCTAGATCAACTGCAGTTGACCTGATAATGGTGGAAATAAATAAAATAAACCATAGTGTCAGGTTTTGAATTGACAACCTTCCCTTTGCTACGAAGCAGTGCTGGTAAGGGGAATAAAGGAACAATTCAGGTGGATGGTAAACATTAGCTCAGTTCCTCTGCAAAGCAGCTGGTGAATTGCTGGATTTAACTCACCACAAGCTGAAATGCCCTAGCTAGCCCAAATGACCAAAGAACATGGAAAAAATATCATTGAAGTGAAGCAATGGAATGCATCTTGACATCACTCTGAAGATAACTCTGGAGGATTAACAAAGGTAATGTCATCCCTTTCTGCCCTCCAGGAACAGTCATCTATAATTTCTGGCAATGGGCAATTGGGGTCTATGAATAAACTCTTAATTTGGGAATTCCACACTAGATCCTCCAAGCCCTTCTGGTCTTACCTTTACACTAGGGCAGGGGTCTGCAACCTTAAACACTCAAAGAGCCATTTGGACCCGTTTCCCAAAGAAAAGAAAACACTGGGAGCCACAAAACCTGGTTGGGCGTGGCCAACTCGACGTCACTCACTTCCACCAGTCACAGGACCCCCTAGCCATGCCTACCCAGCCAATTATTAGGGCAGAGAACTGGTTGTTTAAAAAACACCGGGAACTACAAAACCCTTTTGACATCTCTCTCTCTCCCCCTCCCCCCTCCCTCTCTCTCTCCCCCCTCTCTGTATCTCTCTGTCTCTTCCCCGCTTCTCCATCCCCCTCCATTGCTCTTACCTTCTCAGGCCAGGCGAGGAGTGACTGGGAGGGGAGGGCGAGGGGCGGGGCTGCCAGTGGTGGGATCACCTGACAGGGAGCCACAGCAGAGGGCCCAAAGAGCCGCATGTGGCTCTGGAGCCGCAGGTTGCTGACACCTGCACTAGGGCATTAGCAGAAAAATTTCCAGTAAGTGGGAAATGATTATTGTCAGCATAGAGAACAGGTGGACAACTACTGCAATATTATCATGTAATTTATCACACTGTTACCTCAGCCTTCTTGGAAAGTTAATTTTTCCTCAATATCAATAGGACACAACAACTTTAAAAACAGATTACATTTAATGGCCAATTGGCTACGTTCCACTATTCTTAATTCCTTCATTGATAGAATGGTGAGGTCCAAACTGAGGTGTGTATCAAGATTAAAAAATACAAAATAACAACAATAAATGGGATTTGCCATAAGCATCCAGCCTGCTTTAGAAATCTTCTAAAATCAGCTCTAAATTTGGGCATTGGCAAATTGATCCCAATATATAACCCTTAAGCAAATCCCCCAAATCATTTATTTGGGATCGCAATCTGTGAGGAGGGGAATAAACATTAATTAACCTAAAAACTTTGTCCCTCGATTTGCAGTTGCATAGTGTTAGGCAGGGCATTAAACATAGGCACAGAGGCAATTGGATATGATTTAGGGCAGGGGTGGCCAAACTATGGTTCTTTGAGGACCTGTGGACTTCAACTCCCAGAATTCCTGAGCTAGCCATGCATGCATGGCTGGCTCAGGAATTCTAGGAGTTGAAGTCCACAGGTCCTCAAAGAACCATAGTTTGGCCACCCCTGATTTAGGGGAATACTAATGTCCCTTTGAAAATGGCCACCTTCTGAGCAGGAGTTGCTTGAAGTGAAAAAGATATCTAAGCCTCTAGTGTCACAGGTTTGTTTTTCAAGATTACTTGCAAATGAAACATCTCAAATTGTCCTAATAGGCAATTGAAAATGGTGTCTCTGTTTGGAAAATCAATCTGCCACATTCTCTATGGAGATTCTCAGTCATGGTTATCTCAGAGGTGCTTTTTCCAAAGGACTTTCTTTGTTTTTCCTTGAAGACTTTTCACTTCTCATCCAAGAAACTTCAGTTCTCATCCAAGAAACTTCTTCAGAACTGAAGAAGCTTCTTGGATGAGGAGTGAAACGTCTTCAAGAAAAAACAAAGAAAGCCCAGTTGCCTTTTGAAAAAAGCATCTTTGGGACAATCTGCCACATTCCAAGAAATAAAGCATTGGTTGGGTAATGATATCCAAATGTTATTCAACAAGAATTGCCTCTAGGATTTTCTTGGGATGATTTCCTTTGGAGGAGCAGAAGAGATGAATGTATGCAAAGTTAACCTCATGTAATCCAGTATAGCCAAAGCACACATGTTATGATGGCGTCTGGGAGGAATATATTTGTCCTCCAAGAATTGGGCTGCAGCTTGGGTCAATGGGGGATCTGCAATATGAGAAAATTTTGATATTTTCTTCTGATACTTCTCTAAAAACAGCTTTTAGTTATATTTCTATAACACGATTCAGCTTGATCAGAGGTGGGTTCCTCCTGGTTCGCACCTCTATAGAACTGGTAGCAAACCACTGGTGATGTCATGATGATGTCACAGAACCGGTTCTGTCGGTGCCGGTCAGTGGACGCCGCCATCTTTTTTTGGGAAATTTTTGGGAAATTTTTTTTTTGAAAAAAAAATTTGGAATTTTTTCCTGTTTTTTTTTTCCCTGCACATGCACAGAAGCCAAGTTTCTGGCACTGTGCATGCGTCACCATCTTGTTTGGGGGGGGGTGTTTGGGAATTTTTTTGAATTTTTCGGCACTGCGCATGAGCATCAAAGGAACAGAAACTGGCAGTGAGATCAGTTAGAACTCACCCCTCAGCTTGATGGTACTTAAGGTATGATGAAGAGGAGGAGGTTAATAGAGAGTTGTCTTGGATAAGCTGCACATGTCTATAGGAGCTCTGAGGTTTATAGGATTGACTTGTTGAGTTAGGTCTGCAAAATCACAAACTTTGGAAGTGAAGTTGAAATAGATTTCATACAAGATTATCTCAGTAACCTAACAAAACTTCTTTCAGTCCTGTTATCACTGTAGGATGATACCTTGATCCGTCTTTGGCAGCTGAGAGAAATGAAAAAATTTTATTAAAAAATTCTTTGGGGACAATAATTTGGGAAAGAGAGTTAAAGACTCACTAAATGAGTGTCATCATTTCTTCTTAGTGCTTTCTTATCTAGCAATTTGGGATTTTTTGAAGTTGGTTTCGCCTCTTGGCTAATTAGTTAAATATTACACCTGTGCTTTTTTGTTAGGCAGTAATGGTTTGATATCAAGATCACACAAAAAAAGCTTTAGAAATTTCCTCATTTTAAACAACATGTGAGATCATTGGAGTTTTAAATTCAATTAAGACTGTATATAGCCACCTAAAGATCTAGGGAGTCTTTTTACCACATCCATATTAATTTGGGGCACTGGAGCATGAGGCAACTGTCTCAGAGAAGTAAAGGATTTATGAGTAAAGGATCTATGCTTATTTTTGATGTTGTTTTTGATAGAAAACAATTTTGGGGGTGTTTGAAAAATACAACTAGGGAAAGTTTCAAATAGGTATCCTGACATTGGTTGAACATCTTCAGGAGTCCAAAAATTAAAACTCTTCCAGGCTATGGGATGAGACCCTTCAGCAATCTGATCACCAGAAAAGTAGTTCACAAACTGGAATAGACTATCAAGTTTCTTACTAATGGCTGTAGTTTTTGAAAATAATTAGGGACAGCACAACTGTTGTGAGAAAACATTGATTTGTATGTTCTAATGCTGGATTCTTGTATAAGTGATATCTTCCTAACTTGTTTAACTTTATGGAACTGAATCTGAATTCAGGGAAGAAGCAGAGTAGTTATAAGTAGTCCTCAACTTATAACGCAATTGAAACCAGAATTTCTGTCATTGAGTGAAGCAGTCATAAAGTAAGGGTGTGCAAGGTGAGTCAGTAAGGAATGGCATTCCAAAGACCCATTGTAACCACCATTCAATGGCATTGTATCTTCAAATGATTGCTGAACAAATGGTTGTAATTCGAGGGTTATCTGTACAATTTCATCTTCAACTTCTATTGAGTTAGGGGCTTAAATTGCTTATTTAAAGTAAATAACTTGTCCCCAGTTGCTGAGATGCAGTCCATTGGAAGCTGCTTCTCAATTTTCAGTTTTCAGTTTTTTAGAAGCTTTCCAAGTGCTTTCCTCAGCAGTTTGATCACTATCAAAATAAGACTATTAAATAAAAAGCCACAAAATCAGGAAAACTAAGCCTAATACATCTTTATTGTCATCTTGGAGGTAATATTATCTTGAGGGGGGAAGCAGGAAGAATATTTTCTACATCTCAAACGTTTTTCTGTCTTTTCAGTTATTTGAAGTCACCCGGGAAAACACTCAGAACTTTCAATGGTAAAACCCATACCAAATATCCCTCAGCAGTCAAACAAAAACACACACACACAAACACACACACAAATTGTGGATTATGATAGAAATCACATGCACAGGTTTAAATATGTGTGTGATTGTGTTGGGGCTGGGCCATCTTCTCAGCATACCAGGCTCCCTTCTTTTCTTTTTGTTCAGAAAAACAACATGAGAGGAAAGGTGACAAAAATGATTGGAGGAATGAAACAAGGGAAAGGAGAAATGCCAAGATGATTATAATAAAACCAATATACATTTTTTTGCGGGCAGGGATGGGGAGAGAAGATGATTGAAATATGCCAGAATAATGGATGTCTAAAAATGTCATTATGACAAAATGAAACTTTTTTTAAAAAATCTGTGTTTTATCTATTAATTTGGGATCTAATTCATTTGCGGTATAACAAACCCAGTGCTAGCAACATCAATACAGTTAACATAGGAAGAACACAGAAGTGTTTAGACTTGGCAGAAGAAGATGAGTTCACCTGTTTGTTTGTTTGTTTGTTTGTTTGTTTGTTTGTTTGTTTGTTTGTTTGTGTGAGTGAGTGAGTGAGTGAGTGAGTTAGTAAGTTAGTTAGTTAGTTAGTTAGTTAGTTAGTTAGTTAGTTAGTTAGTTAGTTAGTTAGTTAGTTAGTTAGTTAGTTAGTTAGTTAGTTGTTAGATCAGTTTAGTTCACTGTTCAAAGGTACCACCCATTATAATAATGTTGGGCAACAGTTTTGTTGCTGGGAAGACCATAACTTTTGGGGATAGAGGCAGGAGCCACACGCAGGGGTGAAATCCAGCAGGTTCTGACAGATTCTGGAGAACCACTAGCGGAAATTTTGAGTAGTTCAGAGAACTGGCAAATACCACCTCTTGTTGGCCCCAGAATCTGGTGGGAATGGAGATTTTGCAATATCCTTCCCCCAGGAGTGGGGAGGGAATGGAGATTTTGCAATATCCTTCCCCTGGAGTGGGGAGGGAATGGAGATTTTGCAATATCCTTCCCCTGGAGTGGGGAGGGAATGGAGATTTTGCAATATCCTTCCCCTGGAGTGGGGAGGGAATGGAGATTTTGCAGTATCGTTCCCCTGGAGTAGGGAGGGAATGGGGATTTTGCAGTATCCTTCCCCTGGAGTGGGGAGGGAATGGAGATTTTGCAGTATCCTTCCCCTGGAGTAGGGAGGGAATGGGGATTTTGCAGTATCCTTCCCCTGGAGTGGGGAGGGAATGGGGATTTTGCAGTATCCTTCCCCTGGAGTAGGGAGGGAATGGGGATTTTGCAGTATCCTTCCCCTGGAGTGGGGAGGGAATGGGGATTTTGCAGTATCCTTCCCCTGGAGTGGGGAGGGAATGGAGATTTTGCAATATCCTTCCCCTGGAGTGGGGAGGGAATGGAGATTTTGCAGTATCGTTCCCCTGGAGTAGGGAGGGAATGGGGATTTTGCAGTATCCTTCCCCTGGAGTGGGGAGGGAATGGAGATTTTGCAATATCCTTCCCCTGGAGTGGGGAGGGAATGGAGATTTTGCAATATCCTTCCCCTGGAGTGGGGAGGGAATGGAGATTTTGCAATATCCTTCCCCTGGAGTGGGGTGGAATGCAGATTTTGCAGTATCTTCCCCCTGCCACATCCACCAAGCCACACCACGCCCACCAAGCCACAGAGCCGGTAGTTGGATGGATTTCACCACTGAGCCACAATGGTGGGGCAACGTTGAAGATTGTTGGGCTGACTTTTCCTCTTGATTTGGGGGGAGGGAGATAATTTGAGGACTACTATTTTTAAAACACTAAGTCCTTTATGTAGGATAAAGGATGTCCTTTATGTTACACTGCAGTTTTATACGTTTCTTGTCTCCAAATGGAGAGGGGAAAAATCATCATCCATGTTCCGCAATAATGGCTACAGTAAGCTCCAGTGGCTACACTTTGCTCATCTTGGTACTACAGGTTCTGCCACCAAAATTATCTTCTGATCATACTCCTTAGAAATGCTGACAGATCCAAAGGAAAAAAAAGACAGTCACAAAGTGGAGGTGTTTTTAATTACATTTGGGCATTGAGTAAATACCATTTCTGAAAACTAGATCGTTTTTGTATAATCTTCCATATGTTGGGTTTATTATGTTAATCCTTTCTGTTCCTTTGATGCTCACATTCTTAATTGTTTTTTATTTACTTAGTTGGTTTTTTGGCATTTTGTAGATTGAAAGAATGAATAAAAAAGTATTTTAAACAACAAACTGATTACTTCTGTAAAATTGATTACATTTATATCATGGTTAAATGAACAAATCCTACTGTGCCCTTTTTGATATGCAAAAGAATGGGTAATGACAATAGAATGACATCAGAAGCCTTTGAAGTTTTGGAAAATAACTTAGGTAAAACATGTACAAAATCAGACTGTCTTCTAAACAATTTGTGAGAAGTGAGGAATTATACGTATCATTAAGGAAAGAAATTGGGATATAAAATGCAGTGTTGGGAAAACTCAACTATTTCTCTTAATAATATTAGAAAAGATGCAAGGAAAATTCAGTGCTGGAATAGGATGGATATGCTGGCCCAAAAGTCGATATACAACATCCTTATTTTGCACAGTGACCTAAAATAGTAGCATTCATGATTGCAAGGTCCAGTAGTAAATGCAACTAAAAAACTATAACTTTTGTTAAGGAGTTATTGTGCTGTTAAGCACATACACAGCGAAATGTGTTGTAGTAATGGTGTTGCAGTTTGATATGAATGCTATTCAGTCAATAAACAGAATATCTTTAATATGTACAAAATAGTAGCAAAGTTAAATTGGAAATCCAAGTCATACACAGTTATTCAGTCAATGCTAAGTTTCTTCTTCTTGCCTATCTTTGTTTTAACTCACAAACAAAGATTACAGCTATCACTTTATTCTATACTATCACAGATAGTATGATCTATCTGTGATAGTATAGATAGTATAGATCTTCTCTTCACAGCAATTTCACACAGCCATAAAGTAATCTACTCATCAGTAAAGCAGCACAGAGAGTCTTCAATCCGGAACACACCGTCAAACACAAAAACCAACCATAAACCATCAACCATAAACCATCAACCACATTGAGCATGCTCTCTTGCTTGCTTATATAGTAATCATCCACAATGCATTTAAAGCAATATACACATAACAATGATTTGTGGCTTAATCATATATTAACACACCCAATCGTTTGAACAGGGTTCTAACAACTTTCTTAGCACATTAAAGTCTACTGCAGCAACAAATAAAGCAAAACCCATTTTCGTGGGCTACATTTCTTTTTACAGAAGAAGAGTGTGTCTGTGCACTACTATACAGTGTTCCCTTTTTAAGGTATAAGCAGCTCCTGCAGAGATCCAAGGCCACCTTTAAATCGACAAAGCCCAAATAATTTGTGTATTGTTTGCAGCTGGAATGACACATGATTGTTTTACACCTATTGTAAAATGTAGACACATTTTCTTTTAAGAATGGAACTCTTGGTCTAAGCTCTGCCCTGCAACTATTAGATATATGTAAGTAGGAAAGATCCTCTCTGTGCAGAGCACATTCTCTCAATGCCATCTTCATAAGGTCACTCACAACATCCGATGTGCTCAATAGGCTACCTTCTTGCGCTCTTTCTTATTGCTTATTGTCATGGATCTCTTAATAGCAACCAAAAAAGCAATCTATTGGCCACCACTAGATGGCCTAAAATCAGGTTGAGGTTTCGCATGAGATGCTAAGATAATTGGTTTAATCAATCATATGAATTTACTCTGAAAGATCTCCTGTAAGCCCACTACAAAGCATATGGAATGTGCATGATGTTTTTGTTAACAACCAGAACTTTGCCTTCTGCACCATAGCAACTAAGCCTACTTTAGATTGTTCTAATCCTATCTTGAATTAGAATTATGTCTCAAATTCACACACTGAGTTTTCTGGCAATTACTAGAAGCAGTGCTTTGTCAAGCAAAGAGGCATATGTCTGAATGTGAAACTCACATTCTTTTTTCCATGGTGTTGTTCACAGACCACCTTTGCAGGTTCAATTCCATACCGCAGCACTTCAGTGAATGCAATTGGCCATTCCAGAGGGACGGTTTGGCTATATCGGTATATTGTGAGGCAACTAAGAAGCTTGATTGCCTCCAAGGTCTGCATGCATTGGAGATCCAGGAAACAGTTGGACTAGGGCAGGGGTCGGCAACCTTAAACACTCAGAGAGCCATTTGGACCCATTTCCCACAGAAGTGAAAACACTGGGAGCCACAAAACTCTTCCCGTGCCTGACTATTTCCTGAGCAGCCACAAAACTAGTTGAATTAAAGATTCTGTTTTCTTCTGAAACTTTTCTTTTCTTGGATTTATCCCTGGTTGGCCTACCGGGGCTCAAAAAGCTCAATAAATCACGTGCCAGGGGGTGTCGCACATTGGCAGTTGTGACACATATTTTGAGCGACAGAAAGCCGCAGCAGAGTGATGAAAGAGCCACATGTGGCTCCAGAGCCGCGGGAGATCACTGTGTGACTTAAACTTTCCACATCCTCTTACAGCAGGGGTCGCCAACCCCTGGGCCACTGCGCACTACCAGGCCATGGCCTATTTGGAACCGGACCATGCAAGCAGCACACCGGTGTGCACACACAGCTCTGCTTGCCTGAGTGGTGAGTCAGCATGCATCCATGCGCACAGCTCAATTTGCTCAAGTCGAGCTTTGTGTGAATGCACGTGTGCACCAGCCCGCCACTTGTATGTTGAGCTGCATGTGCGCATTTGTGCCAGCCCACCGCTCGCACGGCCTGGTTCCCTCTCATCTCCTGCTGGGCCGCCAAGCCACAAGGGTTGGAGACTGCTGTCCTACAGAATAATTTTTTGAGAGGACAGTATTAGGTTTTTTACACCATTAGGGGTTATCAGAGAAAAGGCACAATAGAAATGTAGCAAATAAAATATGTAGGAAGACAGAAACAAGTTAATTGCCATGGCTTCTGCCTTATACAGAGGCAACTTTCTTACTTATTTCTACAAGCTGATGAAAAACTGTAGATCATAACCTAGCCAGTGTTTATTTGGGTCAGAATTAGCAATGTATTTTCCCTGTACTTCCAAAGGTTCCAGGTTTCCAGTCCTCAGCCCAAAGGTCTATGGAGATTCTCAATCATCCAGGTCATGGTTGTTCCCTCAGGAGGCAATTGGACTTTCTTGTTTTTTCTTTGAAGACATTTTGCTTCTCAACCAAGAAGTTTCCTCAACTCTGACTGGATGGTGGGGAATGGAAGGATTTATATTCTTTGCAGACAGCGTGGTCATTTGCATCCTTTTAGAGCAGCGGTTCTCAACCTGGGGGTCGCGACCCCTTTGGGGGTCGAATGACCCTTTCACAGGGGTCGGGAGACTTCGCCCAGACGCCGCCATTTGGGTTCCTTTACCCTCTGCACATGCACAGAATGCTTTGTGCATGCGCAGAGGGTAAAAGAACCCAAATGGCAGTGGCGGGGCGGGGGTTGCGGTGGCAGGCGCGGTGGCGGGTGGGGCACGGTGAGGCATGGGGGCAGGGCACAGGTTAGGAAGGTTGAGAACCACTGTTTTAGAGGGTCATTGAAGCACCTGGATGTTTATCTGTATCCTCAGGGTCACCTGAATAGTGCTAATGGTACCCGTAGTCTGCAATTTTTTTTCTGGAAATCTGTTCATACCCCCCACACCATTCGAAGTGTGTTCATCCCAAAGTGCATGGCTAAAAGTCTATGGAGATTCTTCGTCATCCAGGACATGGTTGTCCCAAAGGTGCTTTTTCAGGAGGCAACTGAACTTTCTTGTTTTGTTCTTTGAAGTTTTTTCTTCCTCAGCCCAAAGATCTTATGCAGAAGGTTTCAGAGGAAGAACCTTTTGGCAGCACCACAATCAGGACAGATAATTGATTAGATGTCTCAACTGTCTGCCTCACTATAATGCAGATGAACGTCTGTAGAGATTCTCAGTCAGCCAGATCATGGTTGTCCCAAAGGTACTTCCCCCCACCCTCAGGAGGCAACTGGACTTTCTTGTTGTTGTTGTTTTTGAAGACTTTTCGCTTCTCATCAAAGAAGCTGCTTCAGCTCTGACAGGATAATGGGTAACTATCCTGTCAGAGCTGAAGAAGCTTCTTGGTTGAGAAGCGAAACATCTTCAAAAGAAAAAACAAGAAAGTCCAGTTGCCTCCTGAGGGGGGGGGAAGCAGCTTTGGGTCAGCATATAAATCATTCTAATAAAGAAGAAATTGTTATTTTTCTTTTCCAACTTCTTACAAGAACAACACCTCTTTCAATCACTAGTTTAGATGCTTCTAGATTTGTCTTAACACCGTACTCTATATGGATCCTGAAAGAAGAAAAGAGAAGAAATACGATTTGGGGACTACTCAAAACAATGAGCCTAGCAATATGTAGTTGATCTATGTGTGTAATCAATACCTTTCCATCTCAGATTGTCCACAATTTCAAAATAGCTAATAGCTGAAATTTAAATTCTGGGTCTTTTGCCCTGGTGCTGTTTCTCGCCTTATCCTATATAATCACTGTGGTTCTGGGTCGTATGCATTGAACAGCTTTTACAAGCTTCTGTAGCTATCATAATAATAACAGTCACATCTGCAGAAAGAAAGTAGCATTAGCCCCAAAGCAATAAAATTTAGCTATGTATTCTGAATAGCTCCCCCATGGAGTTTCACTGCCTTGCTGTGTGCATTCAGTTTTTTGGAATCCAATAGACGCTTCACAGTTTCAGTTCTCGCTTTTAAAGAAACTCTTTTTAAAAAAGGCTAATATCTTGTTCAACTTTCTCAACAAAGGCTTCAAATAACTCACAGAAGAATTTGAATGCGAGGCAGCATTATCTCCCTAAAGCAGAAGTTGGTTTGTTATTGATTGATTGATAAAAATGCTTCTAGCCTGCCTTTCTTGATATTATTTATTTATAGAATTATAGAATGTGTAGAATTATGTAATTATTTACATAATTCTCTATAGACTGCCATGTTCAACAAAGGAAGCAGAGTAATTTGCAATCAAACAAAAGCAACTAAAATAACAATGGAGAATCTAATTTGGCTATCCCAGGCAGTCCTAATCTAGCTAACCCAGCATTCACAGTTGGAACTATAGAATATGTAAAGCCTTTATTAAGGCCAGAAGGTCAGGAACATTCCTTGTTTGGGCTGGCAGGTGTTCCAAATGTTGGGGGCTGTTCTTGAGAAGGCCCAACCTCCATAATCTCTTGCAGGATGGGGACCCTCAGCCAACTCCTACCCTGAACATGTATGTCTAACTGAATTTGGATGAAAAAAATCATTCTGTAAGTACTTGTGGTCTTAGCCATGCAGATCTTTAAAAGAGATACCGTATTTTCAGAGTATAAGACGCACCTTAGTTTTGGGGGAAGAAAATATGGGGAAAAAATCTACCTACCAGGTATTCATCTGGCTAGCATCCTTAGTCTGTTTAGCTTCATCACATTATTTTATCCCCTGGTTAGGGCTGAAAAAAATATTCTTCAAAGAGAGTAGGAATGAAAACAAGCCTGCAAAGACTTAGGGCTGGAAAAACTACTTCGAGGGAGTAGGAATAAAAAAATGCTGCAAGCCGGGAAGATCATTAGCATCTCGTTAGCAACCTTTTTCAGAGGGAGTAGGAATGAAAACAAGCCTGCAAAGACTGGAAAAAACTTCTTCGGATGGAGTAGGAAGCCAGGAAGATCGTTAACACCTCTTTAGGGCTGGAAAAAAAAGCTTCAAAAAAAGCTACATTCGGAGTATAAGATGCACCCAAATTTTCAGCCTCTTTTAGGGAGGAAAAAGGTGCGTCTTATACTCTGAAAAATACGGTAACTAGAATCTTGAATTGGACCTGGAAGTAAACCGGTAAGCAATGCAGTGAACACAGCATAGCTGTAACAGTCTTGCATGTACTCTCCCCACATTTTCTATCAGTTGAAGCTTCCAAGTTATCTTTAAGGAGAGCCACCCCATGTAGACAGCATTACAGGAGCCTATAACTGAGGTGATAAGGGAAAGAGTTATTAGTGGCAGGCCACATTGATCCGAGAAGACCTGAACTAGTGCCTTTTGGGAGCTGGGCAACTCACCCCCAGCTATGACCTTCACCTGCTGCTCTAGTTGGAGACGTCCAGGTTCCCCAACTTGTGGATCTGCTCCTGTAGGGGAGTTACTGTCCCAGTCAAGGTTGGAACTTGAATCAAGCCAAATCAATCACCAGCAAACCAGAACTCCCTTTCAGGAATTTAACCTGAGCTTGTTTTGACCCATACAGGCAAAAGCTCATCACAATCATGTCACGGCAGCCTTTAGGACAATCTTCATTCCTTTATTTCTCCAAGAGGATGTTGGTAACCAGAACAAAGTAGCTGGACATGAATCTGAAGATGTGATGAGAGCAGAGATGAAAATTTGCCACTCTTGTCACCAGGCCATATTTCTGTACGTAGGTACCCAACCCCTCTGGAATTATAACAAAGAGAGAGTTTTAAAACATTACATCTCTGTGCTTCTGTACGAACATTCCTGTGTAAAATGAACTCATCCAAGAGATGTATTACAGATTTATAATGCACAGCTCGTTAGGTTTTGCTGTCTTATTCACTAAGATATTGGCAAAGACTGATTGCCATATGCAAAGAAAAGGTATGGAAATCAGCCAAATTATTCCATGAAGGAGAACTTCCCAGGCAGTGCGAAACAACACAATTGTTTTAAATCAGTGCGCTGAGATGATTTATGTAACATAATTTAGTCTGATTATATTTTGTAACCCTTCATCACGCAATGTTTATTTCATCAAAGGTGAGGGGGAAGGAAACATAAGCTTTAAATTGGAAGATTTGTCACTATTTTAACAAGGTCTGACCTTGCAGTGTGCCTTCTATGGCTATTTGGGGACCAGAGACCTCCTTGTTTTGTCAGGTTCCATCTAAGAGGATTGCCCACTTTCCAGAATTCACGGCAAATGCATCTGAGAGAGACAGGCAGAAAATGAATGAATCTCTTCCCAGAGATGCTGTGATTATCCATCTTTGCAAAGACACAAGATCTATAGTGCACAAATGCAGAAGACTAGAGCAGATTCACTGATTTATCTTATGCACAAAAACATCATCCATTTTCCTGGACATGATTTAGTACATGTCACAAAAGAATGCAGATAAAAATAAAAGAAGGCCATTTCATTTACATTATGTTGTACTCCTGGTCCAGGCTAGTGCCAAATTGAGACCGAAATCTCATAGAGCAATGGATCCCAATCTTTTTGGCACCAAGGACCAGTTTCGTAGAAGATAGTTTTTCCACAGACTGGGGAGGGGGGAATGGTTTCGGTTTCACTCGCTTGCCCGCTGCTCACCTCCAACTGTGCAGCTGATTCCTAACAGGCCATGGACTAGTACAGGCCTGTGACCCAGGGCTTGGGGAACGCCATCATAGAACATCCGTTAATGCACCAAGTCATTCACATGTAAGGGGCTTAGTGACATATGTTTATTCCAAGTTTTTTTTTTTTAATGTTGGTTTAGGACAAATTTATGGGTGGGTGAGTGTTAATGCTGGCTTAAACACTAGAACAAAGCAAAGGTTGACATTTTAACAGATATAATCCAGGATCAGCAACTATGCTCCACAAAGTTGTTAAGTGTCACACAATGTTTCATAAATATAACACAAAGCCAAGACAATATGGGGCATCAGGCCAAGCGTTCCATTTTATCCCATTCCAGATTACAATTTGAACATTTCAAGAAAAGCGAATGTGTCATGCTAGGGTGATTTAAGATGTTGTGCAACATGATTACTGATCAAAAGGTATACCATTGAACCATGGGCCATAGCTTTGCTGAATTTGAATCAACATGGGGAAAGTCTTAACTTTGGCCTTAAACTGTCAGTCACAAATACATTCAGGAGACGGGCATATAAATTAGCATGACACATAAGAGACTTTCCAAATACTCTCTGTATAAGACAGGAGAAGTACATCATGAAAGTCCTATACAGAATCTACTTTTGTTCAGTCTGATTTAGGGCTTGTAAATAAAATAACAGGGACAGGAAAGATACCATTCAAGCTCTAGGCAAAGAAAAGACTGAGTTAAGTTACAGAATTTGCTTTACAGGGTCAATATTCCTGAGAGAACTGATTAGTCTGATTAGCTTTCAATAGTCCGTTTTTCAACAGCTGGTGTGCAGTGTTGCAGTACCTTCACCAATCTCACTCATAAAGAAAATGAATGCAACACCAGATTGGAATGTCAAAAATGGAGATTCTCCAGGCAAATAAATGGAAGAGCTGAACAAGAAAGACCCATCCTGTTCTTTGCAGCATCTCTCTGACATCCAAGGTTTGTTTTGATGATCCTTAATGTATCCTACTTGACTGTCTTGGGGAGTCAATCTGAACTTGTAGCAAGGAGGAAATTTTGAAAATCTGATGAACCAGACGTTCCTCTTCTGTATTTCCTTACTTGAATTTTCGTCTGCCATGCCTCCACTGATACATCCAAGAATCAGAATGCTCTTTCTGGAATCAAGGTACATTAAAGACATAACATTTCTTGTCAGGGTATTCTGACCAGAAGCAGAATCTGATCTTAAAATAAAATGTCTCTTGAAAGAAGATAAATTAGAAGTGTAGTTATAAATGACACTTATAGTGAAATGAACCAACAACAACCCTCTAAAAGCATAGAGTTTAGGATCTGGATATTTTTTTTAAAAAAAACAACCCTGTTCTTGATTAATTCAAACCTGTTTTCCCATTTTCTCCCAAACCTATTTTGCCTAATTGCAAAATAAAAAGTAGAAAATACAAGAATACCACTAGAAACACAAGCGAATGCAATTTCCCCGAGAGTCACTATCACAATATCTATGGGAATCTGCAACAACTGATCAATTACTACATATCAATCAATCAATGAATCTTTCTGGTCTTATTCAAACTTTCCTCAACCTGTTTGGTTTTCTAAATGTCACTGATCCTGAGAATCTGTGGATGCATATTGGGGGGGGGGAGAATTGTGAGGTCCTTGTTGATCTCTGAACTTGGTTGTTTTCTTGCAGACATTTCATTACCCAACTAGGTAACATCATCAGTACTAGAAAGGAATGGGGTTTGTTCTCTGTGTGGCTTACCCTGTCTCGGTGGTTCCTTGATTAGGCTGTTGTTTACTGTTTGTTTGATTGATTGATTGTTTGTCTGAATTGGCAGTTCCTTGATTGGGTATTGTTTACTGCTTGATTGTTAGATACTAGATTTAGTGTTAATCTTGGTGTTAATCTTGGTGTTAATCTCTGCTTAACTGGGTGTTGATTGCTGGTGAGGAGGTGTTTGGTGCATATGAAAAAAAGATTATCCAATAAGCAATTTCCATGATAGGTGAAAATAGAAACTCTGTTCATTTTAGAATATGATCTAGATGTGGAGAGTCAAGATAAAGCATTTCTCCCTTCTGCTGGCATTTCTGCAGGATATGGTATCCAGCCATTACTGGATGCAGCAGAGTTTTTATTTTATTTTTTTGCATGGAGGCTCATTTCACATCAATCTGCAGGAAACATCCTAGAGTTCACTGCTAGGAAGTGCTTGGCTTGGCCCTGACCATTAGCAGGACTAATAAATACACCTAGGGGCATTGCAGAAGTGAATACCAGCCTCAGATGTGATACCTTGGTGATCTAGTCTGGCACTCTGCCAGGTAAACTGAATTTAATAGCCCATGAAAGAAAAGGTAGATAATACAGTTCGAGTGAATTAGCTGAGTAAATATATTGGGCTGCAGGCTAGAGGAAAGCATATTGACATCAGCTATGCAGTATTCCTAAAATTGCGAAGGAACCACGGGGCTACTGTAACTCCAAAGACCAAAACATTTTGGATGCTTTGGATTATTATTATTTTTAATTACTGACTAGAAATTACATTTAAAATGACACTGAGAAAATTATGAAATTGTTAGAAGTTTAGTTGGCTTCTTTTTTAACAAAAGAAAAACATGCTTTAAAACCTTTTATTTAAACCTTTTAAATAAATTACACTGCCCAGTTTGAAATAGCCAATTTAAAACAGGCCCTAGGAAATTCTGAAGTCTTGTAATATTTGTTTGTACATAAAGAAGCACATTTTGAAGGCAGACCCCTAAGCAGATAAGCCAGGGGTCGGGAACCTTTTTGACTAAGAGAGCCATGAAAGCAAAAAATTTGGAAATTTATTTCAGTGAGAGCCATATACCGTATATTCCGGCGTATAACACGACTGGGCATATAAGACGACCCCCAACTTTTCCAATGAAAATATAGAGTTTGGGATATACTCTTCGTATAAGACTACCCCTCCTACCATCTTTCTTTTTCTTTCTGTCTTTCTTCCTTCCTAAAATCTTTCTTTCTTTCTTTCTTTCCCTCTCACTTTTTTCTCTTCCTCCCACTTTTCCTCTTCTTCTTCCTCTTCCTTCCTTCCTTCCTTCCATCTCTGGTCTTCCTTCCTTCCTTCCTTCCTTCCTTCCTTCCTTCCTTCCTTCCTTCCTTCCTTCCTTCCTTCCTTCCTTTCATCTCTGGTCTTCCTTCCTTCCTTCCTTCCTTCCTTTCATCTCTGGTCTTCCTTCCTTCTTTCCTTCCTTCCTTCCTTCCTTCCTTCCTTCCTTCCTTCCTTCCTTCCTTCCTTCCTTCCTTCCTTCCTTTCATCTCTGGTCTTCCTTCCTTCCTTCCTTCCTTCCTTCCTTCCTTCCTTCCTTCCTTCCTTCCTTCCTTCCTTCCTTCCTTCCTTTCATCTCTGGTCTTCCTTCCTTCCTTCCTTCCTTCCTTCCTTCCTTCCTTCCTTCCTTCCTTCCTTCCTTCCTTTCTTTCATCTCTGGTCTTCCTTCCTTCCCTTTTCTCTTCTTCCCTCTTTCCTAGCCCTCAGCACCACAAGATCCTTTTTCCCAAATGAAGAAAAGAGTGCTGGTGGCGGCTGCGGTCGTGCCGAGGGAGCGCGCGGCTGAGAGGCATCTCGCGCGGGGAGGAAACTTTGTCTGGCTTGGCTTCGAGAGCGAGCAAGCAAGCGAGAGCAGCGCAGCCACAGAGGGAAGGGAAGCAAGCAGCCTGCTCTGCCACTCAAGCCAGCGGCCGCCGGAAGCAACAAGGGCGTTAGGAAAAGAGAAGGAAAAGATAGAACTGAAGGAAAGAGTGCTAGCGGCGGTGGCGGCGCTCCTCCTTCTCTTTTCCTAACGCCCTTGTTGCTTCCGGCAGCCGCTGGCTTGAGTGGCAGAGCAGGCTGCTTGCTTCCCTTCCCGCTGTGGCTGCGCTGCTCTCGCTTGCTTGCTCGCTCTCGAAGCCAAGCCAGACAAAGTTTCCTCCCCGCGCAAGATGCCTCTCAGCCGCGCGCTCCCTCGACAGCCAGCTCCTGCCCGCGTCTCCCGCCTGCCTCTTGCCTTATGCCGCCAGCTGATGGTGGCTGCTGCAGCCTTCCCAGCAGGCGACTAGAGCAGGGCAGCATCGGAGCTCCAAGGCTCCTTCGGCCGCTTGGCTTATTTATTCAAACTATCCCACCATTAGGCACCACAGAAAAAGGGGGAGGTTGATACGGCCTGACAATTAACAGAGCGGGGACGACGCGCGAAGGGAAGCAAGAAAGCCAAGTCTACACTCTCACACAAAGCCCCTCACCTGCCGCGCGTGCTCGGCCCCGGCCCCGCCCTCTCACCGCTTCACTCCCGCTAACCGTTTCCTTGGTTTCCCAACCGTCTTTCCACACAAACTTCCCTCACGTGGCCCCATCAGCGGGCTCTCTTATTGGCCCACCGCTCAAGCAGTGGTAGTTGTCAATGTCGCTCCTCTTTCCACGTTGCTAACTTCTCTCTGTCTGGGCGTTTAGTTACAGGGTTTTCGGGCAATGCGGAGTATCGAAGAACCGGGAGGATTTCACCCCTGCTGCGAGCCATATGCAATCATCAAAAGAGCCACATCTGGCTCGCGAGCCATAGGTTCCCGACCCCTGAGATAAGCAATTTTGCAGACTTAGAGGGGGGGGTCACCATCCAATCACTTTCATTGCACCTTCCATGTTTTCAGGGTCAGCAAAGCCTCACAAAAAGCATTCAGCCCTCATTCCATCTTCATATTGCCTTGCTGTCCAGCCCTCAAGCTGGATGTCTCATTCTATTCATCAAAGCCAGGTTTCTAGCCATGAGGGAATACCAAATATTGTTTTTTCAATTAAACACGATTTGTTTAACCACGTTGCAGCAGCAGAGCCATTCATGCTAATCAAAAGAACCCAACTCATCACAGAACTTTCTTTCACACACATAGGGATACTCTATACACAAACCCATGGACGAGGTCGTACAGGCAAACCTTGAAGGCAACCAACAGACTAAAAGTTTGTGAGAAAACATTTTGCTTCATTCCCACCAATATAGCTTAATTCATGATCAATTCTGTTGTACAGCCTCAGCCCATTGAATTTATGTAGTAAACTACAACTCAGCTAAACATGGATTGGTGTACTATGGGAAGCTTACTGCAAATGATATAGCCCTAGATCAGTGTTGGTGAACCTTTTTGGCACCGAGTGCCGGAAACCGGAAGAGAAGCCATCCGGTGCGCATGTGCATGCCGGGAAGATGATCTTCCAGTTTCCGACATCTGCATGCACACCGGCCAGCGCACCGGCCAGTGCCAGAAACCAGAAGGCCAGTGTGCATGTGCACGCTGGAAATCGGAAGATCATCTTCCCGGTGCGTGCATGCACACCGGGCGGCTGCTCTTCCAGTTTCCTGTGCTCCCGCATGAGTGACGATCAGCTGGCCAGCATGCCAGAACACGGAAGAGCAATGGGCGACAGCTCATGCACCCGGAGAGATGGCTTTGTGTGCCACTTCCGGCACGCATGCCATAGGTTCGCCATCACGGCCCTAGATGCACAATAGGAAAATATAGATAAGCTGCTTATGAATGCAAAGACTTTTTTTCATTAAGAGAAACGCTACTGTAAATATCTTGAATTTCTATTACTCTGGAAAGAAGCGATGATGTACTGTATGAGTTGAATAGTGTTAATAACTTTTTCTACAATGTAGTCTTGCACTTATACTGTAAGTCAGCTAAGCTTTCTAATTCATGTCATTCTTAGCTTAATACACAGAGCAGATATTGCTATGCATAGCTGCATTTGGTGCAGAAGGTAGATGCTTATGTCTTGTTTTTAAGTTCATCTCTCTAGAAATTACAACTATCATTTTTGAACATTAATACTACAGTATAACCAACAGATTTTCAGTTGAGCTGCCAACTCAGAGCATGTTTTGCCAGGAGAGCTTACATTCTGATTATGTTACCGGTAGATCCACCTTTTTAGCAACATATGGCAATTATGCCTTCTAGTCTAAATTTATAGCTTCCTTTTTGGAGAGATGATTGGAAACATATCCATGGGTCAGTGCTATTAAAAATGTTGGATTTCCTTTGCTTCATTTTAATTTACCTAAAATCCAAGCTACCACTGTTACCTCATCCGAGTTCAACCAACCAGCTTACATGAATGATGGGGAATGGAAGGATTTATACTCCTTGCAGACCTGTCTGCACGGAGTATAAATCCTTCCGTTCCCTACCATCCAATCAGAGCTGAAGAAGCTTCTTGGATGAGAAGTGAAACGTCTTCAAAGAAAAACCAGAAAGTCCAGTTGCCTCTTGAAAAAACATCTTTGGGACAACCATGACCTGGATGACTGAAAATCTCCATAGACATTCAGCTTACATGAAATTATTTAGTAAGATACTGGAAAATGCTCCATAAGGGATACTTCTGAAGTTTGATAACAGTGGTAAGAACAAATGAGGTCCCAACATAACAATAAAACACAATAACAGAATCACCATCTTCCAAAATTTACAGAATCAGTCAAAGTGGCTATATGACTCATTTGCTTTGTACTCAGGCAGATTTCTTTTGGGTGGGTGATAAAGTAAGATCCAGACAGAGCTACTAGAAGAGGTGATGAACAAATACAGGAAATGCTTCTTTTCTGACTGTTAAGAGATTAATAGGACAGAACCAAGAGCAATTTGAGTTATATGCTACCACAATTGATGTCTTGTGTATTCCAGAAGCTGGTCTTAAAAAACCCCAGTAGCTAGAACTAAATTTCCTGTTATTCCCTATTGATCAGATACATGAAGCAGATTTCAATCCATTGTCACACAAGTATAGAATGATTAAAAGTATGAATTAGAACCTTAAAGGACATCTAGGGATTAGGTCCAATCCATGTCCACAAGAACTATTTACAAGCATTTTTTGAATGTAGTTGCTCAGCCAATTGCTGACTTTCTGTGACTGAAGTATCCTCTAGCCCAGGGGTCTCCAACCTTGGCTACTTTAAGACTTGTGGACTTGAAGTCTCAGAATTCCTCAGCCAGCAAAGCTGGTTGAGGAACCCTGGGAGTTGAAGTCCACAAGTCTTAAAGTTGCCAAGGTTGGAGACCTCTGTAGACTAGCCGACATTTATTTATTTATTTATTTATTTATTTATTTATTTATTTATTTATTTATTTATTTATTTATTTATTTATTCATTCATTCATTCATTCATTCATTCATTCATTCATTTATTTATTTATTTATTTATTTATTTATTTATTTATTTATTTATTTATTATTTATTTATTTTTTTAAATAGATTTGTATGCCGCCCAACTCCCGGGGGACTCTGGGCGGCATGATGGCAAGATAAATAAACATCAGAAAAGATTTTATCAAACACTTTGGTGAGATCAAGATAAACTACACTCACAGCACAGCAATCACTTAGTCAACAAACTAGTCCTAAAAGATATTAAGCTATGGACTGGAGCCAAGACACTCTCCTCCTTGAAGAATATTTGAGTGGCCTCAAAATAGCCACTTGCCAGACTTATGGATGATATTTGTGCAATATGACCCGGGTTTCTCTGCTATAATCTATAAATTTTGGCTTAAAAACTGCAAATGACTTGGGTCAGAAAACATAGTAAATCAAAAACAAGAAACCCCACATTATGGCACAGCACAGATCATGAATCCAAATACAAAGAAAACAGAAAATAGAGATATTTCTTAAGCACCCATTACCAGATACTAAGAATCGCATATGAATATTTTCTTAGGCACAAGACGTTCTATTGAAGAGAGGAAGGATTATTTATCCCAGTTCTAGCAAATCATAATGATGTTAAGAGATAGCAGTAGATTTTAGGGTGTTTTGTCCCACCCTTTAATAGAACATACATTTGGGAACTTCTAGAATTTGAGAATTTGACTTGTCAATACCTCCTTCTTAAGAATGTGTAAGCTGTTAAAAAACCAGCAAGCCAGGAGGGTCTTCAGAGGCAGCACACTGCAAGTCTCCATGCCGATATTTTAAATGCACAGCAAAGAGAGGAGAGAGAGAAAGGGAGAGGAAGGATGCCCATACATGCTTAATCAATGAAGACAGTTGCGGACAGCTATGAGAAGCAAGGTAATGAAACAGCGAACTGTGGCTCAGTTGTGATTACTAATGCTACAAAGGTACTTTTCCTGCTGTTGTCTTGTTATAAGGAAATATCCTTTTAGGTTCAGTTCTAAGTGGGGAAAAAGACACTGGATTCATGAAGGTTGCTTGGAAGGAAGGTTTAATGGTGGACAGGAGCACATGGCAGGAGCCCCTGTACAGAAAAGGTAACTTACATGGTTGTGTGGTGAAGAGAAAAAAAAGAGAAAGAAGAATGCTGAGTTCCTGGTTTTTATAGTCTAAGTTGGGTCCCACCTCTTAGATTTCCTTTTCCTGTATAGAAATGTATCCCATTGGCTCTCAGACCCCCCAGGGGCATGCTGGGGTGGCTCTTGGCTTTTGTCTAATCCAGCTTTGGCTGAATGAAAGGGCCTTGGGCAAATCCTATTATGGTTTTGTTATGCAGAAGACTTTCAGCCAGGTGAGAGGAATATGTGAGCTTAGCAGGGGTGGGGGTTTCCAAGAGGAGTCTTTTGTCTGTTTAAAAAGCATGTTTCCAGATGTTTCCAAAGAATATTTTCTACCTTCTAATATATCTCCTAGGATATCTCATTTCCTAGGAGAGGGGTGGGTGCTAACTTCCTACAATCCCTCATTTTTTTTTCAAAACATGTGAGTGCAACACATGTTTTGACACAAGCTTCAAATTGATCAGGTCAAGGAGATTTTATGGGTGCTTTCAATTTTCTTTGATGCAGAGGGGAAGACATTGAAAGAGGCAGTTGAAAGAGGCAGCAGCAGGATTCCTTCAGTGGCTCCCAAAAGGAGAGCTTTCAACCATGATGGTCAATGGCCAGGGCAAAAGTTCTGGAAATAAATTTACAGTATCCAATTTTCCATGCCAATTATGTTCAGATGTTTGATAACACTTTCGATGAGCTCCCAGACAGGTTTCAAGCAAGCACAGGCCCCACAATATTCCCACAGCCATGGTTTACCTTGAAATCACAGGCTGCCCATTTCCAAGGGATGGTTCTTGAATCTGCCCTAGCTCTTACTTTAGTGCATCTAGGATTTGTGAGTCCAAATTGAAGTTAGCCAGTGTGCAATCTAGGCTTTTCCTTTTTTTTTTTTTTTTTTAGAATGAGCCCTGGGACTCTTACTCCTGAGACCACCAGTGCAAAATACCCTGCTTTACTGGGCAGCAGTCAGGCCTTGGGTTTTCGAAGATCCTTTCTGCTAGCTCTTCAAGTGGGGAAATTGCCTGAGGGGACCTTCCCTCTTCCCCCATGGAATTAACAGGGAGATATGACTGCCTGGGCTTTAATGCCACAAACCAGGAGTCAAAACAACAACAACAACAACAAAAACAGCAAGCTAAAAGCAGCTTTGGGTGGAGGTAGGTGAAAAAAAGGGATAACCTCAGTCTAATTCTGAATGGCGTGTCTCTGTGTGTTTGTGTATGCAGCTACAAATTTACCTCCCACTAGACAGAAATCTAAAGTGTACAGAACTCACTGTGGCAACCACTCCCAATACAATTCTTACATGAGTACATTAAACTGATTACAATATAGATGAGACAAGAAAGAGAAACGCTACACTGAATTTCAGTGAATGAAGCAAGGAAAGAAAGAAAACAAAGAAAAAAACTTTACAATGAATTTCTGTGACTGAAGCAAAGAAAGAAAACTTTACAATGAATTTCTGTGACTGAAGCAAAGAAAGAAAGAAAAACTTTACAATGAAGTTCCGTGACTGAAGCAAAGAAAGAAAACTTTACAATGAAGTTCCCCCCTCCCCCCTAGTCTTTTCAGCTGTCTTCTGGGGATTGAAAATAGATGTTTGGTCTTTATTTGTCCATCTCAGGGTCCTTTCATTCATGTCTGCTGGGTGGCCTTAGGTGTTGGTGGTAAGGCTGGTCAGCCAGGCTTGGAAAGATCTGCTCCACTCTGGTTGCTGTGATGACTAGAGGACTAGATTCCAACCCAATTCTGGCTCAAATGGATGGAATGTCTTTACTGGAGGCAGTTTCTGAGCCCATTTGGTCTGCTTCCATAGGCTTCAGGATCATGTGTGCAGGGCTGAAAGACATAAGAACAGGGTCCCTTCCCCCTTTTGCTGGTAATTCTACCACGAGAGGCATTATAAAAGGATTAGAGATTTGGGGGGGGGTAGATAGCTTGTAGGCAGGGTTTGAGGAAAACAAACAACACATCAGTATCGCAGTTCAATCAATTATAACAAAATGGAGACATCACCGGGGAAAAAATGAACAGACATTTCCATCTTAGCAGAGAATTGGCATCCATTAAACATCACAGAAGAGCAATATTAAAACTGTTTGCATGTACATACAGTAAATGTGAGAATGGAATTTTCCTGTAAATTAACTTAAAACATTGTCCCTTAAATTTTGGCTTTTCTTAAAAACACCGAGAGGAATAGGAAAAGTGAACTCTGTTCCTTGTCCCAGATCAGGTTGGCCAGTCCTAACTGGGCAAAGACATTTTCCTTTCTTTTCAGTGCTTTTAATTTTCTAACAATTTGAAATTCATATCTCTAGGAAACAGAGATATTTTACAGTTGCAATTACCTCGAGTGCGCACAAGACAAGACAAAGACGTACACAGACACAAAAACATGGACAAAGAGGATGACAGGACACACACACAAGTCCTTCCTGCCATAAATCTCAGTTAAAATTAGGGAAGGCACAAGTCTTAACAAACAAACCACGTGGTTACATATAAGAGAGAGAGAAGAAGAGAGAGAGAAGAAACAACAAACACCTCAACATTTTTCCTTTTCTGTTTTCTTAAGTACCTTTATTTAGCCAAATTGGCTGTTTTGTTGTGTTTTGTTTTTTCTGTGACATCCCTCAGCAAAGTCCATTTCCTACTTTTGCACATTCCTGTATTCCTGGCGTCCCAGGTTCCAAGCCCTCACAAGGGTACCCGCCACCCTCGAACTAGAGCTTCCCATGATCCTTTAAATGTAAGGTTCACTTTGGCTTAGCTAGTGACGCGCTCACTGTTTTCAGAGGCTAAAAAACTCTGGGAAGGACTTCCGATTCCCTCATGGAAGTAAGGGCCCCTTCCTTGGGGAGTCGTCCGCAGTTTTCAGAGGCTAAAAAACTCTGGGAAGGACTTCCGCTACCCCACAGAAGTATGGGCCCCTTCCTTGGGGAGTCGTCCACAGTTTTCAGAGGCTAAAAAACTCTGGGAAGGACTTCCGCTACCCCACAGAAGTATGGGCCCCTTCCTTGGGGAATCTCCTTTAGGTTTATCAGATCCAAAAAGGGGATCTGCGAGGACGTAGTCGCCCCTGTACGACTAGTACTAAGACCTCCACTTTCTATTCACGAGCTTCACATTTTAGAACCAAAAAATTATGGGGTTTGCTTTTGGGATGTGCACATAAAAACAACAACAACAACAACAAAATTTGCTTTCCCACCCTTCAATCACACACACACACACACACACACACACACACACACACACACTCTTCCTCCTTCCCTAACAGAAGCTCCTGTGCTCTGTAAACGCTAAACAGAACTTACACAAATCAAAACAGAAAGAGAAGACATTGACACATAGGCTGGTAGATGAGAAAGAAACTCTATACTACCAAATGAGGATAAACAAAAATAATTCAATATTATGAAAAGCTGTATGAGCAAGAAGTTTCAGAAAATAAAATTAAAGAATATTTGAAAAAAAAATGGAATTGCCTAAAGTACCAGAAAAGGACAAAAACTATTAAATGAATGAATATCAATGATGGAATTATCAGAAGCAGATCAAGAGACAAAAGAACAACCAAACACCAGGACCAGGTGGGCCAGTGGCAGAATTTTACAAAGATTTTACATAATGAGGTGTTGATTGATGTAAAGGTACCACATTCCTGAATGGGAGCAAATATTACTTTGATTCCAAAATAAGATTCAGATTTAATGCAGATAAAACTATAGGCCCATCTCTTCACTGAATGCTGACTATAAAATATATACTTCAATAATGGCAGCAAACTAAAAGGTTCCTAAATGAATTTATACATTCAGCTCTCTTAAGCTTTTTCTAAGAGGCAGATTAAAAACAAAATGAGAATGATTTTAAATACATAAAAAAAAGGCACAAGAAAAGGATGCTATTGATTTTGATACTGGAAGTGCTAAATATAAATATTATGGCAGACACAGAAATTAAAGGCATGGAAACTTTGAAAACTAATTTTGCACCAAGTGAGAAATAAAATATGTTAATAACCAACCTTACTGACAATTTTGTTGTCCAAAAGGTAGAGAAGAGAACTAGAGGAGATAATTAAGTCCATACTTGACTTAATACTTACAAACAAAGAAGAAGTTGTAGAAGGATTTGAAACTGCATCATTAACATAACAAAAACGATTCAACACAATTGAACACACTAAAGTCTTAGATTTTAAAATAAAGCTGACCTTAATAAACTCAAGAGAAACTTGAGAAAGATTCCTTGGATGAAAGTCCTAAAGGAAAGAAGCAACTCAAGAAGCTTTGTAAACTCTGAAAAACTTGATTATAAAAGCCAATTGCACAAAAGCAATCAGGAAAAAAAACCAGAAATCCAAGAAACCAGCATGGCTGCACAAAGACCTCACTGACAAATTGAATGAATGAAGGACAGATACAAAAATGGAAACAGGGACACATAACTAAAGCAGAATATCAGCAGATAGCAAGAATCTGTAAAGAAAAATCAGGAAACAAAAGCCTTGAATGAACAATGACTTGCAACAAAGTGAAAGATAATATAAAAGATTCTTCCAATATATAAAAAAAAACAAGAAGAAAAATCAAGGAAACAGTTGGACCACTAAGGAGAGAAGGCAACACAGAGAAAGCCATGAGTTGCTTAACTCATTCTTTGCATGTCTTCTTGCAAAAAGAAATGCAACCCAACTAACCAGAAATATAACTGGAAAGGAAAAAATAAAACAGACTGTAAACTAAAGTTAAAATAAGCAAAAACAGTAAGAGAACACCAGGTCCCAGAGTCCTAAAGGAGCTGGTAAATGAAATCTCAGAACCACTGCACATCTTAAAAAAAAAATCTTGGGACACGTGGACTACCTGAGAAACTGGGAAAAAGCTAATGTGGTTCCCATCTTCAAAAAGAAAGAAAAAAAATTTCCTGAGCCCTATCTAATGCAAAGAAAAGTAAAATCCTACACCTAGGTAAGGGAAACCAAAAATATAGATAACTATTATAAATTGGTGCAACAAATTAAAACAGATTTGGAGAAGTGGAAAAGAACCACCATAAAATGAGTATCCTGCAATGGCTAGCAGACAAAACAGGGCTGGGGGGGGGGAGAAGGGGGGAGAAGGGGGGGGAAGGAAATATCAAAGGATTTAGGAAGATACATTAACTTGGTTAAACAAAAAGCATGATTATTTTTTCCCTAAAATGATTTGTACCCAGACAACACACTATTCAATTGAAATTGGAATTTACATATGCCATAAAGTAAAATTAAAAGCAAAAATTACCCCCCCACACACATACAAACATGCAAACACACATTTCCCAGTTTTCTATGGTTTAAAGTAAAATTTAGAGGTAGGTACTCACCTTCTTTCCAAGCAGCCCTTGAATTTTGAACTCAAAACCCCTTTAAAACCTACTTCCCAATGGCCAAGGCCTAATAAATTTATTTAGGCCAGGATCATTGAAGAGGTTACTTGGAATCCATCTGGCTCGCCAATTGTTATAAGGAAATATCCTTTTAGGTTCAGTTCCAAGTGGGGAAAAAGACACTGGATTCATGAAGGTTGCTTGGAAGGAAGGTTTAATGGTGGACAGGAGCACATGGCAGGAGCCCCTGTACAGAAAAGGTAACTTACATGGTTGTGTGGTGAAGAGAAAAAAAAGAGAAAGAAGAATGCTGAGTTCCTGGTTTTTATAGTCTAAGTTGGGTCCCACCTCTTAGATTTCCTTTTCCTGTATAGAAATGTATCCCATTGGCTCTCAGACCCCCCAGGGGCATGCTGGGGTGGCTCTTGGCTTTTGTCTAATCCAGCTTTGGCTGAATGAAAGGGCCTTGGGCAAATCCTATTATGGTTTTGTTATGCAGAAGACTTTCAGCCAGGTGAGAGGAATATGTGAGCTTAGCAGGGGTGGGGGTTTCCAAGAGGAGTCTTTTGTCTGTTTAAAAAGCATGTTTCCAGATGTTTCCAAAGAATATTTTCTACCTTTTAATATCTCCTAGGATATCTCATTTCCTAGGAGAGGGGTGGGTGCTAACTTCCTACAGTCTATTGCAGCATTACCCAGAGGAAGTGTTATGTTTTATCTCCCTCACTACCTTTGGAGACTTCCAGAACAGTGGAGTGCCTGGTAGGCACTTAGATCAAATCTAAAAAGTCAAACTTTCTGTATCTGTCCCTCACCCTTTTTGATATACTGTATATGAACAGTGAGACCCATTTGGAGAACTCACGTGGTTTGCAATTCCATTCCAGCCATACTTTTGCACTGCCCTTGAATAAACTTGTTTTTATCAAAACCGAGGCAGTAGTAAGTTATGCTTTCTGTGCAAGAGATTAAATATTAATAAAATGCAATAAAATAGATAGGTATCACCTTCCCCCATCTAATATCTTCCAGGTATTTTGGATACAGCTTGCATTGTTCCTAGCTATCATATATCTATGCAGTAAAATGGTCATTTGTTGATGACAGTCTGTTTACCATGTCTTCTAGAAACACTTCTGGGGCAAATGGAACAATTATTGTCTGAAATTTATGAAGGAGTGCCAAGTAATCAACTTCTGGCAAAATTGGTACGGTGGAATGGAATGTGTCCAATACCTTTTTTTCCCAGGAACAATATAAGGAAGCATTATACTTCATGCTATAAGGCAGTGATGACTAACCTTTTTGTTGTCGCATGCTGAAAGTACGAGCGCGCGTGCCGAAAGCACACATGTGCATGCTGAAAGCACACACGCGTGCCGAAAGCACGCACATGCATACCCATAATGTAATGTGTGTGCGACCCCCCCAGTGCACGCCCTGCATGCACACGTGACTACCTCGTGTGTGCCCCACTCCCATGCATGTGCACATGACCCCCCAATGCTCCCCTGTCCACCCCGCACATGCACATGTGACCCCCTGTGCTCCCCCGCCCCCATGCATGCACACGCACCCCCGCATGCGCCCTGCCCACCCTGCGCATGCGCAGCAGAGACCCAAAAACCAGCTGACCTACGGGAGGCGCACGCACATGCATGGTGGAGCTGAGCTGGCCCGCAGAGAGGGCACGTATGCCACAGGTTCGCCATCACGGCTATAAGGCAACATCATTTCGCTACAATATTTGTAACCAGCATTTTCCATTTGCAAAAAGAAAGTCAGATCCTTAAGCAAAAATGTCAATCTAGTTGGGTTAAATGTTCATTTTCGTGTGTGTAGTGAGAGAGGAAGAAACATTCCTACAATGTTTTTCACATATGATACCAAAGGCAAGGTGACATAAGATTATAAAAGTAATATCAGCCACACCCAACATACTGTACCTTTCCTGCTAAGAGGCTAAATTACTAAGTCAGATCTGATATTTTTCCCCCCTACATTTGGGAAGTCATTCTTGTCCTTTTCAAGGGTGTCTTTCTCTAGCTACAATATGGGGATTAAAAAATGTTTACCTTGTGGAGTTGCTTTAGGAATTGTAGCAAAATAATATTCAGTTAATTGCAGAAGCAATCAACAAAAATAATCCTTGCCAAAAATATCTATTAAATACTGCATTGGCTTGAATGGAATAGAATTGGTTAATTAAGAAACAGTCCCCCCCCCCTTTGTGGTTCTTACACCACACTAATAATTGTTATCCATGCAGGCAAACCAAGGTCCAGATAATAGTTTTATGCTAAGTACAGCCATTATTTCTGAAAAGCAATAGGAGAAAGTTCTCCATTAATGTTGCCGTAATTCCACCCTTGATTTGCCATTAGCAGATGATAAGAGAACAAATGTAATGGATGAGACACATTGCAGGGAGAACAGCCTGTGCCCTCCTGGCTCCTTAACAGCTAATTACAGCCAGAACTATCAATGGGTTGTAGTGAAACTTACTTGAATGGAATATAAACAGTGTCTGGTCCAGCCTGTCTGATAAGATTTTTTTGCACAGAAAATTAACATCTTCACTCTCTTTCTATTTCACTCTCTCAGCATTTATTCATCCTAGTTTATTAACATGATGATGATGATGATGATGATGATGATGATGATGATGATGATGATGATAATAATAATAATAATAATAATAATAATAATAATAATAATAATAATAATAATAATAATAATAATAATAATAATAATAATAATAATAATAATAATAATAATAATAATAATAATAATAATAATAATAATAATAATAATAATAATAATAATAATAATAATACCTAGTTTATTAACCTAATCTTGCGTAGCTTCTTCTCTGGCAATATTACACTGCTAACCAGAGCATACAAAACATTTGCCAGACCAATTCTCGAATACAGCTCACCTGTCTGGAACCCACACTGCATATCGGACATTAATACAATTGAGAGTCCAAAAATATTTCACAAGAAGAGTCCTCCACTCCTCTGCTCGCAACAGAATACCTTATTCCACCAGACTTGAAATTTTGGGCTTAGACAACTTAGAGTTACGTCGCCTTCGATCTGATCTAAATGTAGTTCATAAAATCATCTGCCACAATGTCCTACATGTCAATGAATACTTCAGCTTCAACCGCAACAATACACGAGCACACAATAGATTCAAACTCAATGTAAACCACTCGAAACTCGACTGCAGAAAATACGACTTCAGCAACAGAGTGATCAATGCCTGGAATGCACGACCTGACTCTGTGGTTTCTTCCCCAAACCCCAAAAACTTTAACCTTAGACTGTCTACAGTCGACCTCTCCCCATTTCTAAGAGGTCTGTAAGAGGCGTGCATAAGCGCACCATCGTGCCTACCGTCCCTGTCCTACTGTCCTATTGTCCAAATTTACCTATACCTACATTGCTTTTGTTTATGTTTATATCATACCTGTTATCTTGTACCCATTTTGACAAATAAATAAAATAAAATAATAGTTTGGAAAAGGTGGGAGCAACAAGGATTAAACGTAGGTAAAGGTTTCCATTTCCAGTCTGAAGGCTTCGAACGTATCCAGGACCCCAGTGAAGGAATTTAGGGGGAGAATCAAAATTCATATAATGCAAGTGATTTAGGCATGGGCTAGGGTTAGAGTGCTGAGAAGTTAATGCAAGTTTAGGTGGTGGCCCGGGCATGGATCAGAGAAGTACCATATTTTTGCAACGTGTAAAGTGTGGATGGGGAACAAAAGCAGAAATTACAGACAAAATCAAATCTGCCTGCCTGTTCAAGAAGAGGGAGGAATATAGATAACAAGATGTCATATGGAGTAGGACAGGGGTGGCCAAACTATGGTTCTTTGAGGACCTGTGGTCTTCAATTCCCAGAATTCCTGAGCTAGCCATGCATGCATTTCATATACTCCTTGATTTTCTAAATCAATTTTGTCTTTGGGGTTTCTTAGGATGGTGGATATTTTTCGGTTTGTGCAGAATGCTGTCTTGATGTTGTGTTTGTGGAGGATCTTGCTGATTCTGTCTGTGGTGCCTTTTAAGAAACCCCAAAGACAAAATTGAGTTAGAAAATCAAGGAGTATATGAAATTCCATGCACCGCCTGCCCCACCACATACATTGGACAAACCAACAGAAGAATAAGTGCACGCATTGAAGAACACAAGAACACAGTCAAAAAAGAAGAACCAACTTCTTCCCTGGTCCAACATCTTAAAGCCACAGGACATGAAATCGACTTTAAAAAAACCAGAACTATCGCCAAAACCGAACACTTTAACAACAGAATAATCAGAGAAGCCATCGAGATAGAAAAACGCCCACACAGCATGAATAAACGAGATGACACCTCCCGCCTACCAGCCATTTGGAAACCCGCCCTTATTGACAAACGAGTCCCCAACACAAAGAATGACACCAAACCCACACTCATAAAAACCACACAGGATGTCACCACCACACATCCACGCAATAAGCAAACCCAAACCCACACCAATGAGGCACGACCACAAACCAGAAGCCATACTACAGCTGCATCATTAGCCACTTTAAACCCCTCCAATCCATACATGAAGCAAACTGACACCCTCCATGAAGATGTGGCAGGACCACGAACCAGAAGCCAAACAGCAGCAATGCAGCTCACCAGCTCAAATGCCCCTGCAAGTCAGAGTAACCTGAGAACACCCCCAGCCAATCAGAGCACAGCTAACCCCCCAGCCAATCAGAGCACAGCCAAGCCCCCAACCAATCAGAACACACCTCCAACCAATCAGAACACAGCCAAGCTCCCATCCTATCAGTTCAAACCTCCACTGGCAGTTAAAAGGAAGAAACAGCAGCAATCTCACATTGCTCCTAGAAGCAGGAAGCAGAAGACACCAGCCTGAAGATGATGAATGAGACTTCATCGAAACGTCGCCAAGACACTTCCAATTCCACGCGGGAGAAAACCCGAATACCCAAAGACCTACATATATATATATATATATATATATATATATATATATATATATATATATATATATATATATATATATATATATATATATATATATATATATATATATATATATATATATATATATATATATATATATATATATATATATATATATATATATATATATATATATATATATATATATTACCCCAATGATAGACAGTCCTGTGATAATTGAAGAAGAGGAAAATAATTGTATAAATAGGAAAATAATTGTAGTAGCAAACAAACTTTAATAATAAGATAATACTTACTTACCTAAACCTAAGCATATAAATAGAAAGGCCAGAGAACAGCAAAAAAGCAGTGGCTTCCCCATTGACTTTGCTTATGGGAAGCTGGCAGGGAATGTCAGAAATCATGATTACATTTCCATGGAATAATGGTGTTAGAAATAACAAAAGAAACTTGGATCGATTAAAAAAACAAAGAGTATTTATTGGAAAGAAATAATAATAATAATAATAATAATAATAATAATAATAATAATAATAATAATAATAATAATAATAATAATAATAATAATAATAATAATAATAATAATAATAATAATAATAATAATAATAATAATAATAATAGCAGTTTGCACAGTGCGATGGATCTTTCAGCCTGACCTTAAATTGAGGTTTGAGCCAAAAGCCACACTTAAAATTTCAAAAGCGTTACATTTTATAGTCTCTATCTCGACGCCCGCCCATGCCCCTCCTATCGGATACAGTCACCGATCACAGCTACTCCGTAACGCCTCAGAGACAACAGCATCTCTGACATGTTCATCAATACCTTTCCATTATTGCTCATAAAATATTTTGCAAACACAGCACTTCCTTATCTCTATTGCCTTGGCATTAAGGAATGTCCCTTTTAGTTGGGCCCCTTTCTAACTACCAAAAGAATACCTGTTCAGCATGTATTTTCTCCAACTATCTTAAAGAAACTACCATTTAACAAGTTCAGGCTGGAAGGGACCCTGCAGGTCATCCAGTCAAACCCCCTGCAGAATTAAATCTCCTACATTTATATAAATTTCTATATACTATTTTATTTTTGAATTTTCTTATATCATACAATGGGTCCCAGATTTTTTTAACACATTCTTTAATTTAATGAATTTTAGGTATCTTGGTTCAAAAATGGTTCTTGTATAATGCACTGTTTGGGTTAGCTTGTGGGTACATGCAGACAAATAAACACGACGAGACTTTCAGTAGTATTTAAATTAAGTAGTCATTTTTCTGTTGTTCTCCAGGAAGATGATTAACTGTCACTCCAGCAGATTATTTGGGGAGGGTGTTATATGGATGATACTGAATTAGGATCAACGCAAGAAGCAACAGGAACAAAGATTTTGAAAACTTACTATTCTGCCAGTGGAAGCCAGTTTTAAATTTTCTTTGCAGTGCCCCTGATTATGCCAAATAACTTCTCTTCTGTAATTTTTCACAAAGAGTTTCCAAGAGCGTGCTGGAAGAAATAAAACTAGATGGGAATTTCCAGACTGTTCAGACCAGTTTCATTTGCAAAGCTGTGATTGTTGCAGTAGCCCCACAATCACGTGACTGACAATATTTGCTTCTCCACCCACCAACACCTTGGCCTTATCAAGAAGGTGATGATCCTGCTCCTTCAACAATTCTTCCAAATGACTGGAGCTGCTGTCCACCGCAGATGGTATGTTGACGCTTTTGTCACTTAATTTAAATTTCTCCTTACAGTAGAATCTGACTTAAGCTGAACGATCATAAATTAACATATGGTATGTAGCAAGATGGGTGGCCAATAAATTTTAATAATCAATAAACCTCAACCCCCATCACTGAAACATCGGGGCTGCCTCAAGATATTTTGAGACAAACAACAGTCAATGTCACCTCACCCCACTCCTCCAAGTCAACCCTGGAGTTTTAGGAAAGCCATAAAACTTTTGGCTTTTGAGGAGATCTGTGGGAAGGGAGATAAGATAAATTAGGAGCCTCCAACCTTAGTTGTGATTGAAAGTTTATCATTCCTGGCCATTATTTTCTTTGTAATTTGATTTGTCATTGATAGTTACACTTTTGTTACATTACTTTAATTCTTAATTCTTCTTACTGATTGAAGAGATATGAACTGCTCAACATCCTCTGGACTGGGGCTGTATTTAAGCCCTATAAAATCAATCAATCAATCAATCAGAATACAGCTGGAAGGGACCTTGGGGGGGGTCTTCTAATCCAACCCCCTGCTCATGCAGGAGACCCTATACCCGTGGTGGCGAACCTATGGCACGCGTGCCACAGGTGGCACGCGGAGCCATAGCGGCCGGCATGCGAGGGTTTCCCACCGGCAAACCGGAAGTGTGGAAAAACGCACTTCCGGTTTGCCTGTGAGCTGTTTTTTGCACTCCAGAGGGTTCAGGGAAGCTCCCTGAAGCTCCGGAATGCAAAAAACTACAAAACGGACAAACCGGAAGTGCACTTTTCCGCACTTCCGGTTTGTCCGTTTTGTAGTTTTTTGCATTCCGGAGCTTCAGGGAGCTTCCCTGAACCCTCCGGAGTGCAAAAAACAGCACACCAGCAAACCGGAACTGCGTTTTTTCACACTTCCGGTTTGCCGGTTTCGTCGTCCCAGGCTCTGGTAAGCCTTTGCGCGGGGGTGTGGGTGTGTGCGCATGCGCAGGGGGCAGCATGGGGGGGTGTTGTGCGCATGCGTGGGGGGGAGGGAATGGGTGTGGGCACGCGAGCGCGCGCAAGCGCCCCCCCTTTTTGGCACGCGAGCCTAAAAAGGTTCGCCACCACTGCCCTATACCATTTCAGACAGGTGGCTGTCCAGTCTTTTCTTAAAAACCTCCAGTGATGAAGCAATAGCAATAACACTTAGACTTATATACCACTTCACAGTGCTTTACAGCCTTCTCTAAGCAGTTTATGTAGTAAGCATATTGCCCCCAACAATCTGGGTCTTCATTTTACCAATCTCGGAAGGATGGAAGTCAACCTTGAGCTGGTGAGAATCGAACTGCCAAACTGTTGGCAGCCGGCAGTCAGCAGAAATAGCCTGCAATACTGCATTCTAACCACTGCACCACCATGGCTCATGGTACCTGCAATATATAGTTATATAATATATAAAAGAGTGGCACACAAAGCAAGCAAACTGAAAGCTTACTCATACTGTTATAGGACAGACGCCTACAGGAGAGAAGTTGGAGGTTGCCACTCTGTTCCCCAATATACTGAGAGCCTGAGACTCTTGTGCTGTTCTGCTTAATGATAGAGTCATATACAACATCCTTATTTTTCTTGCCTCCTCATTTATCCTTTCCTTTACTCTGTTATTTCCACTGTGATAGACTTGAATTAGCAAATTAGGTTAGGAGATTTTTGCCTTAGAAAGCATCAGGCATCCTGATGCTATTTAAAAGGGCTATTAGCACTAATAATAGAAATGTTGGTTTTGCCTATTTTTTTTCCATATTATATTTAAAGGTTTTTGGAAACAATGAGAAATTGTGCTCTTCACATATGGTTTCACCTCAAGCAGAGTACATATTTCAGTACAAAGAGTTCCTCTGTCCACCAATCTATTATTCTCTGATTATGTGCCATCAAATGAGTGGTGCGGTGGCCTAGAGGTGGAGCTCTCGCCTCACAATCAGGAGGGCTGTGAGTTCGATCCTAGGTAGAGGCAGATATTTCTCTCTCTGGGCACGTTGAAAATATACAGTATCTGCTGAATAAAATTCCACCATTGGCGACAGAAAGGGCATCTGGCCAGTAAACACTCTGCTCCATTCAGTTGCCCCAGACTCCACCCCGCAAGGGATTATGGGGTTGTTAAAAGGAGATGATGTGCCATCAAATTGGTGTCAATTCTTAGAGACACATAGATTTTGTCCAGGAGGATCTGTTCCCAATTTGGTCCTTCAGATACACCCATTGCTGTTGTAATCAAGTCCATCCACTTTACTCTGATTGTCTTCTTCTTCGTCTCTTTCCATACATGGATCTGCTCCACGATGCTCTATCCCTAAGCTGTCTTGTTGAACTTCCAAACAGTGCACTCATTGCCACTCTAACTGAGTCCAACTACTACGCTGCTGGTCGTCCGCCTCTTCTCTTTCATTGCACCTTTCCCAGCATTAGAATCTTTTCCAGAGAGCTGGTTCTTCTTCACATAATGTGTCCAAATTAGGATAATTTGAGCCTGGTCACTTGTACCTTGAGCGAGAACACTGGGTTGATTTGTTTGATGATCCATCAGTTTGTTTTCTTGGCTGTCCACTGTATTCTCAGGAGTTTTCTCCAACACCAAAGTTCAAAGGAATCACTATGCTTCCTATCCTAAAAACAACATTCAGCATATCATTCTAATAAAAATTATGTGCCCAAAGTAGAATAATTTGAGCCTGGTCATTTGTACTATTGCCACCTCATCTACCTTCAGCATCAGTATATTGCTGTTGTCCAATTTTGGTGCTTGCTTGCTTTATCTGGACAGCTGGGGTGACTTTCACATCTTGGGTAACCCTGCTGGCAGTATATAGTCTTGGCATACACCCAGGGGTGGATTCCTCCCGGATCGGACAGGTTCGCCCGAACAGGTAACAACCCGTTGGTGACATCACAATGACATCACCCAACTGGATCGGTCTGCGCCGATCCATGGGCGCCGCCATCTTTTAAAAAAAAATTTGAATTTTTTTTTGAATTTTTTTAAATTTATTTTTTCTTCTGCGCATGCGCAGAAGCCGAGTTTCCGGCACTGTGCATGCGGTTGCCATTTTGTTTTCAGCGCTGTTGTTGTTGTTTTGAATTTGGGGGGATTGTACTGTGCATCTGCACGCGCGCCCATGAGGCGTGCGCGGCCACGCGGTGCAGGAGGAAGTGAACCGGCAGTGAGGTAAGTTGGAACACACTCCTGCATACATCTCTGGCATTTTCACTCATTCTTCCCAGGAAAAAACACACACATAGACATCACCAACACCCCCACAACAGAGCTCTTGGAATAACAATGAATATATGCACTAAAGATACAGGGAGAACTTTTTCAAGCGGTGGGAAAGTTATATCATGGCAACAGAAGTACAATTTTGAGGAAATGACATTTTCCTGTAACAAATGCTGAGATGAAGTTATGCATTATTGCCTATAAATCAATTGCCTGGAAAAGCCCCAGGATTGCTGGTTTGATTCCAGCTGTTACCAAAAGTTATTGCCTTGGTAGTTGTTAAAATAATTTACCTGTCAAAAAAGCTGGAAGTCAAGCAGTTTCTTTGTGCTAGCAGTTTGTTGGAAATCAGTGCCAGGCTGAGTAAGTTTAATGAGCCTCTAACTTGCAAGACATGTAGCAATAATAGCTGAAAGTTAAGGTAGGCAGAGCAGAAACCAAATCTAGCAGGGGAAAACTGGATTATTGGAAGACAGGCAGTGGCTCCTTGAAATGATGGATAAATAGACCTGCACTGCAGTTAAACAAAGGAGAAAGATACACCATCGTTACACCAGAGTGACGCTTGTCAAATTCAGATTAAAGCAGGAGAGGAAGCAGATTACATTGGAAAGACTGTGGGTGAAACCAATAGCCACACACATATTTCTTACAGTCACGCTACAGGTAGCACATGGGCACAAGTGCCATCTTAAATTTTTTTGATATGCATCTTGGACTTTCTTGGTAGAGAGATAATGGTCAACCACACCAGAGTGCCAGCTTGAAACTGGCATTCACCCATAGACCAGGGGCACCACAGATATCCCCAATTCTCTAGCCTACTCAGATGGGCTATTGCAATATAGGCAACCCATTGTTCAAGGGGCATTGGGAAAGTGTAGGATTCCTCCTATCTTTTCATTGCCTCTGCCATGGTTCAACAATTCTGCTAATTGAGCTGCGGTGGCGCAGTGGTTAGAATGCAGTACTGCAGGCTACTTCTGCTGACTGCCGGCTGACTGCAAATTGGCAGTTCAAATCTCACCAGGCTCAAGGTTGACTCAGCCTTCCATCCTTCTGCGGTGGGTAAAATGAGGACCAGATTGGTGGGGGCAATAGGCTGATTCCGTAAACCGCTTAGGGAGGGCTGTAAAGCACTGTGAAGTGACATATACTGTAAGTCTAAGTGCTATTGCTATTGCTAATGAAGCTGTGTTTGCAGAGTGTACATATTAGCACAACATCCCTGAAAACACCTGAGCCATTGTGCAGATGGCAGGCATTCCACCTCCTATTTCATCAATTTAGAATTTTTCACCCTCTCAATTCTATTTAAGGGATGTCTTTATGTATCCTGATGTGCCAGAGAGATAAATGGAACACATGCCATCTTAATCCTGGATTTCAGCCGAAATAAACTTAATGTGAGTTGTACTTTCTTGCACTTAAAGGGAGTTGGCGACTCCTTGGCTGTAAGAGAGGACATTATCAACCAGGACATTTTAAAGCAGAGTTTGAAGCTAGCTGCGTCCTATCAAAATATCCATAGAATATGAAAGTTGATGTCTTCCCATGTACGTCTGCCTGATTTTTAGAGTTTGGAGGAGGGGAAGTGTACCATGTTCATTGGAAATTTGGCAGTGTACAAACTGAATTAATTAATTAATTAATTAATTAATTGCCTTTTGAAGACAAGTAATGACAACTCAAGATAGCGGCTGTTCCTTAAAATTCCTTGCCAAGGAGAGACCCATGTTCAGCTTACTGCAGGTACAAATCATATTCTTTTTCATACATCTTTAGCTATTAAGCTGGAAGATAAATATTGTAATGATATTTTACACTAAAGTACAATATCATTAGCTGGAAAGCAGAAACATGTGGTCCTCCTGATCTAATTGAACTGCAGCTCCCTTTTGGGAGGCTCTCCTGACCCTGAATTGGCAGTAAATCTCCAATCCCCAATGTTACATGGTTGTTTGGGATTGAACTTGGCAAAAGTCTCTCAGCAATTGAACAAATCTTTATTGCTAGCTAGAATGAAGCTATTGATTACAATCTGTCAGTGTGAGGGTGCAGTTCCCTACTTATATCTGTGATAAATTGAACTAGTTGCTTTTTCTCCCCACTTTCCCCATGTTTCAACCAGGGGTGGGTTCCTCCCAGTTCAGACCGGTTCGCCCGAACTGGTAGCAACCCGCTGGTGATGTCACAATGACGTCAACGAACCGGATCGGTCGGTGCCGGTCCGTGGGCGCCGCCATCTTTTTTAAAAAATTGATTTTTTTTTTTGAATTTTTATGGGTTTTTCTTCTTCTGCGCATGAGCAGAAGCCGAGTTTCTGGCACTGCGCATGTGTCGCCATCTAGTTTTTGGCTTTTTTTCTTTTTTCTTTTTTTTATTGTTCTCCACTGCGCATGCCCCACCCACCCAATGCTAGCTCACCCCACCTGCCCGATGCTCGCTCACTCACCCAGCCCCTACTTGCAGAATCTAGCCACGTACTTCTTCTGCTCACCGCTGCTACCAAAGGTAAGGCAGAAGGGCACGGGACAGCAGGTGGACATGGGAGGGAGAGCTGGCGGAGGGGTGATATGTGCAGCGGGTGGATCGATGCATGCGGGGAGGGAGGGGAGTGTGCGGGAGAGTGACACGAGTAAACTGCAGCTAAGATCTCCGGCGTGCTTCCCTTGCAGGCCAGGCCAGCTGGAGGAAACCCATGGGAAGGGCTCCGGGGCTCCGGGAGGGAGAGCTGGTGGAGGGGTGATGCCAGCAGTGGGTGGACCGAGAGAGGCAAGGAGGGGGGGTGGAGGGAGGGAGGGGAGCGTGCGGGAGATCGTCATGAGTAAACTGCAGCTAGGATCTCCAGCACGCTTCCCTCCCTCCCTCCCCATATACATTGGTCCACCCACTGCTCGTATCACCCCTCCGCCAGCTCTCCCTCCCTCTCTCTCCTGCCACTCTCACTGCCCACTTTCTTCCTTCTCCCGCCGTGAAACAAAAGCGAATGGTGGCAGGGCTGCTTTTGGAGGGCAGGTGGATGTCTGCAGCCAGGTGGGGAGGAAGGGCAGCGAGAGCGGCGGCCCCTTCCAAGTGCAGGCCTGGCCCTCTCCCCATGTGGGGGGGGCTGCCACCCCTTGGCCACCAGCAGCTTCCGTGCCACACTTGTAGTTGCGTGGCCGGCCAGATTAACAGGCGTGCTGGGGACACCTTGCCTGCCGCCTCCATGCGCTGTGCTTGGCAGGGGCCACCGCCGCCCCTCTCGCTGCCCTCCCTCCCTGCCTGGCAGGAGGAGGAAGCAGGCAAGGTGGGAGGCAGGGAGGTGCGCAGGACTCAGCTCAGCCACAGAGCATGTGGGGCTCGAGCTGCTTCCTGCTGCCATGCAAAGTTTGGCATGCCAGGCCGGTGGAGGAAGAGGCAGGCCCTCATAAACAGAGGGATAGAATGAAGATCACGTGAAGTGTTAATACCGTTTTATAATACCTTGGTAAGGCCACACTTGGAATATTGCATTCAGTTTTGGTCGCCACAATGTAAAAAAGATGTTGAAAGAGTGCAGAGAAGAGCAACAAAGATTATTAGGGGACTGGAGGATAAAACATATAAACGATGGTTGCTGGAACTGGATATATCTAGTCTGAAAAGAAGAACTGAGGGTGACATGATAGCAGTGTTCCAATACCTCAGGGATTGCCACAAAGATGAGGGAGTCAGACTATTCTCCAAAGCACCTGAAAGTAGAACAAGAAGCAATGGGTGGAAACTAAACAAGGAGAGAAGTAACTTAGAACTAAGGAGAAATTTCCTGACAGTTAGAACAATTAATCAGTGGAACAGCTTGCCTCCAGAAGTTGTGAATGCTACAACACTGGAAGTTTTTAAGAAGAAGTTGGATAACCATTTGTCTGAAGTGGTGGAGGGTTTCCTGCCTAAGCAGGGGGCTGGACTAGAAGACCTCCAAGGTCCCTTCCAACTCTGTTATTCTATTCTATTCTATTCTATTCTATTCTATTCTATTCTATTCTATTCTATTCTATTCTATTCTATTCTATTCTATTCTAGTTGTTAAGTTAGTAACTGGATTGTTAAGTGAACCAGGCTTCCCCATTTACTTTGCTTGTGATGATCATATGACCCTGGGACACTGCAACTGTCATAAATATGAGTCAGTTGCCAAACATCTGAATTTTGATCACATGACCATGGGGATGCTGCAATGGTCATAATGTCAAGCCGAAGCCATTTTATTTGGGATCTTTGGCCTGCCACACTTTATACTATTCTACTATGCATTTTCTACTGTGGGAAAATGGGAGGGGAGATTGTATGAGGTTGTTAGTATGTAGCCGTAACAAATTCTTTCTAGAAAACCAAGGTCATCCTTTGTCTCTGCACCTCTGCACCTGCACGGAAGGAGATGGGTGGACTCTGCCAGCATGGCAATTGGAGATTGGACAACGTGATGGATTTGTGGGTGTGGGGGCAAGGACTTGAACTTTCAGCTGGGTGGTGAAACCCGGAGGACTTCAGATTCGGGTTTCATCCAGATGTACCAACATAAGAGCCGAGGTGGCGCAGCGGTTAGAGGCAGGTACTGCAGGCCACTTTAGCTGACACTGATCCGCAGGTCAGCGGTTCAAATCTCACCGGCTCAAGGTTGACTCAGCCTTCCATCCTTCCGAGGTAGGTAAAATGAGGACCCAGATTGTTGGGGGCAATATAAATATACATTGCTTAATGGTGTAAACCGCTTAGAGAGTGCTCACAAATCTCACAAAATAAATAAATAAATAAATATTAATAAATTGGTACTTTGAGGAATACTTTGACTCGGACTTTGATTTAATTTTGGATGCTATTTGGAACCCTGACACACAAAATGTGAAAAACAGTCATAAGTCACTTTTTTCAGTGCCACTGTAACTTTGAACGGTCATTAAATGAACTGTTGTAAATAGAGGACTACCTGTATAGCCTTTAATAATCAGGATTTCATTGTCTAAAATGGATGCCGTGGCAAGTCTGCACCTGATGTTACATCATTGAAAAAACTCTAACAATCTCTCTATCGCCATACTTAATGTCTCATCTTGATTACCACTTGCTTTATCCCAGGAACGCCAGAAAATAAAACATAGGTAAAATACTACTACATACATACATAAAAGAGTAAACTTCAGATTACTCCTTTATCATTTAACCATGTTGTTTTTCTTGTAACACTGTCACCTTTCACCATCAACTTCAGTACAAAAACATCACCAATTTAAAATACCGTATTTTTCGGAGTATAGGACGCACCGGAGTATAGGACGCACCTAGATTTTAGAGGAGGAAAACAAGGAAAAAAGTATTCTGAACCAAATGGTGTAGTAATATATTATTTAATAAAATACCAGTGTAGCAGAATACTTTTTACAACCATGTATACTTTTTACAACCATGTACACTTTTTACAAACTTCAAACTTGACAGCTTTAAGACTTGTGGACTTCAACTCCCAGAATTCCTTCTCCAGTCATGCTAGCTCAGGAATGGGAGTTGAAGTCCACAAGTCTTAAAGCTGTCAAGTTTGAAGTTTGTAAAAAGTGTACATGGTTGTAAAAAGTCTTGCCAAGTTTGAAGACCCTTGCATCCCTAACCCAGGGGTCTTCAAACTTGACAGCTTTAAGACTTGTGGACTTCAACTCCAATTCCTGAGCTAGCATGACTGGAGGAGGAATTCTGGGAGTTGAAGTCCACAAGTTTGAAGACCCTTGCACCCCCTTGGCAAGTTTAAGACTTGTGGACTTCAACTCCCAGAATTCCTCCTCCAGTCATGCTAGCTAGAGTTGAAGTCCACAAGTCCTCCCGGTCTCGCAGCCAGTTCCCTCCTGAAGTTCAAGGGCTGCAACTTGAGCTGAGCAGATCTGCGGCGAAAGCGGCGGCTCCTGGTTTTCCCGGCCAAAGAGCGCTCGCTAGAGAAGAGCAGCTGAGGAAGCAGGCGAAACGCGGCGGCAGGCAGGTGTTTTGGAAGCGCCGAGGGCAGCACGCACGTCCGGGATGCCCTTCTGTGCTTTTTGCTTAGCCGGCAGCAGCGGGCGCAGCGAGTCCCGTCCTCACGTGCGTCCCCGGCTCTTGCTGTGGCGACGCTGTTTTCTCCGAGACCTTTGTCTCGGAGAAGGAGCAGTAGACAAAGGTCTCGGAGAAAACAGCATCGCCACAGCAAGCGCCGGGGACGCGCGTGAGGACGGGACTCGCTGCGCCCGCTGCTGCCGGCTAAGCGGAAAGCACAGAGGGGGGCATCCCGGACGCGCGTGCTGCCCTCGGCGCTTCCAAGACACCTGCCTGCCGCCGCGCTTCGCCTGCTCGCACGCCTGCTCGCTCGCAAGCGGGCAGCGGTGGGGATCGAAGCGGAGTGGTGGCACCTCGAAAGGACTGGGGTGCTAGATTTTATGCTAGCTCAGGAATGGGTGGCGGGGGCAAGCAGCGGTGGTGGCGGCGGCAAGCAACAGCGGGGACGGCGGGGGCAAGCAGCGGGGGGGGCAAGCGGTGGTGGCGGTGGCAGCGGGGAAAACCTCCGAAGGGTGGGGGCTGGGGGGGGTTGGGGGCTGCATTCGGTGTATAAGACGCACCCACTTTTTGACCCCCTTTTTGGGAGTAAAAAGGTGCGTCCTATACTCCGAAAAATACGGTATAAATGAAAAACATTGCCTCACTCGAACCTCAGGTTGGTATTCAAAGTAAGAATATTGTCTCTCTTTCAGCATAAAAGCAGAAGCATTATCCCTGTGGTCAGGGGAAAAATGCAGAATTATGTAGAATGTATTAATGTTAAAGGTCCCAAAGAACAGACTTCCACCTTTCTCTCTGTCACAGGGTGATTTTCTGATTGTCAGCTGTACTCATATGTATTCACATGTCAGACATTAGGACCCAGAGGTTCTTAGCAAAGTGAAGCAGTCACATGGGATGTGATCTGCGCAGATGTGAAATTCCTTTGTACCCCTCCCTCACACTTCTACTGTAGTCCTTCATTAAGAAGGACGCATATTTTAGCTGCCAAGATGTAATTATTAAGTATTAGGTTTTTATATTTCTTTTGTACCGAAATAAATATTTTATTATTAGACTTTATATTCGGGCTTATTTTATTATAAATTAGTTTCCGAAGGAAAAGGTTCATTACCTCTACAATTTATCTTTCTATAGCCAACACTCTCTCCTCTCTCTCTCTCTCTCTCTCTCTCTCTCTCTCTCTCTCTCTCTCTCTCTCTCTCTCTCTCTCTCTCTCTCTCTCTCTCTCTCTCTCTCTCTCTCTCTCTCTCTCTCTTTCTCTCTCTCTCTCTCTCTCTTATCAGTTTAGGGCAAAATTTTAAAGTAACAGACTAACCAAAAGGAAAAAAAATGTTCCATTGAAGCCTTTTCCATTTAATCCCTTAATCTTCTAAACATCTTCAAACACCAGGATTGTCCTTTTGAGCACAGCTGGAGTGTAACATCTGCACAATTACAATAGGCATTCTACAGGGGTGGGTTCCAACTTAACTCGCTGCCAGTTAGCTTCCTCCCACGCCACGTGGCTGCGTGCGCGCGCAGGCGCAATACAAAAAACCCCTGAAAAAAATTCAAAAAAACCCTGCTGAAAACAAAATGGCGACCGCATGCACAGTGCTGGAAACTCAGCTTCTGCGCATGTGCAGAAGAAAAAATAAATAAATAAAAATTCGGGGGGGGAATCGAAATTTTTTTAAAAAAAGATGGCGGCGCCCACGGATCGGCACCAACCAATCCGGTTTGGTGATGTCATCGTGACATCACCAGTGGGCCGCTACCAGTTCGGGCAAACCGGTCCGAACCGGGAGGAAAACCCCCCCTTTGGCATTCTAGAGAAAATTCCATTAAGTTCTGAGTTCCATGCTTTTTTTTTAAAGTCATTCACTTTCACTGACATTTGCTAAAGCCTACAGCATAAGCAGGCTACAAATGAAATTTCATGATTCTGCCTACCTTTTCTTCCCCTTAGACAGTAATTAGAAAATGACCTGGGGGAAGCTGCAATTCATAATTGCTTATTCTTTCGCTACCATACTCTGTAGACCGGAGACACACAGAGACATTGATTGTACATTGTACATGGCCAAAAGCCTTGGGTATAGCTCCAAGGCTCCATAAAAGTTGCACCAATTTGGTTTTTTTAAAATTATATTTAAATGAAATATATTTAAAAGCTTGTTCCCATTCCTTTGCCTTAGGTTCATGTACTTTTTGGAGGGCCACTTCATCATAATATCAAAAGCCAGGTGCATCGCCATGATACATTTTCAAGAAGGCATATTGAGGTTCTTCCTTATCATTCCTTTCAGCCTCCAACATGCTTTCTATCATCTTTGTTATCTTAATCTTTTTTTCTGGGCAAATGTCACAGAGAGAGAGAGAGAGAAAGAGAGGGAGGGAGGGAGGAAGGGAGGGAGGGAGAGAATTGAATTTATTGCATTGACCACATCTACTCATTCTTTTATTCTCTAAGCATGCTTCTGGGGCATCTATGTGGCCTACATGCATCGTTAGATGTAATGGTATAGCTTGACCCTAGTATTTCTTCTTTGCATCTTTCTAGAAATTAATTATTTTAAATTAAATATAGAAACAAATGAATTTTGTAGAATGAACCCAAAGAAAAAAAGTGTTTTGCTAACCATAGATAACATGGACACATGCACTTTCTTTTATTACAGCTTGTTAATGTCAGACTTGTAAGAACATAAATGGCTCACAATGGTAGAGTTATTTCCAGGCTAACGTGTAACTTCTTTATCCAAATGAAAGCTTAAGTCTTACAGAAATTTGAGTTTAAGCTAAAGCAACCTTTTTGGTCACTATCCTGCAATGGGGAAGAGGCTTAAGCATCTCAGTGACACCGTGCGTTAAACCAACCCCGAGAGACTCACTCATGATGGTCAGGTTATAGTTGAGTGGTCAGACTAAATACAGAGTTACAATTTACTGGAGAAGGAAATAGCAGCTCACTCTAATATTCTGCCAAGAAAACCAGATGGGCATTCACAACTAAACAATAGTTGACAACATGGCACTGGATGATGAGTCCCCAGGCTGGAAGGTATCAAATAAGGTATTGTGAAAGAGAAAAAAAACATGTGAAATAACGTGGCTGAATGAAACCTGAAAGTCCAGTTATGAGGTATCTAGTATTTCGGTGCTACAAAGATTATATATATAGTATAAATAGCACTGGTATATGAAATCTCAGAATCAAACACTAAGACAAATTTTATGTTGTCAGAGTAGAAGTGTCCAGACTGAAGATTGATATTCTCAGAATCAAACTGAAATGGACTGGTATCGGTTACTTCATAATCAGAGGGACATCAGATCTTCCAGTAAGGTTTAGACCTCATGGGAATCTAATGATTTGGTATTGTACTTATTTGAAAATTGGGGAAAAAATCAAATAAATCAGAATAATTATCTTTATTCAGATAATATGTAAAGACACATTCAAGATATTAAAATTACAAGGTCACTGTCACTGATGACGCAAGTACTGGTATATGCTTATACTAAAACAAAGAAGTAGTTACTTATGGGCAATCCTGGGGAAATTATGTCAGAAACAAATAAACTACAACATGGCAACCTAAGAATGTTGGGAGCCATTGAATGGAGGACAGTAGAAGAATTAGAGTAAGAAGCTAGAAGTGTAAGGAAAGCCAAGACTTTGTGTTGAATAAATTCAAAATTAAAGACAAGTCAGTCCCAGAGCAGACAGAAATTGTAAGCTATGAACATCAAACAGTATATAACTAAAAAATACAGGAAAGAAAGAACAATGAGAAGAGACAGATTTAATGGTGTTTTAAGACAAATTTTCTAGCTAGAACCCCCCCAAAAAAGCTGTAATGCCAAAATATTGAAATAGAGTTTAACAAGAGGCTTTTTGGCATTTGGATCACTAGACAGGGTTTTTGAGTTGTTTGTGTTGAAATCATACACATGTGCCACACAGTTATTGTCTGGGAAGGATGGTGCATAGAGAGAGATCCTGGGCCTCAGGCCCAAGTGTGCATCACTCAATGCCAGTCTATGCCAAGTACATACCAGTCAGTTCTTTGAAACTGCATGTCCACTGTTACATATGGATGCCAGGCCAATATTCAGGATAACCCTTTTATTTAAAGAAGTAACACAGAGAACTTGCATAGAAGGAATCGGCATCAGAATCACCTCAGCCATGCTCTGACAGCTATTTATATGGCACTGTCAGGCGCGGCAGCCAATGGGAGCTCTCCATTCTCCCGCTCCGATGCCGGCTCCGCTGTAGCCAATCAGGAGAGCCGCCGGTTGTTGCTGGCAGCTCTGAATATTTAACACCCCTCCCCACCTGGCATGCGCAGACGTAGTCCTCCAAGTATGCGGGGCGCCTGCGCAGCCTAGTCGAGCGCCGGACTTCAGCAGGAATGGACGGGGCGGCTTCTCTCGAGGTGTCCGGCCTCTGGATGTCGGCTGTTGGATCCGGAAGTACCGTTGGGTCTGAAGGTTCGCTGGAGACGGCTGCAGGACTGGAATGTAGGCTGCGTTCGTCTGCCATCGTGGGCACGGGGTTGTCAGTGTCTGGACTCTCTGGCGGCGCGGTTGCGGGCGGCTGATTCGGCTCAGGGGTCGGCAAGGCCCCTGGCGGACGCCGGCCCCGCAGTTGGTCAATGTGCTGCCTCCAGATGCGGCCATCCTCTAGTTCCACCCTGTAAGAGCAGGGCCCCGTCACTAATAGGACTTTAGCTGGTAGCCATTTCTGAATTCCCCCATAGTCCCTTGCATATACCAGGTCGCCCTCAGATAACCCCCTGGCATGGTCTATCTGGGGACACAGCCCCTCTGGGGCAAAATGGGGGTGCAAGCGGTCCATTACAGTTCTGAGGCGATGGCCCATCAGCATTTCGGCTGGGCTGCAATTAGTCAGAGGACAAGGTGTTGCATGCTGTGCCAGCAAGTATTGGGACACCTTGTCCTGCCAGTTAGGGGTGTGAAGGCGACCTAAAGCCTCTTTAGCTGCCCGGACGGCCCTTTCGGCCCGGCCATTGCTGGCGGGATGCCAGGGGGCAGTCAGGGTCTGGCGGATCCCGTTGGCAGCCAAGAACAGTTGGAACCGGCTGGACGTGAACTGAGGCCCATTATCAGACACAATGAGGTCAGGCAGGCCTCATGGTAGCAAACCATTTGAGCAATGTGCTAATGAGAGCTTCTGCTGTGGTTGTGGGCATCAATTCTAATTCTACCCACCCTGAAAAAGCATCTACTAATAGCAGAAATTGGTGTCCGAATTTTGGGGTGGCAAAATCCAAGTGTACTCTTGACCATGGTCCCCTGGGAGTGTCCCATGACCTGGGTGGCTCCACTGGGGGTGCTGCTCGTGTGGCCTGGCACGTCTGACACTGGGAGACCCACATTTCGATGGCCTGATCCATCCCTGGCCACCATACATAACTCCTCCCTAAGGCCTTCATCCTGACCACCCCAGGGTGGCTCTCATGCAGCTGGCGAAGTATGGCCTCATACCAAGTGGGTGGTGCCACCACTCTGCTACCCCATAGGAGGCATCCCTTTTGGGTAGATAGCTCCATTTGGCATGTTTTGAAAGGTGTGAATGTGGGGCCTAGGGTGGAGTTCGGCCAGCCCCTCCTTACCCAGTCCAAGACTTGGCTAATGACTGGATCTCTGGCTGAGTGAGAGGCAATGTCAGAAGCTGATAGTGGTAGGCCCATGTCTTCAATGAGCAGCACGTTGGAGGTTGGGGCTGGGTCTTGGACAGCGATTGGCAGGGGGCAGCGGCTGAGGCCATCTGCGTTTAAAATCAACCTGCCAGGGCGATATGTCAGGGAGTACGAGTAGCCCGCTAGGAATTCTGCCCAGCTTGATAATCTAGGGGATATGAATTGAGGGGTCTGGCGGTCCCCTGCCAGAATGCCTAGAAGGGGTTTGTGGTCAGTTACAAGGGTGAAAGGACGGCCATATAAATAGTCGTGAAATTTCTTCACCGCTGCTACCAGAGCAAGGGCCTCCTTGTCTGTTTGGCTGTAGTTCCTTTCTGTTGTGGATAGAGTGCGTGAAAAGTATGCAATAGGGGCCTCGGAGCCATTGGTCAAGCTATGGCTGAGGACTGCCCCAATGCCATATGGGGAGGCATCTGCCGCTACGACAAGGGGCAAGGTTGGGTTGTATTGCACTAAGACGGCGTCAGACATGAGTAATTGCTTGACTTTGGAAAAAGCGGTTTGTTCCTTAAGGCCCCAGTGCCAAGGATGGTTAGCATCAAGGAGGCGATGCAGGGGCTCTGCTACGGTTGCTTTGTGTGGCAGGAACACACTATAAAAATTTAGGAGGCCTAGGAAGGCCTGTAGTTCTGTTTTATTCGTAGGCGGTGGTGCTTGCTTGATTGCTGTAACCTTTGATGTAGTGGGGTGGATCCCTGAGGCGTCTATGTGGTAGCCTAAAAAATCTACGCTGGGAACCCCTATTTGGCATTTGCTTTTTTTTAGTTTGAGGCCTGCCTTCCTGAACCTTATCAAGACTTCGCGAACCCTGGAGTGCAATAGTGGGAGGCTTGGGGCAGAAATCAGAACATCGTCGAAGTAGGGTATTACTCCTTGTAGGCCCCCCAGCAAACGTTCCATGATGTTCTGGAACAGGCCAGGGGCAACGCTTACGCCAAACTGGAGGCGGCGACACTTAAAAGCCCCCCGGTGTGTGACTATGGTCTGGGCGACCGCAGTGGCCTCGTCCCCCGGGAGCTGTTGGTAGGCCTGGGCCATGTCCAGTTTGGCGAAAACCTTTCCCCTGCCGAGGGAGTGGAGCAGATGCTGGATAACAGGCACTGGGTAGGGGTGCGATTGTAGGGCCTTGTTGACTGAACATTTATAGTCCCCACAGATTCTAACAGATCCATCTGGACGTAGGGGTACCATAATGGGAGTCTCCCAGTTAGAGTGATCGGTTGGCTCTAGGACCCCCTGGGAGATGAGCTTGTCCAGCTCAGCATCCACCTTTGGGCGTAGAGCAAAAGGCACTCGCCTTGGTTTTAAGCGAATAGGGGCTACCTGGGGGTCAAGGTTCAGAGAGATGGGGTTTCCCACGTAAGTGCCCAAGGAACCATCAAACACGTCTGAGAACTCTGAAAAGAGGGCTGCAGAGCCCTCGCAGGAGATTGAATGCACCCCCGACAAGGATAAGCCCAATGGGTGAAACCAGTCAAGGCCTAGCAGGGTAGGAAGTGAGCCAGAGACCACCACTAGAGGCAGGTGTCCTTTGAAGGATCCCTTTTCCACGAAGAGGGATGCTTGTCCCAGGATGGGAATGGAATAACCCAGGTAATCCCTTAAGCGTAAATTGCAGGGGGCTAAGGTTTCCTTAGACAAGGCAGGCACCAGAGTTTTTAAAACGTGCCAAGAGATTATGCTCCTGGAGGAGCCAGTGTCTACCTCCATTTTGCATGGGGCCCCTTCAATCTTGACAGATAGAAAAACCTTGCTATGCATACCCCCCCCCCCAGTTGCTTGAAAAACTTCCTCCTCTGGGTAGTCTTCTGGCAGGCGAACAGCAAAGCAGTTGTCCGGCTGTCTCGGTGCTTTCCAGGGCTGGCGGCTGGGTGGTGCCGAATGGACGGCAGCGGGCGGTGCTGAGCGGCAGACTCGGGCGAGGTGGCCATAACAGCCGCAGCGGCGGCAGGTGGCCGTTTTGAAACGGCAGGTGCTGCGTAGGTGATGCTCCCCACAGCTGAGGCATGGAGCCATGCCCTGGTGGCGCGTCTGCTGGAATGGTGTTTGCGCTTGAGGCGGGGTCTGCATGGGTCTATCAGGCGGCTGTCGTCAGCTGCTTGAGTTAGGTTGGATGCGGCAAACTGAGGAATTGGAGTCTGGAGGTGAGTCCTCTATTTGGTGAAGGCTTTGAGCCGAGCTAGCGTGTTGAGAGGACGATGCCTGGAAATGGTTTATTTCGGCTGCTGAGTGGGTGGACATTTCAGCGGCGCGCGCTTCATCTAACGCGACCCCCAAGGACAGTTCGGTGCGAGCTAGAAGGCAGCGCTGTAGGCGGATGTCCCGAACTCCACATACTAGTTGTTGTAATAAGGCATCATCAAGGTTAGGGAATTCACAGTCCAGCGCAGCGCTGCGAAGGGAGGCCATGTAATTGGTGATGTCCTCCCCTTCCTTTTGTAGGCACTGCTGAAACGCAAACCTGCGCGCAATGCGGGATGGTGTGGGGGAGTAGTGGTTTTTTAATTTGGCAAGGAGCTCCCCCCACGGTACAGTAGACAAAACCTGGGGTGCTACTAACGCTCGAGCAGTAGAAAACATTTGGTGGCCGCAGGCGTTTAGGAAGTAAGCCCTTTTGCGGGCGTCAGAGAGATCAGTGAGGTCGTTGACCTCTAGAAAACAGTTAAAACATTCCAGGTATGCTTCCCAGGTCTCGGATCCTGGGCAAAAGGGCTCGAGCGAGGTAGGGTTATTGGTATTTCGGGCCATGGCCACGGACAGAGTAGGAGCAGACGTACCAGAACCGGCGTAGGTGGAATTGTGGAAAAACCAGTCGCGATGGGTCGATCCAGCTCCTTCGTCGCCACTATTTGTTACATATGGACGCCAGGCCAATATTCAGGATAACCCTTTTATTTAAAGAAGTAACACAGAGAACTTGCATAGAAGGAATCGGCATCAGAATCACCTCAGCCACGCTCTGACAGCTATTTATATGGAGCTGTCAGGCGTGGCAGCCAATGGGAGCTCTCCATTCTCCCGCTCCGGTGCCGGCTCCGCTGTAGCCAATCAGGAGAGCCGCCGGTTGTTGCTGGCAGCTCTGAATATTTAACATCCACCAATACCCAATAATTATAGGGTTGTCTAAACTACAAACCCTAACTTACCTAGCTCAGAGAATATTAGAATAATGCAAGTTGAAATGATCTGGACATCTTCTTAGCTAGAACATTGTTACTTGATTCAGGTTGTTTCTGTTAAGTCCTTGGTCTTAAAATGACGCCAAAAGCCATGCCGGCTGCAGGTCTCCGCTGATTGGCTAAGATGCAAGCAACCGGCAAGCGGGAAAATAAAGCCCTGTCATTGGTCCACCCATCTGACAGCTCCTATATAAAGGAGCTGTCAGCTGGCACATGTTGTTGTTTCCATTCTGAGTTGCCTTGCAAGTTCTGTTAGCAATAAAGGCTGTTTTGCCACAACCCTGCCTCGCCTCAATTCCTACCCACTCCGGTTCTCCATACAGAACAGTTTCCCCATGACATCACTTTTCTCCACTAACTCCCCCCCCCCATGTGCATTTTAGTTTTATATTCTTGGAAACACTTTTGCCATTTCTACGAGAAGAAGAAGAAAAACCTAGTTTCACAACTAGGAGAACTCTGCAACAGATCACAGAAATCAGAAAATGTATATTGATTGAAATTCAAGGCAATAAAATGGCCATCTAGCTACAGATCATAATTCAAATTAATAATAGCTCCGCTCCCAGGTTCATGTGCTATTTTAATATTATTGACACGTTTAATACATTTAATTAGAATCAAAACAATTATTTAATCACTTATAAACAATCCCTAGGCTTTTAATAATGTGTATGTATCCCAAAAGCATAAAACACGCATACATGTGTTTTTCCTTCCTTCCTTTCTAAAGTTCATGTGATGAAGGTAACGGAAGCTGTTACCTTTATAACTGTGTATATATGGAAGGGTGTATATTCACATATACCATAATCACACAGACTAGACAACAGTTTTTAGTCTCCCAAATGTTGGGAGGAGCATTTGTCATGTGTCTTCAAAAGCAGCTGTTGAAGTTGCAGGTTAAACTGCTGACTCTACTTCAAGGTCCCTCTCTTAGTATAATTTAAGCCATGGTTCAATGCAGCCCACAAAACTTATAAGAGTGGAAATTCGATGGGATTCTAATGGGCAGATGTGAGCCTTTTTCTCCATTTTTCATGTCATTTATGGATATGCTAGTACAAAAGGAAGAATGTTGAATTTATATAGGATCAGGTATTACTAATGGCAATTCTTTTAAAAAACAAAACCAGTATAACCCTTGTTTGTGGGGAAAGGTTTTGGATCAAGCCAAGTAGCCATGTTTTGAAGAAAGAAAATAACCACTGGTTTTAATTTACCTCTATTCAGAAAGTTCAGGCTGAATCACATCATGGTTGGAAGACCAGTTTCTGACCCAGCACACCTGCACATTATTTGTGCCGCTGAGATGTCCAGTTGGACTAGGCTGATCAAAGGAGAAGAGTTCTGTACGTCGTGTCCATTTCAGCATCAGCAATAATGAAATGGCCAAGAAGATCTCTGACTTGACCATTCTCCTGTAAGAGTACCGGATCTAATCTGACACTGCCTAAAACGCCTGTGGCCAGATGGGCAGGCTGATGCATCCTCTTCTCAAAAGCCAAGGAAAATTGTGCAAAATTTTGTTTTTCCAAGGAAGCCTATTAATTCCTTCAATTCTTCAATTCAATTCAAACCTTTATTGTCAGAGTACAACTATGAGATTGGCTGAGCCTCCCTTCGTGCACCCACACCCCGCAACACAACACAACTCACAGTGAATGACAGAAAATCCCTATCCTAGTGAATCCTGCTAACAAACACCCAATCCTATTGCATCATGTGAATTTATTGCACATCGCACCTATCAAATATCATTTGGGGACCTTGCTAAAACACATGCGATATATTTTAAAACAAAAAGAAATGTAGGAAAGACCTTCCATTAGCCAGAAAGGATTGAAAAAAAATAGCATAACAGTTCTGGACATTAGCTTAACTGTTTCTCTGAGGAGAAGCATATGCCCTTTCCTCAGTCAGCTTAGTCTAATTCATTCTGGATGCAGTAAGCACCAATTTGCTTCTTCTTCTTCTTCTTCTTCTTCTTCTTCTTCTTCTTCTTCTTCTTCTTCTTCTTCTTCTTCTTCTTCTTCTTCTTCTTCTTCTTCTTCTTCTTCTTCTTCTTCTTCTTTTTAAGTACACATAAAAGGGACTCAAGGTGAGCAAGGAAGCCTCCACAATTTGGTAGAAACCAAGGACTTGCTAAGGTCACAGTGAACTTTACCTGGTGCTTTCAGAAGTGAGCTCTTGGCTTAAGAGTCCTTTCACATCCCTTGAGAGAAACTGTAACCCACTTCAAAGGAGAAAAGGAGACGCTACAGCATTCAATACGCTCCTCACCCCTCCTCCTCCCTCTAATTATAGTATAGAATCAGCTTTGGAAAGGGAACACAGATTAACTTCTGTAAAAAGAGAGAGAGAGAGAGAGAGAGAAACATAGTACTGTGTCTGCCATCCAGGTCTCTTCCAGGTAATGCCGTTTAGAAATCAAAGATAGCAGGGCTATGGAGGAAAAGAAAATGCAGAAAGTACTTTTTTTTTAAACCAACAATCGGCCATCACACAGTGAAAGCTTTAATCGGCTGCTTTTCAAACTCATGAAAAAAAAAAACACCACATGGCCACAAGGAGATGAATGTGTAGCCAGTGTGTGGCCTCAGCATTATCCTCTAAAAGGCTAAATCTGTACTTTATTGAGATGGTCGGAATGAAAACCAAAACTATTATCATAGATTCTAAAGGCAACCCAACAGCGTTGTTCACAGATTCCACAAAGGATGAAGCAAAACGAACGAAAAAACCTTATTCAGAGGGGGACAGGGAAAAAAAGAAGGGGGAAAATCGCAGTCGTATTTTAGAATGCAGAAGTTTAGCCAGGAGGAAAGAAAACAAGCAGTAGTTGAGAATGGACAAAATTATATATTTTAGGAAAAGACATTTGGGGACATGGGGCTACATCAGTGGTGGGTTCCTACCGGTGCTGTCCACTCTACCGCACCAGTAGCAGCCGGCTGATGATGTAATTTGCACGCGACACCGGTCCGTCGTCTTCACCGGTCCGTCGCGCATTGCCATCTTTTTTTCAGAATTTTTGGGCTCTTTTTGCTTTCTGTGCATGCGCGGAAGCAAAGAAATCGCTGAAATCACACACACGCGCGTCCCCTCATGAGATTTTGCTTCTGCGCATGCGCAGAAGAAAAATCGTGCAAGGGGTGTGCACGCATAGTGTGTGTGCGTGCACACGAAACATGGAGATGCGCGTGCAGCGCACCAGTAGCAACTTCCAGAGCAACCCACCCTGGGCTACATATACACAGACAGACAGACAGACAGACAGACAGACAGACAGACAGACAGACAGACAGACAGACAGACAGACAGACCCAAAAGTCCCAAAGGTCATCTGAACATTCTGTTACTGATAAGCCATGATCAGCTGTGGGTCAGGCTCTATGATTGTAGGACTGTAATCTGATCAATTGTAGTGGGTTATATAACTGTCAAAAGTTGGACAGCTCTTGAAAGCAAACATAAATATGTCCCTCTCTGGCCGACCCAAATGCCAATACTATTTCATTTCTGGCAACACAGTGACCAATTCTAATACTGTCACAGATCAGAGGGATTAGACATTGGCTTACAGTGTGATGTATGGCATCATCAATCAATCAGCAATGCCCCATTACAGTTTACTTTGGGCTTTTCCTTACACACAAAAAAGTGATAAATGAAACCATCACTTATCTATACATGTGGTCCAACAAATAACTATTTCCAAAACTAATGGGGGGACATTTTAACTCCACAGGATATTTTGTCACTGATCTTACTGCAGCCGTCCATTCATAAAAGGGATTATCAAGACTGATTACCCTGCAGAAAAACTGAACCGAGAATCCACCAGGAAATTTAGCACTATATCTCTAAGTTTTCTTATCATCCTATGAGTGCCAATCAGTTCTTTTGTAAAGAAATGTTTGGGTCACATCGAACAAGTGTTGTGTTAATGGCCAGATGTTACAGGTGATTTTAACTGGCTGCACCTCATATATTCCACTTCTGTCTGACCTTTCCTTTTCTTATTGTCTCACTCCTCCAATAAGGGCTGTATAAACAGTATCTGTATCAGGGGTGGGTTCTAACTTACCTCACTGCCTGTTCACTTTCTCCTATGCCGCGTGGCCGCGCCTCGTGGGCGCACGCGTGCTTTGCGCATGTGCACATGCGCAGTATCGAAAAATCTGGAATATTTTTTTTTTAAGACAAAAACAAGATGGCGACGCATGCACAGTGCCGGAAACTCGACTTCTGTGCATGCTGAGAAGAAAAACACTTTTAAAAAAAATTCCAAAATAAGATGGCGGCGCCAACGGACCGGCACTGACCGAACCGGTTCCATGACGTCATCGTGACATCACCAGTGGATCACCACCGGTTCGGGCGAACCAGTCCAAACTGGGAGGAACCCACCTCTGATCTGTATATGTCTGTGAATGTGTGGGCTTCCAGGCACTACACATACATATATAGTATATATTCCAATCAATATTCTAGATCTCTGATGAGGTAGATTGAAAATTTATGCTATACGAAATATTTTAACCTTTAAAATAGCTTGAACCACTTTTAAGGATTCAACCAGGACTTTCTGTTATACTATATAGCAATGTTGGCAAACTTTTTCAGTACCGAGTGCCAAAACGGGAGCATGCTTGCACGCGCTCATGCCAGAAACTGGAAGAGCAGCCACCCGGTGCGCATGCACGCACCAGGAACATGATCTTCCGGTTTCCTGCATGTGCATGCGCACTGGCCATCTGGTCTTCCTGTTTCTGGTGCACATGTGCACGCAAAGACCAGCTAGCCAGTGCGCATGCGTGTGTCAGAAACTGGAAGACCAGCTGCACAGTGCGCATGGTTTACAGTGCACGCATGCGCACCGGGCAGCTGCTCTTCCAGTTTCTGGCATGCATGCGTGCGTGGAGACCAGCTGGCCAGTGCACATGAACGTGCTGGAAATCGGAAGAGCAGCCACCGGTGCGCATGCGCGTGCTGGGAAGATGATCTTCTGGTTTCCGGTGCGCTCATGCGCACCAGCCACCTGGTCTTCAGGTTTCTGGCATGCATGCGTGTGCAAAGATCAGCTGGCCAGAGCGCATGCACACACCGGAAACTGGACGATCATCTTCCCAGCGCGTGCATGCGCACCGGGCGGCTGCTCTTCCGGTTTCTGGTGCTCCCGTGTACGTGAACACCAACTGGCTGGTGCACCGGAACCCGGAAGAACAACGGGCGACGGCTCGTGTGCCCGGAGAGATGGCTCTGTGTGCCACTTCCGGCACATGTGCCATAGGTTCGCCATCACGGCTATATAGCTTCATCTGAAATCATTGCACTGCACCAAATAGTCATCTATAAGGCAAACTATTCTGAAAAGTTACAGGACTCTTTTGCTCCCTCTTTTTCAATCTAAGAGAAATGTTTTAATTTGGACAAGTCAATGAACTAGAATACAACCATACCATTGTGAAACTGTCCTTAAATGGCAATAGATGGGAATTGTAGAGCCTTGCAATCCTCTGCTTCTTTGTTCCTCCACTCACTCCAGATGGACTAATCCTCCACTGGCTAGTGGGGGCTACTTCCCATCAAATTGTCAAATCATCAAATTATCCCTTGGACTAAGTCCAAGTCAAGGAGGAAAATGCCCGTTCAAATCTAAGCACCCAGCTTCAAAGGATGGCTTTTGCTGAGATCTTGTGGAAGGAAGATTGCGTGGAAAAGTCTGCCTCTCGATGCATGGCTGCAAACTTTTGGGGGAAATCAATTCTTCCTCTCCTCTCCCCGCCTTTTATTTTTGTTAGAAGGTGATGTAGAGCTTCTGGAGAGGGCAAGTCCTTCCCTGTCCAAATAGATTCTAGAACAGGGGTGTCAAACTCACGTTGCCACGGCGGCATCTCATGACATATGGGGACTTTTCCCCCCTTCGCTAAACTGGGTGTGGGCGTGGCCAGCATGTGACGCATCTAGCCCGCAGGCCGGGAGTTTGACAGCCCTGTTCTAGAATCTCAATGTTTTTACAGCTTCACAATCAGTGAAGTAGAAGGGCCTCCAAGGGAAGCAATATCAGGTGAGGGTTGCTCCTGAGCCGGCTCACTTCTGACTACACTTTTGTCAGAAGAGTCAGCCCTTCTAGATACCCGGATAAGAAACGAAAACCAAGAGTTCAGATAGTCCTCGACTTACAACAGTTTGTTTAGTGACCATTCAAACTTACAACGGTGCTGAAATAAAGTGACTTATGACCACTTTTCACACTGATGACCATTGTGGCATCCCCATGTTCGTGGGATCAAAATTCAGACGCTTGGCAACTGACTCATAGTTACGACGGTTGCAGTGGCCCCGGGGTCGTGGGATCACCTTTTACGACCTTCTGACAAGCAAAGTCCATGGGAAAACCAGATTCGCTTAGCAACCGTGTTACTAGTTGAACAACTGCAGTGATTCACTTAACAAACGTGGCGAGGAAGGTCATAAAAAATGGAGCAAGATTTGCTGAACAAATGTCTCACTTAGCAACAGAAATTTGGGGCTCAATTGTGGTTGTAACTCGAGGACTACCTGCATTACCATTACCTTTATTATAACGGTACAGTAAGAGAATCTTGCAAGTCTGAAAGCGCTCCTCCCCATCCCCTGCCTTCACTTCCTAGATGACTTGGGAGAGTCCCTTCTGAGACACATTCCATACTCTCATTCTTTCTGTGGACTGAGATATCTCCTGTCTGACTCTTGTCTAGGCTGAAATTCTTTCTCCTCCTCCTCCTGTTTTACAAGGTTATTCTCACAAACCAGGGGTGGGTTCCTACTGGCGTTCCGGTAGCAGCCCGCTGGTGACATAATTTAGGCGCGACAGCTCCGGTGCCGTCTGTGCCGGTCGTACGCGCCGCCATCTTTTTTTGTAAGTTTTGGCTTGAAATGTCCTTCTGAGCATGCGCAAAAGCAGAATCGTGCAATGGGATGGCTTGAAATGTCCTTCTGAGCATGCACGGAAGTAGAATCGCGTGACGGGACGCATGCAAAACATTGTGATGCGCACCGTTAGCAAAAGGTATGTGGAACCCGCCCCTGTCACAAACCATTACAGCAGAAGCAAAAAAAAGATGACTCACAACCGAAGAAGACTACCTGAAAAAAAGGTATGGAATAGCTGGATTCTCAGGGACCGAGCCGAAACAGATGCCAGCAGCCTAGGGCCGAAGAACAACAAATAAAACAAGGAAAAATGCAACAGTCTGACAGAGGGTTGGATCAAGCAAAGGTCCTTAGCAAACAACAGCCCACAAAAGGGGAAAGTAGAGCCACAGGAGACAGATGGTGGAGTACGAGGCTGTAAGGAAAAAAAGGATTCAAAGCAGAAATTAAGAAAGGGGCTGGAGTAATGGCGGCAGCACTCAAAGAAAAACAGTCCTCAATTTTGGAGGAGGCTGTGAGATTACTGAGTTATAATCATCTGTATGTGTGCCTCAGAATGGGCCCGGAAAAGGAAAGATACCAATGACACTCAATACACATCCCTAAAGGAGAGCGATCTGGAAAGAAACTAATAGATTAATGAGGATAAGCCTGGGGAATTAGAAAATAGGATGATGGGTATAGGAGCCGGAAATAGTTACGTTTGGGACTTTATGTTAGTAAAATGAACATTCTCCTTTTGTTAATTATTGAGCAAGAAAAGAAAAGCCTGCAAGGGCAAAATACATTCCTGCTCGTCATCCAGTGGGGTCTGGTGTACAATCCAAAAATGAACCTCTGACCACTGACAGTCACGACTGCTTTCAAAATAGAGCTGTGAGAATGTAGGCAGGGAACTACATCACTCAGCATAGCACATTTTCCTGTTGTTTCCCAGTTTGTTTTGGACTAAATGAAGGCAGCAGCCTGATTGGGCAGGGGGGGGAGAGAGAGAGAGACTGTGTGGGAGGAAGCACAGATGCAGCTACTGTAAGACGGGATCGGCTGCAAAGCCTGGCCAGTGATCTCAGCTTCGGGGGCAGGAAGCAAGAAGGCCAGCAACTGTGAACAATGGGAGCCAAGGGGATGGCAATGGAAGACCAAGAGGCTGCACAAACAATATTAAAGACAAAGGGAGAAAGCATTCAGAGGAGCCAGAAATGCCTGGAGCCTCACATCCAATTTGGGAAAACATTGCTCTGGTCTATGAGAATTTAATTCTTCAGGCACCTAAGCAGGCTAATTTTGGACAAAACTCTAGATCAGTGATGGCGGTTCTTGTTTTTGTTTGCGTGCCAAAAGGGGGGGGCACATGGGTGCCCACACCCATAATTCCATGTGCCCCCCCATGTATGCGATGGCATGCCCATTTTTCGCTCTCCCCAGGCTTCAGAGCCTTTCTAGGAGCCTGGGGAGAGCGAAAACGGCTCCGGAGGGGGCCCCCGGAGGCCCTCCGGAGGCAGAAAATGGCCCATTTGCCAAGTTCTGGTTGAAACGGAAGGCCCATTTTTTTGCTCTCCCCAAGCTCCAGAGCCTTTCTAGGAGCCTGGGGAGGGCGAAAACTGCCTTCCCCACCCCCCCGGAGGTCCTCCAGAGGCTGAAAACATTCCGTTTGCCGACTTCCGGTTGAACCGGAAGTTCCGGTTTTTTTTGCTCTCCCCAAGCTTCAGAGCCTTTCTATGAGCCTGGGGAGGGCAAAAACGGCCTTCCCCACCGCCCCCGGAGGCCCTCCGGAGGCCAGAAATGGCCTGTTTCCCAACTTCTTCAACTTCTACATTTTTTTTGCCCTCCCCAGGCTCCTAGAAAGGCTCTGAAGTTTGGGGAGAGCAAAAAACAGGCCTTCCCCACCCCTTCCGGAGGCTGAAAACAGGCTGTTTCCCGACTCCCAGTGGGCCAGAAAGGCCGAAAATCAGGTGGCCAGCGCGTGCATGCACACCGGACCTGAGCTCATGTGCCCACTGATATGGCTCCGCGTGCCACTTGTGGCATGCATGCCATAGGTTCGCCATCACAGCTCTAGATCCATATTTGTGATCTCCTGCATTACATAACAATAATTTATTCTCTCCTCTTGCATTCATGTCTTTAATACAACATTTGAATATGCTTTGATATCAGCTTTTCCTTCTTTCTGGGTGTAACTGTTTTCTCTCCTTTCATCCTGGCTATCTTGCATTAGTATTGTTTCTGTAGCTGATTGTCCTAAAGGCACACATGTTCCTTTCAGGTTTTGTTTTTTTTGCCTAGCTTCAGGCTGTAGGATTTGATCAAAGGCAATTGATAGAGCCAAACTTTATCCTCTTAAAAGGACTTTGCAGATAAAATAACTATCATTCACTACCATCAGGATCCATTTCATATTAAACATCCCTAACATTCTGCCAGCTTCAGATCTACTCCTGAAAAAAGAATCCATACTGAATAGATTTGTAGAATTTCCTTCTAGGTATTCCTATCACAAGTACAACTTTTTTGTGTTTAATTTTTTCTTTTTCTCCAATACCTCTACAATGCATCTCAAAACATTTTAGGAAATATAAAGTACCTCATAAAAAAACAATAACAACTGTATTCATACAGATTACAGACAATAAAAAAGAAGGGAAGATGAAGAAGAAGAAGAAGAAGAAGAAGAAGAAGAAGAAGAAGAAGAAGAAGAAGAAGAAGAAGAAGAAGAAGAAGAAGAAGAAGAAGAAGAAGAAGAAGAAGAAGAAAAAGAAGAAGAAGAAGAAGAAGAAGAAGAAGAAGAAGAAGAAGAAGAAGAAGAAGAAGAAGAAGAAGAAGAAGAAGAAGAAGAAGAAGAAGAAGAAGAAGAAAGATGGCAAGGTGAGAGATTAGGAAGAAAGCAGAGGTGAGAACAGGCAACCCATCCCAGATGGGTAACAGCTGTAGATGCAAGCATTTCAAATAGAGTCCAACCATCCCTTTAAGCCTAATAAAGAGCTAATTTAGTGCAGTAATTAAAAACACCAGGCTAGAAATTGGGAGATCAGTAGTTCTAGTTCCACCTTAAATACAAAGCTACAGTATCTGGGTGATCCTGTGTCAGTCATTCTCTCCTAGTCCTAGGAAGAAGACAAAAATAAATGAGTTTGGAAAATATTGCCAAGAAAACTCCAAGGCCTTGTCCAGGCAGTTGTCAGGAGTTTGAAGTAATTTGAAGACCACACAGACACACATGCAAAACCCCACACAGTTAGGAATTTATTTTTACAGTTTTAGAGATTACATTTATCCTAGAGTAGTGTTAAAGATGCCTTTCTGAAGTCTATATGGTTCATACTTTTTTGGTCTGCCAGCTATGTGGCGATTGATTGGCAAATAACAACTGTGCGATTGAAGCCATATCTCTTTTTAACATGGGGTTTCATCACATTTTGCATTCATCACCTTCACTTTTTTGGGGGAGCCCCATTCCACTCTGCACACATCCTTGGGGAAAGAAAGCAGAAACAAAACAAAACAAAATCAATTCATCCATCAAACTCACAGAAAAAACCTGGATGAAAAGACCCTCATTTGGTGCCTAAAAGACTTCCCAAATTTTAGGAGGGAGCATTCCAGAGGTTAGGTGCTAATGCCTACCCAGAAAAAAAATACCCTGTGGTTCAGTAGGACCTTTTCATCATGACAATTTTAGTGATCAACCAGGTCTTTCTGTTGTAGGTGTACTATCCACTATCCTGGGTCCTAAGTGATCCAGGGCTCAAAATGTCAAAAGCAAAACCTTGACTCTGCCTTGATAGATAAGTGGTGAATGCAATTGCTTCATCAAAAATGTAACAGGTATATGGCAGAGAGAGAGAGAGAGAGAGAGACAGACAGACAGACAGACAGACAGAGACAGACAGAGACAGAGACAGAGACAGAGACAGAGACAGAGACAGAGACAGAGAGACAGAGAGACAGAGAGAGACAGAGAGTGATATAGTCAATCCCAGACACGAATTACCCAATGATTTATTTTATTACATTTTATTGAATCAACTCATATTGCCCAGTCATGAAAGTAACTCTAAGCAGCTTTAGGCAGTTTTTAGTATCTTAGTTGTATTTTTTTTTAATGGTGAGCTACCCAAAGTCATTAACTAAGATGGGCAGCTATAGAAAATGAATGAGTGGATGAATGTGTGTGTATGTGCATTTTGTTTATATAACACACACATACACACAAATGTGTGTGTGTGTGTGTTTCTTATTAGATCTGCAAAAAGGGTTGTTAAAGCTTTAAGAAAATCTGTATGATAGGATAAAGAAGAAATGAATAGAATTCAAATCCTATAACAATTGATGATTAAGGGTGTTAAAAGTAAAAGAAAGGAATATAGAATTGGTTTATTTGATCAAGGTTAAAATAGGAGTTTTGTTTTCTTTTGCAAAGCTTTGGCAACTTTTAATAGGCTTTTTGCTGATACCAGGAATGAAAAATTACTGTTTTATGGATTTACTTACAGGTAAGAGATGGAATTATTGATGAAGAAATATATTTTTGTAATCTTATAGGGGGTGGAAAGTTACTAAATTTGTTTATACTTGTGATGAAGGTTGGAAGTTACGTATTTATATAGTTTTTTTTCCTTTATTATATTCTTCATTTCCTTTTTTCCTGCATTTTTAATTCATTTTCCATTCTTTTTCACTAAGTTTAGCTAGTATTAATTTTTACTGTTTTAATTAAAATTCTTAATAAAAATATATTAAAAGAGTTCTTCCAAATAATCTAGACAAGAAGCACATCAATGAATACTAGCTTTATTTTTATTGTAAAGTTGCATTAATAAAATCTTGCAAGTTTAAATGGTGAAAAGGTAATAAACATACTCTTAAGTTGTATGCAACAGGCTACGGCGGCATTTGCCCTTTTCAGAATTCTCCAACTTTATCTAAAACTCTGTTAATAAATGCACACACGTGTACAATGCAAAACAATCTAGGTTGGCTGAATCATTTGGGCCACTGAGGTAAAACAATTTTATTCTTCTACTGAACATGTGCTTGGAGTCTTGAAGTCCTTCTCTGCTCAAAATCCTTCTCTATTATAAAAACATGAGCATATATCCCATTTTCTCCTATCCTTAGGACTCTTTTATCTACTTCAATGTCCTTGACTACAAAGAAGTGTGCAAAGTGCATCTGTTTTTAATTCATTTACCATTCTAGAACAGCACACTTCTGAACTGGAGGGCCTCTGACAATGACATATATAGCAGTTGACCTCTTTTGTTCAGGGATGAACAGTTGTGGGCACAAAAGCACAGTTCCACAGGTCATACTCACTAAAGGGACTCTGGAAGCCAAAATCTATACTTTTAGAAGGTATGCCAGCTGATGAAAACCAGCTTAAAGTTATACTTAAATCAACCTTGAAGCATGATATTAACAAGCATTGAGTCCTATTTTCAATTTTTGTACCCATTTAGCAATAGCAATAGCACTTAGACTTATATACCACTTCACAGTGTTTTACAGCCCTCTCTAAGCGGTTTACAGAGTCAGCATATTGCCCCCAACAATCTGGGTCCTCATTTTACCCATCTTGGAAGGATGGAAGGCTGAGTCAACCTTGAGCCTGGTGAGATTTGAACTGCCAAATTGCAGGCAGCCGCAGGCAGCAGAAGTAGCCTGCAGTACTGCATTCTAACCACTGCGCCACCAGAGCTCTTTTAGGTTACTTGAATGAGTGTACATTTATTTAGTTTGCCCTTATTTCTTTGGCATTCTGTCTAGTGTGGAAGAAAACTTCGAGTATATTTCAGATTAGATACAGTGGTGAAATCTAAAAAATTTCCCTACTGGTTCTGTGGGTATAGCTTGGTGGGCATGGCTTGGTGGGCATGTGACTGGGTGGGCGTGGCTTGGTGGGCATGGTCATGTGACTGGGTGAGCTCAAAAACCAACTTTCACACAAACAACACAAAAGCCACACAATTGACTCCCACACAATGCGAAAGCACACAAAATGGCCCCTGCACCAACAAGCAGGAACCTCACAGTGTCACAGAGAGCACAAAAACCAACTATTGCACTTTAAATAAAAATAACACAAAAGCTACCCATTGCTCCTCGTCCTGCCTTCAGGTGCTCTGGGAGATTTTCATTTGTTCCAATGCAGAAGTTATATCTTACTATCTTACATTAGTGGCATTTGACCCCATAACAATCTTACAACTATCACGTGTTGGAGGGATGTAACCAAAGAGGGATTTTATTCTACAATTACCAGTAATGGGAATGCAATAATTTTGGAGGGAGGTCCTTAACAAAACGAAATAACTAAACAAATTCTCATCAGATTTAGATCTATTGCTTGTATTTGATGGAAGGAATAAAAGTTACCAAGTAAGAAACTTATTGCTTACTTGCTTTTAGTGTCAAAGTCAATCATGCGCAGCATAGAAATATCACAATAAGCTTTCACCTGGAATAATAGCTGAATAAGATTTGATTGATTGCTGTGCTTGAGAAGGTCTCCAATAAAATTCAATACTTTAAAAAAAAGCGGGGTGGTGGTGGTAAACCACCTCGGAAACTATTTCACCAAGATTGCTAGGCTTTTTTTTCCTGTTCTATAAATGACAAAATGAATACTTATTAGCATGTGTGGAAATTTTAATTGGCTTGATAAAGGATTATTTACTGCAGCAGCGGCTGTGTGCTTTGTTTTGCCATGTAAAGAAATAATATTTCTTTTAACAAACAAGTTTGTTACATTCACAATGAGATTGTAGCTAAGTCCAAGAGGCTGATGGGAATGATTCATTGAGAGAGGACTTGCCATAACAAAAGAGGGAACCCTCCCACTCAGCACTCCAGGTGGTGGGATGGCTAGATAACATCCCTGCCACTGGTGTTTACGCCAACTCAGATGAACAGCAGATCACCCACATAAATCCTTATTTTGTAATTTCAGACTAAATCAACTAATTTAACAATCGCTTTGAAACCATATCCCAGCTTCAAGGAACAGAGAATAGGGATAGTTCAGGAAGTCAGTGTCTGTGCTCTGAACAGATGTGGACTCCGAAGGGATTCCACAGGTTCCATCCAAACTCCTAATTAAAGTAGAAGATAGATTTATTCTATCCTGTATCTAAGTAGAAATCAAGCAGCTGAAACTAGATTCTTGGGTATTGCAGTTTCCCCCCCCAAAAAAATTACTGCTCTGCAAAAAAATAGATGAATGTGTCAAAAAGCATGCAGCAATAAAATTAAATCAGGTAGCAGCTTTAGATCAACAACTTATTTGGGGAAGACCCTATTTTACAGTAAGAATAAAAATGCTAACTAAATGTGAAGGATGTGTCTGTTAAACAAATCGAAAGCAAAGGGCTAGGATGCTGTACGTTGTAACTTCTTGAAAATGCTGTTGTTGATTATTATGATGATTCTGGGAATTTCTGGTGCCACAAAAAACACAATGATGTGATAATACTTTTCAATTGTTTTTAAAAAATAATTTCTAGAAACAGTGATAAACTATAAAAACCAACAATTATGTAGTTGCTGACTACATAAGAAGATATTGGATAACCATTTGTCTGAAGTGGTGTAGGGTTTCCTGCCTAAGCAGGTGGTTGGACTAGAAGACCTCCAATGTCCCTTCCAACTCTGTTATTCCGTTATTCTGCTGATGTAACAGATGTAGTTCCAGCTGTTAGATTCGCGCAGGAATGAAGAGGCGAAACGTAGGACAGTTCAGCACCTTTATTGTCTGTTAGCTGGAACTAATATGGACTGCCGGCAGGCTGCAGGGAAGCCGCTTTTAAGGGCTTCCCTGAAGCCGGCTAGCCATTGACAGCAGTTTATTTCTCCCGCCGTTAGATTAGCCAATCAGCGGTGGCTATGCAAATCCATACTCCATACATCCGTACATAACATCCCTCCCCTCTTGGTTTCTGGAATGTCCAATCAGGAACTTACATAAGTCCCGTAGTCCCATAAGTAAACAGGGTGCCTAATAATCCTACTGGGCCTGCGCGATTCAGTTCCTCGGGAGTCTTCAACTGGAGCAGACATGTCTGTTGCTGCTCCTTCTCTGGTGTGTGGAAAAATCTGGAACCGGCCTCCAGGCATGGCGGCTCAAGTCTCTGTGTTGTTGTTCTCTAGTCCAGAGTGACTTCGCTGGACTCTGGTGGCAGCTGGTAGGTGTTCACGATCCCTCTCCAGGCTTGAGACTAGGGTGTCTTGGTGGCTTGCAGCTAGGGCCTGGTTCTCGCCATGGTCTTCTTGGTGACTTGTATTGGATTGCCTGCAGGGCGGAGACTTGCATTGCTCCTGGCTTCCTGCTGAGGCTTCGGGTGTTGTAGGAGTCTCTGGTTGGCGAAGCCAGGAATCTCCCAACCTGCTTCTGAGTTGGTTGATATGCCTTCGCTACTCCCAACCGTCATCCAACTTTACGTTATATGATTTGGGACCGGTGATTCTAATTACGGTGGCACTCACCCACTTGGGGTCCCCTGCAAAGTTTTGTGCAAAAACTAAATCACCCATAGACAGTGTCCTCATTGGTTTTCGGGACTCCAGAGGTGCCTCTGGATTATAGTTGGGGTTAAGTCTGTCCAGTTGGGACCTCAGTTTCCATCCTGTTAGCAATTTCTGCAGGGCTCCGGTTAGTGGCTGCACACGGGGTGATGTGCTGTGCCAATAAGAACTGGTCAATCCATTCCTGCCAGTTCCCCGGGCCCATTCTAGTTAAAGGTGCCGAGGTTGGCCAGGAACGATTCCATGTGCCGGGCTGTCAGCTGTGGGCCGTTGTCCAATACGAGGACATCTGGCCACAGGTGTGGGGTCCTCCACAAAGTCAGGTGCTGGGCAGCAGCTGAGTGTGTCGGCGTGTCCGATGCTCTTTCCTGGCATGTGGGTTAGCTTGTAGCTGTATCTGGATAGGAAAATGGACCAGTGGGTTAGTCAGGGTGACATATATTGAAGCATTTGTTGATTGCCTGCAAGTAGACCCAATAGGGACTTGGGGTCTGTGACAAGTTCAAATTTCCGGCCGTAAAGATATTCGTGGAAACGCTTGGTGCCGGCCACTGCTGCAAGCGCTTCCTTGTCCAGTTGGCTGTAATTCCGCTCAGCTGGTGATAAGATTTTGGAATAAAATGCAATGGGGGCATCCGATCCATTGGGTAGTTTGTGGCTGAGGACCGCCCCCACTCCAAAAGGCAAAGCATCGCACATTAACAATAGGGGGATGGTCTCGCTGTACTGCATGAGGACGCTGTTTGATGAAAGCAAGTCATTTATGGCAGCAAAAGCATTGGCCTCTCTTTGTCCCCATGTCCATGGGGTCGTCTTCCCCAGGAGCCTATGAAGAGGCTCAGCGACGGTCGCCTTCTGCTTTTAAAAAATGGCATAGAAGTTGAGTAAGCCCAGGAAAGCCTACAATTCTGCCTTGTTCTTGGGGGTCAGTGCCTCTTTGATGGCTTTTATTTTGGCATCTGTGAGGCGAATACCGAATCCATCAATTAGGAATCCCAGGAACTCCATGCTGGTGACCCCAATCTTGCATTTATCCTTTCTAACTTTAAGCCCCCTTTCTTGAAATCGCCCTAGCACTTTGCATAGCCGGGATAGCAATTGTTCCTCTGAGTTCCCCGAGATGAGGACATCATCAAAATAGGAGACCACTCCCGGGATGCTGTGAAGCAAGCATTCCATCATACTCTGGCACAGTCCCAGGGCCATGCTGACTCCAAATTGCAGACGGTTGCATTTGAAAGCCCCCCTGTGTGTAACTATAGTCTGGGCTTCCGCTGTGGCTGCGTCCACAGGCAGTTGCTGTTACGCTTGTGCCAGGTCAAGTTTTGTGAAGATTTTCCCGTTGCCCAGTGAGTGTAATAAATGCTGCACAATGGGCACAGGGTAGGTGTTTAGCTGCAGGGCTTTATTAATGGTCCCTTTATAGTCCACGCACACCCTAATCGAGTCATCCGGCTTCATGGGGTTACGATGGGTGTTTCCCATCTGGCATGATCAACAGGTTCCATGATCCCTTGGGCTATTAATTTGTCCAGCTGCTTGTCCACTTTAGGTTGGAGTGCCAAGTCTCTTATAGTCTGAAAAATGTGGTACGTTTTCATATATTAGTCATTAGTTAAGTCTGCTTTCCACCCTACCCCCAAAGTTGGTAGCAGTAATATAGCTACTTATATTGGCATAGGTATTAGTCACTTACTGAATCACTAGACAACGTTTTTCACTAAATGTAAGAGAGAAGGGGGAAATATAAAAAAGCAGGAATCTTCTTGCTGTTAAAACAACAAGAGTCCCAAGATCATACTTTCTTAGGAAATGGACCAAAACCATCCCATAAAGCCTCTATTTAAGAATGCCTAGATAGAAAAGCAAAACAGTCCCAAGAATACTAATTGCTAAACACTATTCTTTTTATTGGCGCAGCACTCTTAAAAGATGCCAGCAACTGTTTTACGTTTATGGCAGAAATGACATCAAATGTGAAATTTAGTTTAGCCTCAACATACAACCCAAATATAATTCAGCTAATTGTTAACAAAAATATTAGACATTGTTCTGCATTAAACACTGGAAACTCAGTGGAAACTCAGAATAATAGAATAGAATAGCAGAGTTGGAAGGGACCTTGGAGGTCTTCTAGTCCAACCCCCTGCTTAGGCAGGGAACCCTATACCATTTCAGACAAATGGTTGTCCAATCTCTTCTTTAAAACTTTTAGTGTTGGAGAATTCACACCTTTTGGAGGCAAGTTGTTCCACTGGTTAATTGTTCTATTAGGAAATTTCTTCTTAGTTCTAGGTTGCTTCTCTCCTTGATTAGTTTCCATCCATTGCTTCTTGTCCTGCCCTCAGGTGCTTTGGAGAATATCATATTTTTCAGAGTATAAGACGCACCTTTTTACCCCAAAAAAGAGGGTGAAAACTTGGGTGCATCTTATACACCGAATGTAGCCCCACCCAGCCAGCCACCCCCACCCTTTGGCCTCTGTCTTCCAGCAATTTACCTGTTTGCAGCAAACAAGGAAGAGCCTGTAAAGCCAAGCAAGTCAGTAGCAGCTTCCTGACCTACAGCTGATTTGCGACATGCTAAAATGAAACTGAAACTGAAACTGCAAAGAGACAAATAGCTGGGAGAGACACGCAGATTTTTATTTTCTGCTGAACTGGATGCAAGGGGGTAAGTGAATAACTATAAATGTCTGTAGAATGTTCAAATTATTAGAATTATTTTTTTAAAGACTGCTTTATTATTGTTCTAGAGCCAGGGGTCTCCAACCTTGGCAATTTTAAGACTTGTGGACTTCAACTCCCAGAATTCCACAGCCAGCTTTGTTAGCTTTGCTGGCTGTGGAATTCTGGGAGTTGAAGTCCACAATTCCCAGTCTTAAAGTTGCCAAGGTTGGAAACCCCTGTAAATCTAGACAACTTAACAAAATAAAGAAGCTTTTTAAAATAAATGCTTGCTCTGAAGAGGCCCAGTGCTATTGTATCTTCTTTTAAAAAATAGAGAATAATGTATACTTCCAGAAATTTTAATTAATTTTAACAGCTCTGTACAAGTATAGTCTGAAATGTAACAGTGTTCTGTTTAGTATTAGAGTTAAATCCTGATTTACCTTGGAGTAGATCTATTTAAATAATTGGGAGGAGTTAGTGTGACTACATTTAAAAAAACTTTCTGGCATAATGTACATTTCTCCAATTCTTTGCTATTTCTATGGGTCAGGCACACATGCACAGAAATACAAAGCAAACAGTGTATATCATCTTGCTGTTTGCTGTTTGGCAAATTGCTTAGAGGCAGAGGCCTTTTTTCCTTGTTTTCCTCCCCCAAAACTAAGGTGCGTCTTATACTCCGGTGCGTCTTATACTCCGAAAAATACGGTAGGTTGAATGGGTCAACCTATTTTCCAAAGCATCTGAAGGCAGGACTAGTAGCAATGGATAGTAACTAATCAAGGAGAGATCCAACCCAGAATTAAGGATAAATTTCCTGACAGTTAGAACAATTAATCAGTGGAACGGCTTGCCTCCAGAAGTTGTGGGTGCTCCAACACTGGAAATTTTTAAGATGAGATTGAACAACCATTTGTCTGAAGTGGTATTGGGTTTCCTGCCTGAACAGGGGATTGGACTAGAAGACCTCCAAGGTACCTTCCAATTCCTTTATTTTGTTATTCTGTTACCATTTTGATGCTGTTTACCTCACAGTAGTCATGCATACATGTCCAGTCCAAAAGAAAGACATTTGACATTTCATTCTAAGGACACAAGATGTACTGGTACTCTTAAACTGATTTTTCATTTCAGAGTTCAAGTGACAATGGACAAAAAACAGCCTAGAGAATCATGGACAATTTCTAACCATTTCATATAAAAATGCCAGGCCCAGTGCTGAAGGTATAATACAGAATTAAATTATAGAGCTAGCATAAAAGGCAAATTTAATAAAGAATTAATCAAGGTTTTAATATAAATTATACACCAGAAATACCTATTAGCACAGTTTGGAGTATTATGAAAGCATATGAGACGGGCTTATTCATCAGCAAAACTAATCATATAGCTAAGCAAAAAACAAACAAACCCCCAAATTAAAAAACAGGTATGATTACAAAATAAAGCATTATTAGAATAGCCTCAGGAAAAGAAGATCAGGAAAAGGAAGAGGTTTAATACACATTTTTTTTAGAAAGAAGTGAACTTGAAGCAATAGAAATCCATTCATTGTATGGCCTATACAAATCAGAAATATAAATTTGCTGATAAGAATTTGAAACACGTGATTGTATTAAGCCCTAAAAGCAAGAAACCATTTGTATAGCAAGCATCTGCAATAAACATAAAATATTATGTTACAAACGTGAAGATATTGATGAAGAATATTCCAGAAATTTTGTAGAAAATTATAGATTTTAGAAAATCCAAAAGAAAACAGAATCAACAGTTACAATAGCTGAGATGAGAGAAGGAGAGATTTAAAAGTTCCTTCTCTGCAGCATCATAAAGACTGTAAACAAATCCGAGCTGGAAAATTAATAGAACTTTTTGGCATTTGAAGAATGGTAATGGACCCAGTGATCAGGAGAGGAGATACTTTATAAATAGGGTTATAAAAAAGTGGTCTTGACCCTTTCAACCTTTTGACCCACATACAGTAGCAGAGGAATTGGTGGTCCACAAATACAAAAAGATGCCAAAATCACTGTTTATTTATTTAATCAGTCAATTAAACTGTTTGAATGGCCACCCATCTCACTTCCACAAATCTGAGCAGCTAACAATGAAAACAATAACAATAAATCTCTCTCTCTCTCTCTCTCTCTCTCTCTCTCTCTCTCTCTCTCTCTCTCTCTCTCTCTCTCTCTCTCTCTCTCTCACACACACACACACACACACACACACACACACACACACACACTATGGACCACATGCTATCCCACAATACATTAACTGCTGCATTAAATGCTAAACCAGTTTGTTCCACTGATGGTTAGAAGACTTGGGACATTTAACAGAATCTGTTTAATTAGATCGAACTTACTGCAGAGTTTATAGAAACATGTACAACTCTTCTTAGCCTTATATATACAGTATATATTATATACTGTATATAAACCTTTTCGTTCTAAATTAAATTTTAGCAAAGCCTTTTGATATTTACTTTCTTAATTATATTCCCAGTTTAATGATTCAGCTAACTGACAATAGAGGGACCAGGCAACAATCATCAACTTCATTTGTCATAGAATGGGAGGCAAGGTACCTTGGAGATCATCTACGAGGGTGAGTCAAAAAGTAAAGCCATTTTCTTAATTTCAGGTGAAGTTTTTGATAAAAATACCTGAAATTTTTCCCAGTTATAAATGATTATATCATTTACGTTCTGAAATATTTTGTTTCTTACTTTTCAGGTTTGTAGACTCACAAGGAAAATTCAAAATGGCTGCCCTCTTAGAGTTGCATCAAAAACAAAGAGCAGTGATTGAATTCCTTGTTGCTGAGGGGGAAACCTCTGTGAACATTCACAGACGATTACAAAATGTGTTTGAGGACAATACTTTAGATTATAGCAATGTCTGCAGGTGGGTCCGTCGTCTGAATGATGAAAAGGTGGGAACTGTCACGAGGAAGTGAAAACTGCAATGAAGAAGTGGCTCAAAGAACAGTCAACAAAATTTTATGAGGCAGGGATACATGCTCTCATTCGAAGGTGGAACATTGCTATTGAGAGAAACGGTGACTATGTTGAGAAGTAGGGATGTGATCCACAGAGGACCAGCTTCATTTTGATGTATGCTACATGTTTCTGTGTTGGTAATTATACCTGTCCTAAAGAAAATGGCATTACTGTTTGATTAACCCTCGTCGTTCAACTTCCCCCACCCTACGCAATGCTGAAACCCACCACTACAGCTTCTCAAAAAGATGATGAACAACTCTTACCGTTAAGAAACATTCCTCGCTGTCCTATCAAAATCTACTTCCTTGCCATTTAAACAATTGTTTCTTGTTCTGTCTTCTGTAACAACTCTGAACAAAACTTCCCCGTCTTCTACATGATAGCCTTTAAGACACTTGAACACAAGTATTGTGTCCACAATACTTAAACACAATTATCCCTGCAGTCTTCTACTCTTCAAGCTAAACCTACTCAACACCCAGCAAGCAAATTACAATGATACAATGATAAATTACAACATGTACCTAAATACATGTCATAAATGCTATGATTATATTTTTAATCCTGATATCTGACAAAAGTATGCAAAGTTTAACATTTGCATGATTTGTCCCTTGACACACATGATGATCATCATGTTCCAATAATTTTTTTCCAGGGTCTTCATGATCTTCTTTGCTCATTTCTGGCCATGACCCTTAAAATGGGGTGTGCAGAATCCAGTACAAAATTCCAAGTGCAATTTGACAGATGCAGAATTGATAGGAACAATGACTTATCTTGAAAATCTTGGTACTTACCCTGGGTCTGTATTCCCATTTTCTGTAGCTGCATCAAATATTGACTCATGTTCATCTTATGATTTACCAAGATTCCCAATTCCTTTTCACATTCATATATTGCTATCCATCCCTATCCACCACCCCCTTCCCCTCCCTAACTTTCCTTACTTTGTATTTTTTCCCTGTTGAATTCATCTTCCCAGTTTTTGGTCACTGTTCCAGCTTATCAAAATCCTTCTGAACCTTAAAATTGTCTTCAAAGGTTTTTGCTATACTCCCTAGCTTTCCGTAATCCGCAAATTTGATAATTTTATTTTAAGCCTAGTCATTTATACATAGCACAGCGTCTAGAAATCCTTCCAAACCTTGAAATTGTGTTCAAAGGTTTTTGCTATCTTTCTGTAATCTGCAAATTTGATAATTTTATTTTCAACTTTGTCATTTATAAATACCAGAGTCTAGATAAAAGCCCTGCTGTAGACATTTCAAGAGTTGCCTTCAGCTAGACACCCAGTCATTGGTGTACACTAAATCAGTTGTCAACCAGTTCATTATCCATCTACTGTCAGGCCTCTAATTGTTGTTTTCCTGTTTTGCCAAGTGCTCTGAAGAACTCTAGGTCAGTGGTTCACAACCTTCCTAATGCTGCGACCCGCGTCCTGCACCCATGCCCCCGCTGTGACCCACCCCGCCGTCGCGCCTGCCACCATGCCCACCGCTGCGACCCCCGCCCCGCCGCTATTTGAGTTCTTTTACCCTCTGCGCATGCGCAAAGCATTCTGCGCATGCAGAGAGGGTAAAAGAACCCAAATGGCGGCATCTGGGCGAAGTCTCCCAACCCCTGTGAAAGGGTCGTTCGACCCCCAAAGGGGTCGCGACCCCCAGATTGAGAACCGCTGCTCTAGGTAGACAAATCCCTCATTCCAATGATGGACTAAACTGGTTCATCCAATTGGCAACTTTAAGATGTGCGGATTTCAGTTCTTAGCATGGCTGGCTGGGAAATTCTGGGAGCTGAAGTCCACACATCTTAAGTTGAGAAACATCAGGTTAATTGATCAAGCAAGGAGATTGTCATGTAAGGGAATGACCAAAGCCATCTAGGAGTTGATAAAATATATCCTTTTCTCATCCTGTTACTACTTCTTTCTTTTATTAATGACCTAGCCAAATAAGCTCTCTTTGTTTCATTTAACTTACTTTCTATACTTTACCATCTAGGAGATTATATTCTTGGTTATCATCTAAGTATGAAAGAACATATAGTGAGAAATCAATTGGACTTCTTGTTAACAAAAGGTTTAGAAACAGTGTCTTGTACATAAAAACATACCCAAGAGCTGATATAGATTTTAATCATAATTGTGGAGTGACAAAATGAGGATAAGGCTGAAAACCATCAAAAGGAAAAGGAAAATACAAGAAATGATAGGAATAACATCATCCAAAGGTTATCACATCATAGAAGCAAAGCAAAATACAGACATTATCTTGAAACACATGGAGGAAAATGTTAACAACAGGAATGATATTTATGAAAATAGGACACAATTGGTATGATTGATACAAATACTAATGAAAAATTCCAATTGTCATTGATAAGAAGGAATGGATGGTAAAATTTTAGAATTAATGGAAGAACTTCATAAATGAAAAACATAAATATGAACACATATAAAGAATTATCAGGAGATCAGAGAACTATTCGCTCTGCAAATGAAAATTAGTAATAAACACAGGAAACTGCAGTATTATAAGCTAAATACCACACTTGTAAATAAGCATAAAAATAAATGCAATTTTAAGTGTACACAGAATTCAACCTGCCAATATTCATAAGGAAGGAAAATAATGGACATTGAAGGAAAGCTACATGTGGGAAAGTATATGTGGCAGAATATTTTTGTTCCACCTCTACCTAACGATAGTTAATGAGAGGATTTTGCCCTGAAAATATATGCAGATGATACAGCCACTCTTCTTCTCAGTTTTAGGACTAAAAGACCTCTGCATTTCTGTTTTCCACTATTCTGAGGAAAAGCTCAACCCAAATTATCTGAAATCAAAACAAACAATATTTTCTAAGCATCTAATGAAATATGGCTGGCCGATCAGTGGATATAAAAAAGAACAAATTAAATGTTGAGATATCTGGGTGATCTCCAAGCTTCAAGATCTTGAGCATTACACATGCTATGGTGCAGGGGCGGGTTCCTAATTTTTTTACTACCACTCTGTGGGTGTGGCTTATTTTGTGGGTGTGGCTTGCCAGCCATGTGACCGGGTGGGTGTGGGCCTCGGGAACTTGGCAGTGGCTGGAGAAGCGAGGGGACATTGCCCACCCGCAATGCAGCCCCCCGCAGCGGGAGCAGCAAGACCGCGGCAGTGATTCTTCTAGGAGGCTCCGTCCGGCCTGAATGCTTCGCCCCATTCGATGATCCTAGGCTCCTGCCACCCATTCCCCCTCCCCTCAGCAGCTCGAGAAGCCTCGAACATGCAAAAATGCCTAGGATCATCACCGCGCATTCGTGGCTTCTTGGACTGCTGAAGGGAGGGGAATGGAGATAGCTCCTGCCGCCCGTTCTTTCAGTATCTCACACGCTCCCTCAGCCATCCTCCCCTGCTTGGACTCACTGTGGGGTAGGAAGGCAGCACATGCGCAGTGCCGGAAGCTCGGCTTCTGGGCATGCGCAGAAGAAATTTTTAAAAAAAATTTAAATTTTTTTTAAAAAAATTTAAAAAAAAATTTAAAAAAATGGCGGCACCCAGGCACCGGCAACTGACCGCACCTGTACTGTGACATCACCAGCGGGCCACTACCGGTGCTATAGAGTGGACCGCACTGGTAGGAACCCACCACTGCTATGGTGTCTGTTCAGAGGTCTGTGGATGTGGTTTTTGCATTCTTTTACCAAAATGAGGTTTTTGTATGTTTTCTCTACAATTAGTTTTTCAGGGTAAGACCAAAATGTTCTTGGTGCAGACCTACATATTCAAGAACTACTTTCTTCTAGAGATAGTTTATTCAAAGTTCTTGAGATTTACCTTTGGGATACCTCAAGGGGATCTCAGTGTCATTCTTCAATTGCAAGTAAGTCTTACTTATACACAAAGGCATAATTTTAGATAATTAAGATCACTCACTGCCTTCAGCTGACATTCTTGATTATTTAACTCCACTAATACTGTTAGACAGATTCTACTCAACATGGAAGAAGACCTTGAAGGCAGACATATAAAATACCAATCTGTCTGTGTAACAGGCAGCCCTACATTTTTTTTAGTTTTACCAAACCCAAAGAAGTTTTCAAACAGTGAATAATGGAAATCCATTTATAGAGAGAGTGAAAAAGGAAAAACCTAATTAAATATTTTCTTCCAATTAAATGTCTGCATAATCTTGCTATTGCAAAATACTATAGGATCCTCCTATCTTGGCATGCTTTAACATATTACCCACAGCCTTACTGGAAAGAATATATCATCATATCTACTTTATAGAGAGATTTGTCCCAGTCATTCAAGAATATCTGAAACTGTGTGCTCTGTGTGGCTATATGATGAAATTTGCCTCCTGCATTAAACTGCACCTCCATGGAAGTGAATGAGCATGGAAGTTTCCTGGCAGACCAGATCAGTAGTGAGTTTCACTTACCTTCGCTACCGGTTCGGAACTGTGAACGTGCGCGCTGACTCGCTTCACTCGTGCACGGCACTTCTGCGCATGCACAGATCGTCTGTGATGACGTCTGGCTGGGTGGGCGGGGCCTCCCACCACTGCCGCTACCGGTTCGCCCGAACCAGGGCGAACCGGTAGCAACCCACCACTGGACCAGATGCATTCTATATCTCACGTCTTACAGATCATCATGATAGTGTCACTTTAAAGTTGTCAAATTCTGTTTCAGAGTTTAACTCCTTTGGAAACAGGAAACTATTCAAGGTAATTATTATTCAACCTGCTTAGAAACAAAGATTGTAATGTTGCAACCCAATATAAATGTTACATCATTTTATAACTGTTCTATTTTATAATGAAATACATTTTTTACACTTTTGTAAAGTAGTTTTATAATGTAATCATTGTGTTTAAGGATCTTAATCGTTTAGAATTCTCCTACTTGAATATTATTGTCTCGCTGTCTTTTTTTCCCAATTTTATTAATCATTTTTATGTACTTCCATTGAGTTCTGTAAATTTTGTTACTTAACCGTATATTTTTCCAGTGACCATAGGAAAAAATGTTCTATTCTGAGTGAGCACATCACCCATTTTTTCAAGACAACAGAACATCATAACATAATTATGCAAACTATAGAGAGAGAGAACAGAAGCAATTAAAACATTTTTAAAATGGCAAGATGGTGGAATCTGATGACATTTCTGCAGAAATATTACAACTAATGGACAAAATTGGCATAAACCCTTTTTATAACATTGTTGAATATAATCTCTGATACACAGATTATTCCAAATGAATTAATAATATGCTTAATAACTACATCTATTACTCCACCTAAAATAAACAATGGGGGAAATGCAATGAATACCATATGATAAGCTTGATGTTTTGAAAGTACTTCACAAAATGGTACACAACAGGTTTTGTGGGAAATGTGAAGCATTGTAAGTGGGATCCCATTTGGATTCTTAAAGGGATTAGGTATCAGAGATGCTGCATTTAGTATAGGCACTTAAAAGAATAGTGTAGAGAAGTGAATGTGGATATTAATGCCTGTTCTATGTAAAAAAAAGCATTTGATTGAATTTAGTAAGACAAGTTGCTAGATATAGTAAAATTATAGGGCTGTTTGACAGGCTATGTATTATTATGAATTTATTTTGAAAACAAACTCTAGCTGCTGCAATAGAAAGAAAAAATGACAAAACAATTGCAAATACTACATGGAATGTGACAAAGGGTTGTATTATCATCCTTTTAATTTAATACATACTTTAGAAGAATGTCAGAAAGGTATTAACATCAGTGGCATAATAATAAAGTATGATATACAGATGAAGCAATTCTCTAATTAGAGACCCATGTTGATGTGCATCAGCTGAGCAAATTTTATGTCCAAGGAAAGATTCATAGAATACACAGCATTGGAAGGAAGAAATAAGCACATTTAAGGCAGGAATAGCAGATGTCTGGAACTCTTCATCTCTGATGTGATGCAATTTAAAAAGTACATCTTCTTCTCTCCCAATTTTTTCTCTCTCCACATATTTTTGTGTCAAAAATCCTGGGGTACCTGCAATATGAATCTGTTTTTCTTAGAAATGGAATATTGGGGTATGCACATTTCACTTTTTTTTTTCAATTGAGTAAGATTAAGAGTTCTGAGTAATCTGTGTGTCTCTGGAAGAATTGCTCCCCCATAACATTCTGATGGAGCAAATATTTGGATACATGGAGTATACCCATGGTTAAAAAAAGGTATTGTTTTATCCATCATTTCTACTCCCAATTACTTCTGTGAGTGCAGCGACTTTTATGGTCTTTGATCTGGTCTCCTTACTGCCATAGTTATCTGCCATCAGCTTTGAGCTATAGCTTGGTTTTCTGGCAAGCCTCTTCTTTTCACATTCTCTTTGGGTACAGGTGTTAAAATTTCTGATTAGAATCAGGTTCTTTTTCCCTTAGTCTTGTTTTATTCTTTTGCCTCCCTGTCCTTATTATTATACAGTTATTAGCGGTTGATATTTTATTAATTTGTTATTGTTGTGGCATAATCTATCAAGGCTTTCCCACGTTTATTAACTGGATGGCACTTTCATAATTAAGAGAACAGAAAATAAAACAGCTTATTTCTTTTCTGAAAAAAATAATTGTATTAGCAAGATAAGAGCTAATGAACATCAAGAAGCTCCTTATTTCTGTGTGAAAGCTCTATTGTATTTTTAAGATACTGACCTTCAAGATAGAAATGCCAGTGGGCTGTTCATCCAAAGCAGACTTCAGGTTTGTGGGATCCATTCTGGTTTTTTAGTAGAACCTCAATAATTAGGAATAAGTTACAAAAGACATAGAACATGAGCCGAGGTGGCGCAGCGGTTAGAGGCAGGTACTGCAGGCCACATTAGCTGACACTGATCTGCAGGTCAGCGGTTCAAATCTCACCGGCTCAAGGTTGACTCAGCCTTCCATCCTTCCAAGGTAGGTAAAATGAGGACCCAGATTGTTGGGGGCAATGTAAATATATACATTGCTTACTGGTGTAAACCGCTTAGAGAGTGCTTGCACTGTGAGGCGGTATATAAATGTCACTAATAAATAAATAAATAAATAAATGAAATAATTGGAATCGTGACACTCAAAATGTATTGTTCACTGGTGGATGAAATTTGGAATCTTTTTTTTTAAGCCAAAGAGAATAAGAAACTTTAACTTAATCACTTTTGTGGAGCCAAAGCATACACTAGTCTGTTCCACAAAAGAGAACACGATTTCCTCACACAAAAATTAACAAGCTGCTGGGATCAAAATTAAATCAAATGTATTACATATGAATAGTAGCTGTATGCAATCAAGTTAAGTTTCATATGAACAGTGATTCCCCATCTCAACTGATTCTCTTAAATAAATTAAGAAGCAAATAAGAAAGAGCTCCATTGTCTCATTCATTTACTTACACATATATACATAAACTTCCCATGCAAAAAATGGCATGGGAATCTCTTGGTAGTTTGAAATTTCATAGAATCATAGAGCTGGAAAGGATCTTGGAAGTCTTCTAGTCCCAAGGCAAGAGTCGTTATACCACCCTGGACAAATGGTTGTCCAATCTTCTCTTGAAAATCTCCAGTGATGCAGCACTCACAACTCCAGGAGGCAAGCTGTTCCATTGATTAATAGCTCTCACTGTCAGGAAATTCCACTTTAGTTCCCAGTTTGACACACACTTCCCCGACAAACTTCCATCCACTGCTTCTTGTCCTGCCTTCAGGTGCCCTGGAGAATAAATCGATGCTGTCTATCTTGTGACAGCCCTTCAAGTATTGGAAAACAGCAATCACACACACACCCCTAAGCTTTCTATTCCTTAGGCTAACATACCTAGTCCCATTACTCATTCATTGTATGATTTATTTATTTACATTTATTTATTAAACCCTTTATCATCTTTGTTGCCCTTCTCTGTACTTTTTCTAGGGCCTCAAGATTTTGTTTCTGCTGTCCCACAGGGGATATGCTAACAGACATACTGGAATTTATGGCATATCTCGGTGAAAAGTTACAAATTCTGAATCTGCAACCAGCGTGTTTTCAAAGCACACAACAAAATTATGAATATGGCTATTCATCCTTAACTATTAAAAATTTTGTACAGAGTACTGGCAATGACCTCAACCATGGTTCCACCTTTGTTGCACAGAGATTTTAATATTGTGATGATAATTTTTCATTGGGTTTTCCAGTTTTGAATGCCATACCCCAGCGATCACTAGCCATGGTTCTAGGGTTGTTAGCCAGCTTAATTATCCTAAGACAATTAGGTGGAGCTTTATCCTTCTCTTTGAGTAAGATTTCTTCTCTAATACAGATACCTCTGATATGCTACCTACACCAAACTATTGCAGGAATTATGGATTGGGAAAGCAATGTTAGGAATAACATAGTACAGTGATGGCGAACCTATGGCACGGGTGCCACAAGTGGCACGCGGAGCTATATCTGAGGGCACGCGAGGCGTTGCCCTATGTCAGCCCCAGCGTGCATGTGCACGCTAGTCAGCTGATTTTCGGCCTTCTTTTCAGCCGTTTTCGTTCTCCCCAGGCTCCAGGAAAGCCTGCTAAACCCTGGGGATGGCGAAAAAACGGCCCAATGGGCCTTCTGGAAGTCCGGAGGCTTCAGTGAGACCTGTGCGCATGCGCGGGAGGGCAGTGCGGGCGGTTGTGCACATGCACAGGGGGCAGTGCGGTGGTTGTGCGCATGCGTGGGGGGCATTGCATTATGGGTATGGGCACGCACGCGCACGCTATCGCACGCGCGCACACCCTTTTGGCACCCGAGCCGAAAAAGGTTCGCCATCACTGACATAGTACATTTCAGTAAAATAAACATTTTAATTTTCAACACACTCCCTTTGGGATATATATGGAACACACATGGTCAGGCTTTGAAGAAAGTTTTCAAAGTCATTGATCTTGTTTTGCAAATTGCAGTTAATTTAAAATGAAGTCCTTGCCTGAAAATATTCCATAATTTTATGCATCATTATTTTGCAATCTTGGAAGGTTTAAATTATGCTTCTCTTGTGTTTTCTATCATTATTTGTTTTCTTATTACAACTTATCAATTTCAGAGGACCAAGTTAAGATACTTTCATTATACCCTGATTAATCTAACCAGAGTTTGAAGCATTCATGTTTGCTCAGCAGACACAGTTCACCCTTCTTTGAGTATTATATTTATTTAAGACAATTTCAGGTGCAAGGGTTTTCCTACACATTAACCCATGCTTTCAGAAATTGTTTACCACCAGTCAATGGCACAAAGTCAGTAGCATAGAGTTAAAATAAAACAACAGGCCATTATTCTTTGCCAATGCTTCACTTGGCATTTGTGAGCTTGACCTTACTTGTTACACAGTGTTAGTCATTATAAAGGTTTATTTGAAGAGTGATTGACAACCCTCTCTAATTATGCAAATTGTACTGTCTATTTCCAAATCCTTAGGCCTTTATTTGTAAGAAACAAGAGGAATTAGTTATGTTCACTTGAGTTTTCCCCAGTCTTCAAATGAATTCATGCATTTAAATAATTTGATTGCCTTTGGACAAAATGATGGCAAATTACCCATGAAGTATTGTACATCTGGCCTAATTTTACTCAACAGTAGCATTTGCTAAACTGATACAGTCCAGATGCATTGGAACTAGCTATCTCCACGATTTGTACATCTCCTTTAAGGCAGGTGACCAAGAGATATAAGGAACAAGTTTCTCAATTGGCAGATGAGTCAAGAAATGTATCACGTTGGGTTTTCAGCTGGCAACAAGCTGCTGCTTGTAGTTGTACAACCCAAGCCACAGCTAGGCCCCAGATCTTTCATATTGTGAGCCCCATACTGTGGAGACTGGAAACCAAGTCCAATGAGGAAGAATTGAAAGAACTGGAAGTATGTTTAGTCTGCAGAAGAAAAGACTAAGGAAAGATAATGATAGCAGTTTTCAAATGTCTGAAAGAAGAGACACAACCAGATCCAATCAGTTGAAATAATAGGGAAGTAGATTCATGTTAGATATTAGGGAGAATATTCTGACAGAGCCATCAACCATTGGAAGATGTGGCCTCATGAAGTGTTATGTTATCAAAGGACTTGGAAGGTAAATGATCATGTCAGAAATGCTGTGGCAAATCTTGTACCAAGCAGGGTGTTTGATTTGATGACTTCTAAGGTATCTTCCAGCTCTATCATTCTGTAAGTCCCAACCCACATGGCCCCTCTGGCATCTCGTAATAACAGAGAACTTCCATCCTAATTTGCAGCTCTAAACAAATTAAGAATCGTGATAGGATTATTTCAGGCAGCACTAATTGGTTGAGCAATGTCTACTCATGCAAGAGTTTTATTCATTCCCCCATCCTGTTTTTGCATTGAGCTCAGTTTTTAGCTTCTTCCTTCCATGAGTCCGATTGAAATGCTCACTTTCCCTAATTCTAATTGTTTTCTGGAAACTGGCAGAGGAATTACGTGATTTTATGTAAGAAATAGAAATTGGCCATCAAAGAAGTGGGCAGTTAAGTAAATTTAATCAGCAATTTAGGTTTACTTTTCTTCGGTCCCTTCTACTGCTCCCCTCCTTCCCCAATTGTAATACTATAATGATAGTTGGAGCTAACTGGAAAAGTCCCTTTCCTGATTGTTTTTAGAGCAGAAAGAAACCTGTCAAGATTTAGAGCACCACCAATCTGGCCCACTGTCCTCAACTCTCCAGATGTTCTTGATCTAAGGTGACCAGATTTTAATATTTGTAAAGCGGGACACCATTGATGGGGGGGTTTCTAGGGGAGCAAGATGGGAGGGGTCCATCTCCCTTATCCTGCAGCTTTGTGCACACACACCCAAACACCCCCCTTCATCACAGCCAGGGGTGGGTTCCTACCGGCGCAGGGTTACCTGTTCGTCGCCGCAGAGCTGAAGAAGCTGGTGGCGTTCGCGGCGTGGGGCTTCCCCCGCCCGCTTTCCCTGGCCGCCGGGACACCACCATTTGCGTTCTTTTGCCCTCTGCGCATGCGCAAAGCATTCTGCTTGCACAGCGGGCAAAAGAACGCAAATGGTGGTGTCCCGGCGGCCGTGGAAAGCGGGCGGGGGAAGCCCCATGCCGCGAACGCCACCAGCTTCTTCGGCTCTGTGGAGACGAACAGGCAAGACTGCCGCTGCCCCTCTCACTGCCCTCCCTCCCCGCCTGGCAGGAGGAGACAGGCGAGGCAGGAGGCAGAGGGGTGTGCAGGGCAAATTCAAATTAAAAAAGAGGGACTTTTTTGAAATGCCGCAGGACGTGGGACAGATTATTAAAAAGCGGGACTGTCCCACCAAAAGCGGGACATCTGGTCACCTTATCTTGATCTGCCAACTCTTTTATGCAACAGTAAACAATGCCACCTTTTTCACCATCTTCCCATGACTTTTTGCCTCCGTTCTATTTCTCTTGGCTCTTCCTTTCCTCGGTCTGAGCACTCCTTCACTCCCATGCTTGTCATCTTCTGCTTGGACTCTTGCAACACACTCTCCATGGGGCTACCCTTGAAGACTATTTGGAAGCTACAATGGTCCAGAATGCAGCAGCATGAACAAAGGAGAAGTTGTTGGCTGCACTAACAAAGAAGGCAGCCCCACCTCTCCCCTCCAAAGCCTTTATTTTTTTAGTTTATTTTAATTTTTGGCATTTTAATGTTTTTATATTTATAATTGTTGGATATTTGTATATTTTATTTTACTGTAAGCTGCTCAGAATCACCTTGAACCACAACATCAGCAAATAAATTTAACAACAACAACGATGATGATGATGATGATGATGATGATGATGATGATGATGATGATGATGATGATGATGATGATGATGATGATGATGATGTACTAGAAGAATGGATGACTAAGAGGAATCAATCTTGAATTCCCTCCTATATGTTGACTCTAGTGCAGGATGTGAATACCATTTAACCTGCTGAGAATCATGTCTTGGGTCCATCAAAAGTCATTTTCATTCCAATTGTAGTTCCAGTTATATCCAGCTCAGTCACATTTGATTTCAAAATGTAGCAAGTGCTGTATAATATTAAAAATGTAGAAGGGTAAGTTATCTCCAAAATACTTGGGAGTTATGTATGGCCATGATCATAGAAGCTCAGCAAGAAGGTATACTAAAGGACAGGAATATTATTACCAGTTCCAGGTCCATGACTAGAATAAATAAAGCTATGGAGAGAAATGCTGAAAGACTCCTTTCAGACAATCAACTGAATGAAAAGAAGCAAGGCAGACTTGCACAAAATAAATGCAATAAACAAGAGATGCCAAAAAAAAAAAGAAATTCCAGCCAATTTCAGTAGTGTATTGCTTACAATATGCTCCTATGCATAAGAATCAGAAAACCAGCTATGGGTTTGATTGTACTATTGAATAATAAGTAGATCAAGTCAAATAAAGAGGTGGCAGGGCAGATTCGTTGCCTGTTTTTGCCTGTCTTCACAAGATGTAAGGTCTGCACTGATTCTTTCAGGAAATAAGCCTGAATGATACAAAAAAATATTAAACTTCTAGATCTTACTGACAAAATGAAAAGTTATCACCTGGATAACATATCTGTCAAAGAGTTCACAAAGCTCTCTATTGTGAAACTTTTGGTCTCTCTCTCTCTCTCTCTCTCTCTCTCTCTCTCTCTCTCTCTCTCTCTCTCTCTCTCTCTCTCTCTCTCTCTCTCTCTCTCTCTCTCTCTCTCTCTCATACCCTTGAGCCGCCTCTAATGTAAAGCAGCCAGTATAACAGAAATGTTTAAAAAAAGACTCTATAGAGCATCCATTCAGCAGAACAGCCTTCTAAGTGAACGATTGGAAAGCTTATTTTTATTTCATCATGCAATTTAGAGGCTGCCCTACAGACAGCTCCCGATGACTTACCCTTTAAAAAGGAGGAAACAATAAAATAGAAAAACAGTTCATGTATAAACTCGACAGGAACGTATGGCTATTCTACTCCAAAGCCTCAGAGAATGACCAGGATTTTAGAGACTTGGGGAACATTATCATGGTGGGAGTCGTACGGATCTCCGGGAACCACTATTTCAGAGGCCAGAGGCCATGACGGAATTGTATTAAAAGTTATTACTAAAGGGGAAAAAATGATTTTATGCTGTCAAGTTGGTGTTGACTCTTAGCTACCATATGGATTTTTGGGAGGAAAAAAGTAAAATTAATAAGTGTTAAATGACAACTTAATCAACATGGTTTTTTTTATTAGTAAGTCTTGTCTTATTAATAGCTTTCCAAACAAGTGGATAGGAGTGATCCAATAGAGATTGTTTAACCAGACTCTCAAACCTTTTTTTTTAAATTAAATCTCTCTCTAAAGATTCATAAAGGAGCCGTGGTTGTTCTGCCCCAGCTACGGACCAGAAAGAACGCAGCACACACGCAGTTTGTTCAAACCTATATTTACTCAATTAACGAATAATAATAATAATAATAATAATAATAATAATAATAATAATAATAATAATAATAATAATAATAATAATAATAATAATAATAATAATAATAATAATAATAATAATAATAATAATAATAATATGTGAGGTGCTGGAGGTTCTGAAGGCCCTGGCTGAATCTCTGCCCCTGGCACCGAGTCCTCGCCAGCCTCTTCACTGTCTAACTCGGGTGCCAGCTGCACAGGTCGCTGGCGCATCACCACATCGGCCTCTTCTCGGACGGGATCCGCTACCAGCTGCACGGGCTGCTGGTGGGCCACAACAGTGGTGACGTAGTGGTTAGAATGCAATATTGCAGGCTCACTCTGCTCCCTGTCAGGAGTTTGATCCTGACTGGCTCAAGGTTGACTCAGCCTTCCATTCGAGGTCAGTAAAATGAGGACCCAGATTGTTGGGGGCAATATGCTGACTCTGTAAACTGCTCAGAGAGTTCTGTAAAGGACTGTGGAATGGTATATAAGTCTAAGTGCTGTTGCTAGTGTTACAGGATCTGGAACTGGGGATAAGCAATGACATCATCTGAATTGCTGAAGACACTAAATTATTTAAATTTCAGAACAAAAGAGGCAAGGGAACCCTTTGTAATGTATTAGGATATTGTTTTTACTACCATACCCAATGATTGGGCATTATTAACTGATGACTCTGATTGACCTAAATGTTACAAGTCTTGCCAACTCATAGATGTTAGCTCTTGTAGACTTTTTAAAACTGAAATCCAGTTTCAGGAAAAGATACTCCTGATTATCGTATTTTGGTCTGATCAGTAGAATAGACTCAACATTCTCCAAAGAAAATGGGCACAAAAAAAGGTAAAGTGATACATACTGGAATGTTCATTCAGATTATAAATAAGTGATTTGATTTGATTTGATTTGATTTGATTTGATTTGATTTGATTTGATTTGTAACCAGAGTCATACTAAAACTGCCCACTTCCACCCCAACCTCTGCTATTTATTTCAGCTGCCATATAATTTGAAGCAGCCAATTGTTCCTTGAGGTTTCTTCTTCAGGTACTTCTTGAAGCTACACTTTAATGGTTGATTCCTAAGTTCAAATGAACTCTGCTGGCAAACTTTTATTAAGTCAGAAAGCCATTTGTATAAACTCTCCAGATAAAAGACAAATCAGGCAGCAGTTGCATTGAATGCTGTTGCCATTTTAATTGTGGATTGTATATTTTAAAAAAGGCATTGAATATTTAAATACAGTACATTGTTTTTACGTTAAAATCAGATTTTTGAAAGTCAACTAGATGTATTATACAAAATCTGGTGTCTTCCCAAATAGATGTTTGTTTGTTGCAAACTCCATCAAGCATAAAGGGCTGTTTACAATGCCAATCATACCTCATTACATGCTTAACATGAGGATGAATAGGATGAGAAAACACTCCTTTGAGGGTCCTGTTTACCATTTATGTGGTATATCTAAGCTGCAGTATCAGCCTCCTAAATGTCATTCATGATTAGCACTTTTTCATCTACCTTTCACAGGCTGAGTTTTTAAGCCCTCGAAAAGAATTACTAAACTAGTGAGTACAGCTGTCCATCAAACTGAAATCACCTTACATGTCTGAATGTCAAATTGTTGCAAGGGAATTCCGCCCAGTTCTCCAATTAAGAAAGTGCAGAACATACAATAGGGAAATGTGTGCAGCATAAAAATCATATAATATGAAAATAGTGCCCACAATCTATTACTTCTGTTGAAATTGCTTTCAATAAATCCCAGAGGTGCTTTTTTCAAAAGGCAACTGGACTTTCTTTGTTTTTCCTTGAAAACTTTCACTTCTCATCTAAGAAACTTCTTCAGTTCTGACTGGAGAAGATTCTTAGATAAGAAGCGAAATGTCCGAGGTGGCGCAGTGGTTAAAAGCAGCACTGCAACCTGAACTGCTAGTTCAGCAGTTCAGCTGTTCAAATCTCACCGGCTCAAGGTTGACTCAGCCTTCCATCCTTCTGAGGTCGGTAAAATGAGGACCCAGATTGTTGGGGGCAATATGCTGAACTCTGTAAACCGCTTAGAGAGGGCTGTAAAGCACTATGAAGCGGTATATAAGTCTAAGTGCTACTACTACTACTACCTTTTGAAAAAGCACCTTTGAGACAGCCATGACCTGGAGGACTGAGAATCTCCATAGGCTTTCAATAAATGTGTCTCAGGCATAAGTGAGCATTAAACATGTTCCTGTTAGGAGATACCTTGATACAACATGTCACATGTTAATATAAAGCATTCAGAAATTCTCAAACACATGAGGAAATAGCATGAACCATACTAGAAAAATTGGAACTAAATCCAAATGACCATCTTTGTCCCTATTCTGAAAAGTAAATTTTCTCAATGTTGACTGCTTTCAGGGCTTCCCCTTCAGTCTCCATCAACAGGAGGCACCATCTTAATAGCTGCACCCTAGTGGAGTGCAGCTATTTTTTTTTTGTTCCCCATCATTCTTGATTCTCTCAAATGGCTTTTTTTTTTTTTTTGCATCCAGCAAGAGATACAGCTCATTGATACTATTGCTGTCCCAGGATGACACTCCACTGGGCAAATGGAGCCGAGGTGGCGCAGCAGTTAGAGTGCAGTACTGCAGGCTACTTTAGCTGACTGTGATCAGCAGTTCAGCTGTTCAAATCTCACCGGCTCAGGGTTGACTCAGCCTTCCATCCTTCCGAGATAGGTAAAATGAGGACCCAGATTGTTGGGGGCAATGTAAATATATATTGCTTAATGGCGTAAACCGCTTAGAGAGTGCTTGCACTATGAGGCGGTATATAAGTCTTCACTAATAAATAATAATAAATAATAATAAATATCTAGGAACCTATTGTTGAATGTGGCTAAAATAAAAAATGATCACAGTATGCATTCTCATACTTCTCATTCTTTCTCTCATAGTTCAGACTTATCCATACATCTTTATACCTCCCCTTCACAATCATTTACTCCCATGATGGCGAACCTATGGCACGCATGCCAGAGGTAGCACGCAGAGTCATCTCTGCTGGCACACGCACCAACCCCCCAGGTCAGATCTCCATGGCATTTCTTTCGTAAGCTTCGGTTTCCCTGCAAACGACCAAACAGAAGCTCATGAAAGAAAAAGATCTTACCTCTTGCTGCGCTGCTGGTGTTGGGATGCCCCACCTCCCGCCGGCCAGCTGATCTTCGGATCTCTGCTGTCCATGTGCGCATGTGCGCACTCGCACATGTTTGTGCATGCACACACTCATGCATGTCCACACATGTGCACGTTCGCACCCATGCACCTTTCAGTTTGGGCATGCGTGCGCATGCAGTTTGAGCACTCGGTGCCTAAAAGGTTCGCCATCACTGATTTACTCCATTCCACATCTTCTCCTTCTCATGTTCCTCCATCAGTAGTGGGTTCCTACCGGTGCGCTCTCCGCCTTTCTTTGCCGCCGAGCCGAAGACGCTGGCGGCATTTGCGGCGCGGGGCTTCCCCCGCCCGCTTTCCCGGGACGCCGGGATGCCGCCATTTGCGTTCTTCTGCACTCTGCGCAAGCAGCGCTTGCGCAGAGTGCAGAAGAATGCAAATGGCGGCATCCCGGCGTCCCGGGAAAGTGGGCGGGGGAAGCCCCGCGCCGCAAACACCGCCAGCTTCTTCGGCTCAGCGGCGAAGAAAGGCGGAGAGCGCACCGGTAGGAACCCACTACTGTCCTCCATCCAGTAAATTCCTCACCCATCTTTTCCCTCACTCTCAGGCCAGGAAAGCAGTGGTCTTCTCATGAAAAAAAGAGGGCGATCTTACCTACTGGCAGCTAAATGGAGAGAAAATGGCTTTTTGTGTGTATGGAAGGATGGCCAGCTTGGTTTGACTTGGAGAAAGGAATCCCAACAGCTCCTTCTTTCTCCGTGCCTTTCAAATGATCCCTCCTGCTTACGCTAACAGTCAGGCAAGAGACAATGGAGAATTATAGCCCATTAATTTAATTTAATTTAATTTAATGGATTTCTATGCTGCCCACTCCCTGGGGACTCTGGGCTGCTCACAGCATGTTAGATTCCATTACAAGTAAAATGCAATAATTAAAATATAAACAATATCAATACAATAATTAAAAAGTACAACAAATACAGAAGTTAAAAAGAGTATCTCATTACCATCATGGGGGGAGACCCTTATTTCATCTAATTGGTCCCACTTTCACCCCGCCTGCCGGAAGAGCCAAGTTTTTATTGCTTTCCGGAAGGCCAGTAGGGTGGGAATGGTCCTGATCTCCGGGGGAAGCTGGTTCCACAGGGAGGGAGCTCCCACAGAGAAGGCCCTCCCCCTCGGCCCCGCAAGCCGACATTGTTTGGTCGATGGGACCTGGAGGAGGCCGACTCTGTGGGCCCTAACCGGTCGTATGGAGGTATGCGGCAGGATGCGGTCCCGAAGATAACCTGGCCCTGAGCCATGTAGGGCTTTAAAGGTAACGACCAACACCTTAAATTGGATCCGGAGACTAATGGGCAGCCAATGCAGCTGGCGGAGGATCGGTGTTACGTGGGTGCATCTGGGTACACCCACCACAGCTCACGCAGCTGCATTTTGCACCAATTGTAGTCGCCGGACACTCTTCAAGGGTAGCCCCATGTAGAGCGCATTGCAGTAATCCAGCCGTGAGGTGATAAGGGCATTAATGACACTGAGAAGTGCCTCCTTCTCCAAGTAGGGTCGCAACTGGTGCACAAGAAGTACCTGTGCAAAGGTCCCCCTAGCCACAGCTGAAAGATGTTGTTCCAATTTTAGCTGTTGGTCTAGGAGGACACCCAAATTGCGGACCCATTCTGAGGGAGCTAATTTCTCCCCCCCCCCAAGAACCAAGGAGGGACAATTGGTCGAGTCCTTAGGGGGCAATATCCACAGCCACTCAGTCTTGTCAGGGTTAAGTTTTAGCCGGTTCTTCCCCATCCAGACCCTAACATCGGCCAGGCAGCAGCCCATTATGTCTACGGCTTCCCCGAATTAGAAATACAATGTCAAGAAGAAAAACAATGTCAAAGGCAGGAAGAAGTCCAGTGATGGGGAAGCCATCTGATTCAATAGCTGCTTGTTTCTAAAAGAAGTCCTGTTGTTGGATTTTAGTGGGGGAAGCTGGAAGTGGCTTAATGGAAGGTGAGACCACTGAAGAAGCCATACAGTGCCCAAGACTCACTAAAAGGCCAGAAGCAGATGAGTGGGGTGGGTGGGTGGGTAGGGAGTAGGAGGCATCTGAAGACGGCTGTAGAGGACTTTTGGAACATTCCTGAAAAGTTGTAGGTTGCACCAACTCCTTGTGTTTCAAAACCTTCATACTGATGTCAGTTATTTTCTTTAGTATTTTCTAGTTCACTAGCTGCTTAGTGCTATTTCAATATGGTTTTTTTTAAAGAAAAAGAAAAAAGTCCTTTACTTGGCCACAATCCATCTCAAGGTTAAGCCTGCCAAGCTTAGCAATATGTTTGGGCTTTAACTCTTATCAGCAGGAGCCAGGATGGCCACTGGTTAATATGAGAATTTTTGCACAAAATATCTGGGAATAATCAGGTTGCCTATCCCTAGGGTAAGATATGCCTAACTTTCTGAAGTACTTCAGCTATTGTCCTTGAAAGCTATCCTGCAAAATGGTAAACAAGTCTGAAGTCTACTGAAGCCCCATCCCTAAAGTGGTACAGCTGAAGAAGCATCTTCTCCCAGATGCTCCATCCATTGTCTTAAGAGGTATCAGAAAGAAGCAACTTTTTGCACCGTCCACACCAGTCAGAGAATTTTCATTGGCACTCAACCCTATTTAATCCGGTTGCTCAGTCCCTGTATTTAGAAAAATGCTTAAGTCCTTCTCTGAGATGGCTTTGGTGACCCCGTTTAGTAGGGCTAACCAATTTTCTACCCTTGCTTTATTGCATTATTTCTTTCTGGTATTATTAACTTGCTTTGTTATGTTGTAGGTGTTTTGTCTTTTTTATTGCAAGTCCCTTTGGGAACCGCTTCCTTGCTTGGGAAGCAGGGTAGATGCATTTACATAATTGATAAATAAATATTGAAGCAAGCTGAAAACTCTTCATAAAAATCTGTACTTTGCACTGCAGTTCTTTCTCACCGGATGCCCTTTTCACCCACTCAGCTTCTTGCAGAGACAACTTCTTACTGAGTAGAGAAGAGAAGATGGCAGAAAAAGAAGCGACTGACATCTATTGCCCAACCCCAGTTTGCTTTAAAGTGGGTTGGTTTGTTTGCTTGTAATTGCAGACACTTTTCCCAAAGTCTTGGAAAGAGGAGGAAACACAAAAGGATTAAATAATATCCTTCGGTGAGCTTCTCTTATTTATAGTTCTAGCAAAAGTTAACATTTTATATGGTGATGGTGATGGTGATGCTTAGAACCTATGTAGAGTATACATTTACTCTTTTATTTTATTTTAAAAATAATTTTTATTGAATTGTTTTAAAATATAAAAAACACATAATACAAAAGAGAAAAACAGAAAAGTGTGTGTGTGTGTGTGTGTGTATATATATATATATGTATATGTGTATATATATATATATATATATATATATGTATATGTGTATATATATATATATGTATATGTATATGTATATATATATATATATATATATATATATATATATATATATATATATATATATACACACACACACACACACACACACACACACACACACACACACACCAATCAGACGTGTATAGAAATATACAATAACATAAACAGTATAACCTAACCTATATATATATAAATATACACTAGAGAAAAAAAAGAAAAAATAAATAAAAAGAGAGAAAAAAATACATACATTAAAAATGTACTATATATATATAGTACAGCTTTGCGTATCGTTGTCACATTTCAGTATCTAAATTATTATTTTCCTATTTTATCATCAATCAATTCTAGCTTATTATTATTCTCATCACCCTTAACATGTTAAATTTTCATTTTCCTATTGACATTGCTACTTGTTTCTTTTCTTTTTTTTTACTCTTTTAATGTTGTTTTAAGATATGCTGACATTTCTCGCCAAGTTGGATTTTCATGCACCGTTAACGGTTACTTGAACAATACTGTGTGAGGGTAAAGGTTTGTTCTCCGAGCTTGTGGATTGGTTTTGAAACATTTTGTTACCAGACTAGGTAACATCTTCACTGCAGTTTAGGGGGTGTCAGTGTTCTGTTTATAAGGGCTTAGGTGTGGGTGTGTGAAGTGAAGGTCTTGTGACAGGTCATGTGCTGAGTCATCTGTGAGTCTTGTGATGGGTCTTGTGATAAGGAGATTACCTCAAGTCAGGGTCATTGGAAGGTGAACTGCTGGCGTGTGGGGGGGGGGGAATTACATAAGTTGGTTGAAGGTCGATGCTGTATCTGGTTGGCTGTGCGGTTGATTTGGATTCTGAGGGGTTCATAGGCTGGTTGTAGGTCAAAGTGTCTGTTGATGGAATTTCTTGTGGAGTGCCTCACTTCACATGCAATTCCATCACAATTCTCAAAGACCTTCACTTGACACACCCACACCTAAGCCCTTATAAACAGAACACTGACACTGACATCCTCTAAAGTCTGTGGAAGATGTTACCTAGCCTGGTAATGAAATGTTTGGAAACCAACCCACAAGCTCAGAGAATGAACCTTTACCCTCATCCTACACCTGAGCTACAGATAGTTGCCACTATAGCAAATACTGTGTACCCAAAAGAATAATGTTTCTGATCCTTGCTTTTTATTATGGCGTCTAACCCCCCCCCCTCTCTCTCTCTCTCGTTGTTTCAGGGAGCTCTTGTTAAATTGCCCATCAATTTTCCCACAGGTGCTATTTGGAACATTAAAAACATTAACCTGGCCAATTATTTTTCTTCCTTGCCTTGAACTCCATCATGACTGACTTTTCCTTTATTGTTATAGGAAGAAGATGTGGAGCCATTTCCTTCATTCCCAATAATTTCCTCATTCTTTGTGACTCCACAATACCACAGTATAACTCTGCCATGGCATCTAACGGCTTATCGTCACATTAAAATATTCCCCTCTTTCCCTCACAAAGGAGAGACGTGTGGCTCCATCTCCACACATTCTCCTGGCAGCTTGATTTTCAGCAGAGTACGTATTGAAATGAACAAAAACCTTCCCGTCTCAAATTTCTTTTTAAAAACGAAATGCCATGGGGTTGGGGGGGGGAGAGATTTCCTGGATCTGGTTGCTGCCTGCTGGCATTCTTTGTTCCAAGCTGGTACACAGTAGAGGGAAAGAAGGAGGAAACTTGCTTTGATTCCTGACAACAGTTTCTTCACCTGGATGTTCCCTGTTGTCTTCTGTTTGCTGCCCTTTTCTTTGTTACATAAATCTGATATCCCCCGGGGCTAATCATCTGCCTTTCAGACTGGCTTCAGCTGTCATTGGCAAAGTGCTTTCAAATCCCAATATGACTTTGAAAGCCAACATTTGCTGAGCAAGATCTGACCTCTTTATTCCTAAAATAGGTGAAAGATAATCTGTCAAAAGTGGCAATCAAGGGCTGGGGGGGGGGGGACTATAATTCAAGTCCATTGGATATCCAAGGGAGAGGTAAGTGTATGGAATAATAATAATAATGATAGCAATAGCAATAGCACTTAGACTTATATACACTTCATAGTGCTTTTACAGCCCTCTCTAAGCAGTTTACAGAGTTCAGCATATTGCCCCCAACAATCTGGGTCCTCATTTTACCGACCTCAGAAGGATGGAAGGCTGAGTCAACCTTGAGCCTGGTGAGATTTGAACAGCTGAACTGCTGAACTAGCAGTCACTGAAGTAGTTGCAGTGCTGCTTTTAACCACTGCGCCACCTCAGCTCCAATAATAATAATAATAATAATAATAATAATAATAATAATAATAATAATAATAATAATAATAATAATAATAATAATAATAATAATAATAATAATAATAATAATAATAATAATAATAATAATAATATTCAATGTTATTTATGAAGCATTTTTGAATGTTCAGTTGACTGAGTTTCATGTTAAATGAATAAAGTATATAATAATAATAATAATAATAATAATAATAATAATAATAATAATAATAATAATAATAATAATAATAATAATAATAATAATAATAATAATAATAATAATAATAATAATAATAATAATAATAATAATAATAATAATATTCAATGTTATTTATGATGCATTTTTGAATGTTCAGTTGACTGAGTTTCATGTTAAATGAATAAAGTATATAATAATAATAATAATAATAATAATAATAATAATAATAATAATAATAATAATAATAATAATAATAATAATAATAATAATAATAATAATAATAACAATAACAATAACAATAACAATAACAATAACAATAATAATAATAATAATAATAATAATAATAATAATAATAATAATAATAATAGTAACAATTCGAATACAGACGGATTGTCATTTGGAACACAACATGCCAGATATCACGGTTATCAAGGCGTACAGTTTATTGATATCGCTGTACCAGGAGATGCCAGAGTCAAAGAAAAAGAACTGGAAAAAATCACGAAACATCGCGACCTGGCCATCGAAACTACACGGTTATGGTTGAAACATGTAACAGTGAAACCCATTGTCATCGGGGCACTTGGTACCATGTCCAAGAATTTTACAAAACACATCAGGAAATTGCAGCTTCCTGCAATAACACCAGTTATTTTTTATTACCAGTTTGGGCGAATAGGTAGTAAAAATGCTTTTAAAAGTTTTTTTAAAAAGGTTCATCAGCTGTGACAATCAGCTGTGCCGATCATTGGTACCTTTTTTTTACTTTTTAAAAGCATTTTTTACTACCGGTTCGGGTGAACCGGCCCAAACCGGTAGCATTTCACCCCTGCTTCAACTCCCATAATTCCCAGCCAGTGAGGAATTCTGGGAGTTGAAGTCTATATATCTTAAAGTAGCCAAGATTGAGAAACATTGCAATAAGGCCACAGCTGGTTCTTTGATTAATGATTTTGTATCATCTTTGCATTTGCACAATTGTTGGCCTCATCTGCATATCACAGGCTTAATTGTACTAAGAACCAGTATTTTTATGTGGCATAGTTTTATTTTTATGATTTAATCATAAAAATATGGAGTAAAGATCTTTGATGTAAAAAAATAATGCATCTAATATAAGAGGTACGTGATAATATTTGCTACTTATTGGATGTCTTTCTTTGGAATTATTTTTTACAACTCTGTGAATATAAAAAAAATTGCCTTCAGTATCTGTGGCACTCCCACCACAATGCACATACTTACGTAAGTGTCACCCTACTGCTCTTATACTTTCAACAGTCCAGATTCTCTTCTGCCTGTCCCCTAGTGGCTCTCATGTCGATAGTCCAAATCAGTCTTCCCACACAACACAAGCAGCTGATTTATACAAGAAACAAGATACCAGATGATTTTTTTAAAAATCCTCACAGCTGTTCTTTCTTTGCAAATCCTTGCAAAAAAAAACCCCACACAAATAAATAAGAACAGTTCTGCAAAAGGACTTTGCAGTTCAACCATAACAGAAATAAGATGCATAGAGGTTAATCAAGTCCATGAAACTACTTTATAACTTAACCTTATGTGCAGAACCCCAAGGCATCATATTGCTGAGCCACCAGAGCAAATGTGCAGCATACCGAAGAAAATATATCAAGCCATGAGTGACAGACAAAGCAAGAAATACTAATCAGGAAGATTTAGAGGGAAATTCCTTCCAGCAAAATTAGCCGATCAGCAATATCAATAGGGAGAACTTCAAACCCAAACTTCAGACCCAAAGCAGATGAAATCAATAATATTTCCTAAAATAATACTCTGGTATACATTGAATCAGCAGATTCTTGGTGAAGGAAGGCTTAATTTCTCTGCGGAGCATTTAACATGTTATTGTAGTAAGATTTGCTTGGAGTGGAAACCTAGGTTAGCATTTCTGTTAACATGTTGCATAACAATAGGGCAAAACTAAGTTTGTGTAGAGCTTCTTCTTTGTATTTCCATTTTGAAAGCTAGTTTATCTTGCTCTTTTCTGCTTTTCTAAAATTGATGCTTATGCCTGGAGTGATGGCGGTGGTGGCAATGTATTTTTTGTAGATGTTCTGAGCCACAAAGAGTTATATGTTTAAGATAAACAGACATTTACATTTTCTAAATAAATGATAAAAATTACACTTGTGCGTAAAGAATACAGGTAAATATAATAGTTTCCATGGACAGCATCCCATGGGGTAGACACCAGTGATAAAAGCCTGGCTCTTAATGGTCTTCTGACCATTGTTAATTAGTCTGGAGAAGACATGCTGAAGAAGGGAGTCTTTATAAGAAGACATGTTGAAGAAGGGAGTCCTTACCTACACCATAGGCCTTAAAGATTGATGATGATGATGAGGATGAGGATGATGAGGATGATGAGGATGATGATTTATTTATTGTATTTCTATGCCACCCATCTCCAGAAGGACTATGGGCGGCTTACAACAGGATATAGAAAATACATTTAAAAACATCATAAAAGATTAAAAAAACAAAAATCGCATACATACTTATCATTCAAGGCCGGACCTCGCAAATTGCGAGATCAACGGCCCCAAGCCTGCCGGAAAAGCCAGGTTTTCAGTGCTTTCCGGAAGGCCAATAGAGTAGGGGCAGTCCGGATCTCAGGGGGTAGTTGGTTCCAGAGAGCCGGGGCAGCCACAGAGAAGGCCCTTCCCCGCGGGCCCGCCAGTCAACACTGCTTAGCTGACGGGACCTGGAGGAGACCAACTCTGTGGGATCTTACCGGTCGCTGGGAACTATGAGGCAGAAGGCGGTCTCGAAGATAACCTGGCCCTGAGCCATGTAGGGCTTTAAAGGTAATAACCAATACCTTGAATTGAGTCCAGAGACCAATAGGAAGCCAGTGCAGCTCGCGGAGGATTGGTGTAATGTGAGTGTACCTAGGTGCATCCACAACCACTTGCGCGGCTGCATTCTGGACTAATTGTAGTCTCCGAACACTCTTCAGGGGTAGCCCCATGTAGAGTGTGTTGCAATAATCCAACCGTGAGGTGATAAGGGCATGAGTGACTCTGAGGAGAGCCTCCTGATCCAAGTAGGGTATAATAATATATTATTATTATACCCTACTATATAATAATAATAATAATAATAATAATAATAATAATAATAATAATAATAATAATAATAATAATAATAATAATAATAATAATAATAATAATAATAATAATAGTTGTTGTTTGTTGTTGTTGTTATTATTATTATTATTATTATTATTATTATTATTATTATTATTATTATTATTATTATTATTATTATTATTATTATTATTATTATTATTATTATTATTATTATTATTATTATCATCATCATCATCATCATCATCATCATCATCATCTTCAGCCTGGAAAGCAAAGAACCAAAAAGCAGATGTTACATACCTGTTTTTAATTCCCTCAGTTCCAGCCCATAATTTGGCAATGTCACTTCACCTGATTGCTGAAAGAAAACTTCTGAATGCTTCATAAGGGCAGCCTCTCAAAGGCTATACAGGTGATCCTCGACTTGTTACAGTTCGTTTAGTAACTGTTCAAAGCACTGAAAAAAATTAACTTATGACCATTTTTCACAGTTACAATCTTTGTGGCATCCCTGTCATCATGTGATCAAAATTCAGATGCTTGACAACTGGTTCATACTTATGCTGTGTCCCAAGGTCATGTGATCACCTTTTGCGACCTTCTGACAAGCAAACTCAATGGGGAAGCCAGATTCACTTAACAACAGGGATGCTAACTTATAAGCCGCAGCGATTCACTTACTGTGGCAAGAAAGGTTGTAAAATGGGGGGAAACTCACTTAACAAATGTTTCATTTAACAACAGAAATTTTGTGCTCAATTGTGGTCGTAAGTCAAGGCCTACCTGTATCAGTCAAGCAATTGTACTGCCATTTCATCTAATGTTGCTGTCAATGTTCCAAGTAATGCACCCATCGAAAGCAGAATTCCGAGGCAAGTATATGCCTCAAAGAATTCCTCACCTATTGGAATGACCTTGGTTCACACAGGAAAAGTTTTCATTTTGATGGCCAAGCCAAGCTATCTAAACTTCCCCCCTCCCTTTCTCCCACTTCGCTTTGTGGCACCATGAAGCCTCAAAGATGGCCTCAGCCAGGCTTGCTTCAGGGTTGACAGTCGCCCTGTTTTAGACTGAAAAATGCATTCGTGGGATTTGAAGCTTTTTCACCACAAAATGGCAGTCAGAACCTTATATTAGTCATATAAAGCACTGAACCAAGGAAAAGAGAACATGCTAAAAAGTGAAACTTTTCTTTCTGAAATCTCCCCTCTACTTATATCGCACAGGGTGGGTGGTGCATTTCAGAAGAAAATTCCCATTGCGTCTTAATGAATCATTATATAGCAGCTCTCCCATACAAGGCTGGGATAAAATCAATAGGCTGGACAAGAACAACGGGAAAATTTGGCTTCCTTTCTATCACCCACTCTAATTGATGGTGTGTAGATAATGTGCAAGTAGGAAATTGCGTTTTTAAATATCAGAAGTGTTTGGACAGGAAATCAAGTTGTTCTGTGAGAAGTGTAGCAAACTGCGTGACCAATAACAAAGACTAATTACTGGCACGTGCAAATGTATTGTCCAAATTTAGATGCCTAATTACTAGCATTGCTAAATTTCATGATGTATCGGATGGGCCATGGGTGTTTTGGCCATATGGCTGAACAAAGTTCTTGTCTCAACATGTTTCATTTAAATTTTTTTTAACCTGTCTAAAAGCATTATAAAAAGAATCAGAGTCCAATCAAGTGCCCAATTATCATTATTATATAAAGTTCTCACTTGTAGCTCAGTGGCAAGACACATGTTTTGCATACAAAAGGTTCCAAGTGCCGTTGCTAGCATCTAGAAGAAGAGTTCGGAAAAGTCTTTGCACAAAACATTGGAAGTTTGTTGCCAGTCAAGGTCAGTTGTCCTGAGCAATGATCTGACTCAGAATGAGGCAGCTTTCAGCAGTCCCTACACTCAAAGAGCAGATTGGCGAGACGTGCTCTGTTGACATCGTTGATGATATTCTTGATGTTCATCAAGAAGTTCATGTTTGTGGGAAAAGTTGGTATATAGTGCCTCAATATCCAACCTCTAAAACTGCATCATTACAGAAATTGCTCATGGAGTTAAATTTTCTTAGGAAGCCTGTGGCATCCATATTGGTGGCATATGGTCTCCACTGCAGTATTTCAGCATAGGCCTGTGTTTTGTTTTGTTTTTAGATTTTTATTTCACCTTTTTTTTCATAAAGCAGTGAGCATATCGGTACTCCTTTCTCCTCCTATTTTCCCCTGTCAAGTGAGTTAGACTGAAAGAGAGGAACTGGCCCAAACTCACCTGATTTTTCACTTCTAAGTTGGGACTAGAACTTACCGTCTCCTGGTTTACTAGTTTGGTGCCTTAACCACTACACCAAATTGGCTATGGTTGTTTCTTAACTTGGTGATAATGATTTACATTTGGGGCATTCCCCAATTATTGCAGTTTCTTGATCCTGTCCAAATGTATTTATTTATTGGTCGCATTTGTATGCCGCCCACTCCACAGATACTCTTGTTGTGGCCAGGTCGAGTCCAGTGCAATTTATTTATTTATTTATTTATTTATTTATTTATTTATTTTGTTATTCTTATATGCCGCCCAACTCCCGAAGGACTCAGGGCGGCGTACAACATAAGAGATACAAGAATAAATAAAATTTCAACAATTTAAAAACGGTACAAAATTTAAAAAGGCAGTATAAAAGCAACAACGACATCCATCCATTCAACCACATACATACTTGGGGGGTAAGCTCAAATGGTTAAGCTGTCCCCCCCACCTGCAGGAAGAGCCATGTCTTAACGGCCTTTCGGAAGGCCAGCAGAGTGGGGATGGTTCGGGTCTCTGGGGGGAGTTGGTTCCAGAGCACGGGGCCAGCCACAGAGAAGGCCCTCCCACTGGGGCCCGCCAGCCGGCATTGCTTGGCCGACGGGACCCGGAGGAGGCCAACTCTGTGGGCCCTAACCGGTCGGAGTATGCGGCAGAATGCGGTCCCGGAGATATCCTGGTCCTAAGCCATGAAGGGCTTTAAAGATGGTGATCAACACCTTGAATTGGACCCGGAGACCGATGGGCAACCAATGCAGCTGGCAGAAAATCGGTGTCACGTGTGTGTACCTCGGCACACCCACCACAGCACGCGCAGCCGCATTTTGCACCAACTGAAGTCTCCGGATACTCTTCAAGGGTAGCCCCATGTAGAGTGCATTGCAGTAGTCCAAACGCGAGGTGACAAGGGCATGAGTGACCGTGAGTAAAGCCTCCTTCTCCAGATATGGCCGCAGCTGGTGCACCAGGCGAACCTGTGCAAAGGCCCCCCTAGCCACAGCAGAAAGGTGATGATCTAATTTTAGCTGTGGATCTAGGAGGACCCCCAAGTTGCGGACCTGGTCTGAGGGAGTCAGTTTCGCACCCTCGAAGACCAAGGAGGGACAGTTATCATGGTCCTTAGGAGGCATTATCCACAGCCACTCGGTCTTGTCGGGATTAAGTCTGAGTCTGTTCCTCCCCATCCAGATCTTAACGTCGTCCAGGCATCGGCACATTACATCAACTGCCTCCCTGAAGTCAGACGGGGTGGTAATGTACAGCTGGGTGTCGTCAGCGTACTGATGGAAACACACCCCATGCCTGTGGATGATCTCACCCAACGGTTTCATGTAGATGTTAAACAGGATGGGCGAGAGAACCGACCCCTGGGGCACCCCACATAGTAGGGGCCTGGGGGACGATCTCTGCCCTCCTGCCAACATCGACTGCATCCGATCGGCGAGATAAGAGGAGAACCACCGCAAAACGGTGCCTCCCACTCCCAACTCGCCGAGCCGATGCAGAAGGATACCATGGTCGATGGTATCGAAAGCCGCTGAGAGGTCAAGTAGCACCAGGATGGAGGAGTTCCCCCCATCCCGGGCCCGCCAGAGATCATCCATCAGAGCGACCAAGGCAGTTTCTGTACTGTAGCCGCGCCTGAAACCCGACTGATAAGGATCTAGATGATCTGTTTCATCCAGGAGCTGCAGAAGCTGGGTCACCACCACCTTCTCTACAACTTTACCTAGAAAAGGTAAGTTGGAGACTGGACGATAGTTTTTCAAATCGGCTGGATCCAGGGAAGGCTTCTTCAGGAGGGGTCGCACCACCGCAGCTTTTAATGACTGCGGTACGGATCCCTCTCGCAAAGAAGCGATGATCACCGCCTGGATCCAGCCGCGTGCCACCTCCCTGCTGGCCGAAACCAGCCAGGAGGGGCACGGGTCCAATAAACAGGTGGAGGTACCCATCGCTCCCATAGCCCTGTCCACATCCTCGGGAGAAACAGGCCCAAACTCTTCCCATAATGGTGGACTAAGACTCGCCCCCGTCAACTCTATGGACTCTGCCATGCCGGAGTCCAAATTTGACCGAATCTGAGCGACTTTATCCGACAGAAACTCAGCAAATTCCTCAGCTCTGCCTTGTAAGTGTTCCTCGCTCCCCCCTTTTGCAAGGAGGGAGCGAGTCACCCTAAACAAGGCGGCTGGACGAGAATCTGCGGACGCAATAAGAGCGGAAAGATAAGATCATCTTGCCGCCCTTAGCAGCCAATCCCGAGAATTCGGAGGTAGTGAGGGTGCAGTACAGAAGACCGGTGTTCCTGGCACCAGAGAGTGAAGAGGACGTGGGGTCAGAGGCTGGCGAACAATTAGAGCCTGATGCATCTCCTGAGATTAGTGACTCAGGAGAAGAGGAGGAGGCTCTTCTTGATGCCAGAGCACGCAGGTTCTCAAAGAGACATGAGTGGCTAATCAGGAGGAGGCTTCTTTGTGAGTAGTACTGCAGGGCTTGACCACGCCCTGAGGGTATTTAAGGGTCTGTCACAAGGGGCTTCGTTGCAGAGAACAACCCTGTTCTGTGGTTCCAGAATTTTGCTCTTGTGACTGCGGTTCAGATTATAAAAAGTGAACATTTTTCCTGTGTTAATGAGATTTGGATTTCCACCAAACCTACGTGAGTTGAGATAATGCTAATTGACTGCTTTCTGGGACTCTAGCCATCTACTGAGAAGACTTTGTAAATAACTCCTTAATTACCTGATATTCTTTTGAAAAGATTCAACTCTTGCTAAGACTTTATTGGAAGTAAAAGAGTATTTTTCCCAATTCCTTCCCGTGCATCTTATTTTGGGGGGCATACCCGTGGGGACAGAACAACTCTGGACTCTATGTATGCAAAGCCAACATAGAAAGGTTCTACTCCTTCTCTTTCAAAAAGTTCTCCTTGAGCTTGGATTCCCCAGCCATTATGGAACTTGGACTATTCTTCTCTACACATTTAACCAACATTATATGAGCTAGTTAAATATCTAGTTCTTAGAAAGAACTTTTTCTTGGCATCCAGGCTAATGAAGAACAAAGTCAAATCATGATTCCACGATCTAAATTTAAGTTACCTACATAAACATCTCTTCTTTCCTCAGAATATCTGAAGCAATGTAGATAAATTGAAAGGCAGGGTAATATAATAATAATAAAGCAATATCATTGATAGGACACAAGGACCTCAATCTAGCTCTGTGTTCTAATATGAATGGCCTTGTTTTGTTCATAATTTCAGCCTAAAAGAAAATGTATTTCTTCCTTGGAGAATGTGATGGAAAATACTGGCAACATATTTTCTGTTCCCATCCACTTGCTAAAAGAGATCATCCACACCACTTATTTTTAAAATAGGGATACAAAAAGCTCTGATTAACCTATTCATTTATGTCATTACCAAACCACGATTATCCTCCACATTTGTAATAGACCATGCCTGTGTGTATGCCTTCAGAAGAAAAACCACTCCTTCATTTTCCACTGACTGAACTGTTCAGAATCCACCAAAGCTTCTGTGGGTGGAAGAAATAAGTTCTTGGTCTGGGTGACAGGAGAAGGCTATTTTCTTTTTGTCCTTTCTATTGGAGGGCCTCCCTGCCTCGCAGGGCCTCACATCATTGGAGATGTTCAGTACAGTGACACAGAAGAAAGAAGAAATCCAGGGAATTTGCCTCCCTATCTCTCCAATTCCTGCTGAGAGGAATATCTGAGCAAAATACAGAGATATTCCCAGAAGTGGAAGCAACCTGAAGACTTTAGCCCTGCCTTAGTCACTGATTAGAGAACTGAGGGTTGCACTATTTTCAAGGCAGCAGCAAAAGGGAAAGAGATCCACAAGGAAGAAAGCCATTTTGGGCAGTCTAATCTGAAAGCATTCAGGCTCCAAATGTTGTCTTAAAGAAATGGAGCAAGAGGATTTCTGATGAGCATGTTAGGATGCCCTTAGAGGAAAATCCTGTGTATGCCTTTTCTAGATGCTGGCATCTGATGTACAATTCTAGGGGAAATTATTTCTGGTATCTGCCCCTCTGCACTTCAATGCATCCCCACAAGCTCTTTGGGCTTGTTTGTCCTCCTAGAAGACCAGTGAAATTTATTGAAGCGAGGAGCATATCCTTGTTGCCAGGGCAACTGGGCCATCACTTCCCTCTCTGGATAGATTAAGCAAAATGCCAGCATTCTACCCTCTTGCTTTGCTGGCCTCCAGATGGGTGCTTCCCTCCAGGATCCTGTTCATCACTAGGGCTCCTGATCCCCTGCCTTCTTGATGGGAAAGCAGCTTGGCCAAGTAACATCTACTGCAAAGATTTGATGGGCTTTCATGCGCTCTTCACATGCTGCAAGTCAGCTCCCTTGTCAAAGCATCATTTCTCCTTGTCAGCTAAATGGATCTCTCTCTCTTTCTCTCTCTTCCTCCTTGGAAGCATATAGAGGAATATGTAGCAATACAGGGTGATCAGTGGTGGGTTCTGAATTAGTTTGCCACCAGTTTGTGTGCGCGCTTGCACGCACTCACAACGCTTCTGCGCATGCACAGAAGTGTCCCAGGCGGGTAGGCAGAGCCTCCTTCCACTGATGCCGCTACCAGTTCTAAGAACCTGTCCAAACCAGGAGCAACCCACCGCTGAGGGTGATGAACACTGACACAACAATAGGGATGAAATTGGTATCTTGATGCAAAGATGGGAAAGAAAATACTGTATTCCCAAATCATCTCCCTAGAAGACATATTCCTTGTGTGCCCAATCACACTTGGCCAATAAAGAATTCTAATATACCTACAATATAAAGAGGAAATGGGAGAGAGAGAGAGAGAGAGAGAGAGAGAGAGAGAGAGAGAGAGAGAGAGAGAGAGAGAGAGAGAGAGAGAGAGAGAGATTCAGCATTTATTCATACAAAGGTGTACTCACAATGCTATTAAATACATATGCAAAATGGTAGCTGTCCTGTAGCTACTCAAGAAGACAAAAGAGGACAGGATACAACAGATGGAAGGACAGCAGGTTCTCCTGTACCTGCTGTGTTATGTCAGCACAAATCATTGTAGTTGCAGAGTCTATATCTCAAAGCACCTGTTCAGGCTAATGACCCATTATTATCTCAGAATTGTCCTTGGCAGCAGGGTCCCCTTTGGTCTGTCCTTCCTTCTACTGAGAGCTTGACTCACAAAGAACAGTCCACTTGTCCAGCCAGTGTCGATAAAAATGTGTATAGGACAAACAGGATGGGGATTAGGCCCTTGGCTGAGTTCATCTGTCAAGATTAGCTGTAATGGGGGATAAGAGGTGATTGTCAGATCTTAGAGGGGTTCCTGATTTCACCAGTTAGGTGCATTTCTATATGAGTGTGCACAAAACCAGTGGGTCAAGAACACACAGAGATAAATTGCTGACAATTGGGTGAAGGAAATCTCGGGTTGACTTCATTCTGGAAAGCTGATATGGTCTATTCCCTATAACTATGCTTATACTTATTTTTCCCATTTATGCATTATTTGTAAGTTTTTATTAAATTGAAAGACAACGATTATTAAAATGTCATATGTTTTAGTATTCTTTTCTCTATAAAAATCATTTTCTAGAAACACTGTCCCTGGAATATAATATTTCCTAGCTTTAAGTGTTAAATATTTTTTGTCCTTGAGTGTTGTGTCTTTCCTACTGATTAAAAAACAGGCAGCTTTGGTTCATTTCCCTCTATAAATAAATGAACAAGTGTAATGTTTTTGATTCATTTGTTTAATTGGGTTCTCTTTACATAGTTTAGGACTTGTGTGGAAAACAGATGTTTTAGTTAATATTTAGATAGGCATCAGTGGTGGGTTCCTACCAGTGCAGTCCACTCTATAGCACCAGTAGTGGCCCGCTGGTGACGTCACAGTACCGGTGCGGTCAGTTGCCGATGCCTGGGCGCCACCATTTTTTTTTTAATTAATTTATTTTTAAAAATTTTCTTCTGCGCATGCCCAGAAGCCGAGCTTCCGGCACTGCGCATGTGCTGCCTTCCTACCCCACAGTGAGTCCAAGCAGGGGAGGATGGCTGAGGGAGCGTGTGAGATGCTGAAAGAACGGGCGGCAGGAGCTATCTCCATTCCCCTCCCTTCAGCAGTCCAAGAAGCCACGAACGTGCGGTGATGATCCTAGGCATTTTTACACGTTTGAGGCTTCTCGAGCTGCTGAGGGGAGGGGGAATGGGCGGCAGGACCTAACTCAGTTCCCCTCCCTTCAGCAGTCCGAGAAGCCACGCCCACCCGGTCACATGGCTGGCAAGCCACACCCACAAAATAAGCCACGCCCACAGAGTGGTAGTAAAAAAATTAGGAACCCGCCCCTGCTAGGCATGTTAAAAATTCAAAAAGGTTCATAAACTTTGAAGCGCCACTGTAAGATCTATTAAAATTTTTGAGAGAGACATTAAGACAGTTCCCCATTATTTAGAGAAAGAGAAACTTCCGGTATAAAATCATGACACATCTGCTAACCTTGGTCATCCATGACAGATTGAATTTTTCTCTGCACACTTGCATAAGCTTTGTGTAACAACACAGTGACTTTCATATGTAATGCTAAATTCGAAAACTCACATTTTCTGTGTGTGTGTGTTGTGCTCAAAAGCTACAGTCTGCCAAACTCTGCAACGCTGCCCTTAGGTTTTGCAGGTGCATCTCATCTTTTTCTTGGGTGATAATGAAGTTATCTAAATAGCACGGGGAGTCTGGACAGCCCAGCAGCATTTAGTCCATGGCTGTCTGCCAAAGCACATGTACATGCTACTCCAAAACCAAGTCTGAAATGTAATCTTTTCTAGGTCTCTATGGGGAGAGGCAGCTTCTATTTCCATCTGTAAATAAGCCTCTTCTGGATATATTTTAGTTACTGGAATCACAGCTGTAGTTCCACGCAACTTCTGAGAGAACTCCCTCACTTCCGTCACTATGACAAAAATTCCGTCACTATGACAAAAACATAGTCAGTTTTTTGACTATAGCATGTGGAACCAGATGTGCTTTCTTAAATCTGAGCATGATGTCCTCTCGTTACATTTTTTTTTAATTTGCTTGTCATCTTGGAAGAGAGGCGCAGCATCATTCAATATTTTTAAGCTCAATCTCAATGGTCTCTGTGGTAGAGGTACAGCATGCATCAGGGGCGGGCTCCTCTTACCTTCTCCTACCGGTGCGCATCGCAACATTGTGCACGTGCGCACTCACTTCGTGTGCACGAGCGTGCTTCCTCTCGTGCGATTTGGGCTCTCTGCGCATGCGCAGAAGGACAATTTTACTTCCGCGCATGCGCAGAGAGCCCAAAAACACAAAAAAATTCAAAAAAAAAGATGGTGGTGTGCACGGACCGGCAAAGAAAGCACCGGAGCCATCGCGCCAACATTATGCAATCAGCAGGCCTCTACCGGAACGGCGCACTGGACCGCACTGGTAGGAACCCACCACTGAGCATGCATGTGGTTGATGGATCTCCAGTCCATTGGCAGGTCCTCAGCCTATCACTTGTTTCCCCAACATGTAAATTCAAATAACCTTGGTAGTGTTTTACAGTATCACTCCAATAGAAATTATTTTTTTCCAGTAAAAACTTTAACTACAATTCTGATTGCTTCATTTAGCATCTCCAATTGCTCCTCCTGTTTGCACTTATCCATAACAAATACAGTAGAAGCAGTGTCCAATTGTAATGGCACAGTTTTTCTATTTACTTTTAATATGAAACATTTGACTGATCTCGTTTCACATTTTATGCTAGATTTCCAGGTTAGTTCACCTTATTTAATGTTCATTACCAAATTTGTCATCTATAGCAGGGGGTCTCCAACCTTGGCAACTTTAAGACTTGTGGACTTCAACTTCCAGAATTCCCCAGCCAGCATTGCTGGGAGTTGAAGTCCACAAGTCTTAAAGTTGGCAAAGTTGGAGATCCCTGATCTATAGGATGCACCACTGTTCTCCTTTGAAAAGAATGGCTTGGTTATGATCTTTAGGAAATAGTTTGCTTGTTCATGAACAACAGGCTTTTTGAATATGTGTCACGTAGTGAATATTGTCAGTTGTATGTCTATGCAGGGTGATGCATCCCTATCCTAATATTATGGTACATTCCAATACAAGCAGAACACGTGATATGAGTTGTACGCATGTGTGCATTCCTAAACCACCATTAATTCTCTTTGACTTGGCTCTTGACCAGAACGGTCGCATTTTCTTAGCAAAAATGTAATTATTCAGAATTTATTGTTTTTGTACCGAAATAAATATTTTCTATTAGACTTTTAATCTCGGCTTTATTTCTAACTGTCTGAATTCCAAGAAAAGATCTAAATCGCCTCTATGAGATTTATTCTCACCTTAACATGGTAGCTATCGGACGGTTCAAAGTTTATCTTCACCTTTAACAATATGCCCCACTGCAAGTTCCCTCTTTGAATCTGCCCGGAGTTGCTTTGTGTAAATCTCTGCCACAATGACAACACAGTTCATTTTGTCCAGTTACTATCTGTTTATATAGTACTGAAATTTTATTTATATTTCATGTTACCCCTAACTGCAATTCTAACAACAGTTTCTATTGAGTTATTTTCAAATAATCTCTTAAATGTTAAAGCTGCTCTATTGGGTTTCTTTTTTTAAATGTTTATTTCAGAATTCCACAAAATGTCTGGTCTCTTGCTATATCATTTAACCCTTTAGCAAATTTGCAATGCTCAGACATCTTTTTTAAGTTCAGATGTGTATCAGGGGTGGGTTGCTCACTGACCTCGCTGCCAGAGCCATGCGCGCGCATCTCCATGCTTTGGGGGCGCACGCGCTCGCTACGTGTGAGCGCCCCCTCATGCAATTTTGCTTCTCGCATGTGCGGAAGCAAAATCACGCTGAAATCTCACAAGGGGAAGAGAGAGAGAGAGATTTCGGCGCGATTTTGCTTCCGTGCATGTGCAGAAGCAAAATCGACCCAAAATCACCGAAAATCACCGAAAAAAAATGGCGACGCGCCGGGTGGACCAGCAGAGAGGGCTCCGGAGTGGTTGCACAATCCGCCGCTCCCTACCGGAGCTGCACATCGGGCAGCTCCGGCAGGAACCCACCTCTGATGTGTATGCTATGTCTCTCCCTCTTTCTGCTTTTTCATATGAAATCTGAAATGCTCAGTAATCCGTAATGGTTTAAGCACCAAGGTTTCCGCATTATTTTTATTAATTTTGCAAGGCTGAACTGTGAGAGCTTTCGTGGAGTAGTTACAGTATGTTTCTTAATAACCTGTATGCTTCCCCCTCCCCATACTCAGTAAAACTGTCACTTTATTTTTCAGCAACTATCTTACTTGCTTCATTTTCTTCCAATTCTCTCTGTACATAATGTCTTGTGATCTGTGAAGCATATAAATTTCTAATAAAGCTAGTCATCCTTCTATGCTTATTTTCCACTTATTATTGTGACTGATTCAGCATTATTCTGCTTGTTTGGTTATTTCTTTTGCTATCCTCTCTCTGTCTCCTAATATATAATATGAGGTTGCATCCTCATATTCTCCCACCCACCTTCTCTACTTTTTTATCTTTTCTAATGATCAAACAAAAACTTGGTGGAGAGTCAGGGATATGGTGCAGATAGAATTCACTCTGGGGAGTCTGCAAAAGTCATAGTATATAGAGGCAGGCCATGTTATTTGAATTTCCATGCAAGATCACAGGCATATTTAATCAACCAGCAACCATTAGAATGATCAAATCAACTATGCTGAGCAGTTTTAGGAGCAGGAAGGAGAGCCGCAAGACACAAAGGGCAAGGCAGGGCAGGAGGAGAGAGAACCATTGTTGATCTCAAGGCTTCGTCAAGTGATGGAAAACAGACCCACCCATTTCATCTCTCCATAGCCAAACAGAAAAAAATCTATTTCTAAATTTTAAGACATATTATTACATGTCAACATATATATCAAATTCATAAAATGGATATAAGCAATACTTTCTACCAAAAACAATCAATTTGCATTAAAACCAGTTATAGATAATCTGCTAAAAACAGCAGCAGCAAAGGTTAAGCAGGCATAAGAAGTCAATGGTAAAAAAATATTGCTTAGGTAAAACTACTTTAAAATACCATGTTTAGTCAATGCATCTCTGAACCCGAATTTTCTGTATTTTGTCTCTCCCACTGACTATAATAAATACACTTTCTATGAGTACGTGGCAAAGCAGCATACATAAAAGGACAAATTAAGTTGACAGAAGTTAAGCTGTCTGGAAAAATGCTGCTATCCTTTTAATTAAAGCTGTTCACTTTCTGCAATATGATGTATGTGGCATTTCTTGCGAAAAATATGCTCTGAGTCACATATCATGCTAAGGTACCATACCGATAAGCGTCATAAACCAGAATGGCTGGGCTCTCAAGCTGCAGTAAATCAAAACCAAACCAACCACATTTTGGTTTAGCACAGTATGTAAACCTAGCTCTAGCACACCCAGCTTTGAAGAAGAAATGTTGCCTGATCCAATATGTCACATAAAGATTGAGACTGAAACCTCCCTATCTATGTTCTCCTTTGATCAATTTTGTGAAAAACTAGTTTAGGCGCAATGGTTAAAGTCAGTGGTGGGATTCAAAAGTTTTTACTACTGGTTCTGTGGGTGAGGCTTGGTGGGCGTGGTGTGGCTTGGTGGGCGTGGCAGGGGAAGGATACTGTAAAATCTCCATTCCCACCCCACTCCAGGGGAAGGATACTGCAAAATCTCCATTCCCTCCCGATCTGCTGGGACTCAGGAGGCAGAGAATAAATTGTGGCGGGGCCAGTCAGAGGTGGTATTTACCGGTTCTCCAAACTACTCAAAATTTCCACTACCGGTTCTCCAGAACTGGTCAGAACCTGCTGAAACTCTGGTTAAAGTGTTGTATTGTAGGAGAACTCTGCCCACAGCCTGGAGTTCCATCCGGATGGGGCTCAAGGTTGACTCAGCCTTTCATCCTTCCAAGGTTGGTAAATTGAGGACCCAGATTGTTGGGGCAATATGCAAATAATGCTCATAAATTGTAAAGCTCCCAGAGAGTGCTGTAAAGTGTTATGAGGCGGTATATAAGCCTAAATGCTATTGCCATTGCTAGGCTGAAACATAGGGACTACAGAAGGCTACCCAGGGAGATTCATGGCTGAGTGGAGAGATATATGGGGGTAGCTCCCTGGGGGTAGCTTAACTTTCTAATCACTGAATCCTTTTGTTACCAATGCTCTAACCACTCTCATCATTGTCTTGCAATGATCAAGAGAGAGATTTGTAGACAGGGTGATGGCATGCCTGGAGTTTCAGCCCTCTGTGCAAATAGCTCTGATTGTTGTTGCACAGTTGACCCTTGCGCAGATGTTTGCATTAGCAACAGTTCTCCATCAGGTCGCACCAAATGGAGCTGAACATTTTTTGAAAGCCAAAGTTCTTCATTAATTGTCGTGAAGGCAAAGATGTGGGTTCCAGTTGTGTCTTTTCTTTTGACAGACCTTTAAAAGAAAACGAAAACCCCTCCAGCGGATGCCGAGGGCTTCTCCGCTCTTTCCTTCAAGGTTATTCCATGAGGTGAAATAGTCTCACCTCTTTACATGAAGATGCTAAGGAACTTTCAATGAAAGAGCCGAGGTGGCGCAGCGGTTAGAGGCAGGTACTGCAGGCCACTTTAGCTGACTGTGATCCGCAGGTCAGCGGTTCAAATCTCACCGGCTCAAGGTTGACTCAGCCTTCCATCCTTCCGAGGTAGGTAAAATGAGGACCCAGATTGTTGGGGGCAATATAAATATATATTGCTTACTGGTGTAAACCGCTTAGAGAGTGCTTGCACTGTGAGGCGGTATATAAATGTCACTAAATAAATAAATAAAATAAATAAACTGAGCATCCCCCCCCCTTCTGGCTTACCACTGGAGATGACAGTGAGCAAAGTGACCGAGAAACAATATTAGAATGCCACATAACTTTTTCCAACCTTTACTTACTATTTTGCTTTTAATTTGTAAGCCGTTTAAAAACATTTCTGGTTTTCAAGTCTCTGGTATTTTATATTTCCCTTTGAAGATATTTAGGCTCTGTTCCCTGGGCAGCCCAGATCAATGGCCCATGGGGCTATGATGAGAAACTCAAATAACTTGCATGCCAACTGGGTCACTTGGGAAAAAAACAGATACACATCAAAATGAGGCTGATCGAAAGAACAGTATTATTTTATGCAGAAGCAGCAGTGTTCTTAAACCCCCCCACCCAAAAAACCCACAGGACTTCACACTCTTATCTTCAAGGGTGGTTTTTCCCCCTTTGCATTGTGTATTGATGATTCTAATCAGCTACCATTCAATATTTTTTTAAAAAAGAAAAAAAATGCAGTAAACACACTTGTATTCATTCATGCTCATTGATCAAGCTCAGCACTAACAAGATGGAACCAGTAGTGGGTTCCTACCGGTGCGGTTCAGTGCGCCGTTCCAGTAGGGACCCGCTGATTGCGCAATTTGCGTGCGACGGCTCCGGTGCCGTCTTCGCCGGTCCGTCGCACGGCACTATCTTTTTCCTGAATTTTTGGTCTTTTTTTGCTTCCTGCACATGTGCGGAAGCAAAATCTTGCAAGGGGACGCGTGTGTGTGTGAGATTTCAACGATTTTTTGCTTCTGCGCATGCGCAGAAGCAAAAAATCACCAAAAACACATGCACACGCGCGTCCCCTCGTGAGATCTTGACAATTTTTTGCTTCCTGCGCATGCGCAGAAGCAAAATCGCATGAGAGGATGCATGCACGTAGTGAGTGTACGCGCGCGCAAAATGTGATGATGCATGCGCAGCGCACCGATAGCCAGGTAAGAGGAACCCACCCCTGGATGGAACGTGTGCTTGATGAGAGCCTGTATTTTCCATATGCGAAAGCATCCGGGTACATATAGTCAATATGCCTAGATTTATGACAAGGACATGCTTGTAAATAGCGCCCTGTGGACATTGCTGTTTTAATAAGCCGCAACAGGTAATTATGCTAAACATTACACTGGGGGTGACTGTAGCAGCTGGAGTCATTTTTTGCCTTGCAACAAGCAAACAGCTATTTGTAAATATTATAGGATTAGCAAGCCAGCCTCGTAGCTTACTAACGCTCAGAGCTGGCTTCTTGGCCTGATGATTTGCACACTTTTTGCAAGAGAGTTAGAAGACATATGTTGTTGGCATTTATAACTGGCAAAGAGGGAGGGGGGATGAAAACTACCTCTTTAAGGCTCAAAGGGGCTCAAAGGATGTCTAGTTATTTTGCATTTCCAGGGTTGTTTTACAAAAACTTCCAAAATGACCATTAACTATCACTGAGCATGTGCAGACTGCCATGTCACTCACCCAGCATCTTAAAAAAAAATAAGGAAACATTCTTCTAGTCACAGTTACAAAAGCAATATAACCCCTTTAGAATATGTTGTAGAATGCATTTTTCTCCCTTTTTTCAAAACTGCCTCCCTAACAATCTTCCTCACAATTAAAGGGGCCAAGGAAAATCACCCCGTTAGTCTATTGCAGCCATATTTCAACGCACGTGGTTCTTGTTGTAAAGGGAAAGGGAATCAGGAGGAATGAGGGGAAGTAGGCAGGGGTGAAATTCAGCAGGTTCTGACAGGTTCTGGAGAACCGGTAGCGGAAATTTTGAGTAGTTCGGAGAACAGGCTAATACAACCTCTGGCTGGCCCCAGAGTGGGGTGGGAATGGGGATTTTGCAGTATCCTTCCCCCAGGAGTCGGGAGGGAATGGGGATTTTGCAGTATCCTTCCCCTGCCATGCCAACAAGCCACGCCCACAGAACCAGTAGGGAAAATTTTTGAATTTCACCCCTGGAATTAGGAGGTGGAAAGACTGTTAAGAAATTTGGAGATAGACAAGGAATAAAACTGTGTGTCATTTAAAAGTTCATTAAAATGTAAACCAAAAGGATGGGCTATTTTCTCTTTTTCTTTTTCTTCTTTTTCTTTTTCTTTTTCTTTCTTTCCTCTCCCCCTCCCTCCCTCCCTCCCTCCCTCCCTCCCTCCCTCTCTCTCTCTCTCTCTCTCTCTCTCTCTCTCTCTCTCTCTTTCTTTTTTTCTTTCATTTTTTGGTAGCTGTAGGCATCTCCCCAGGTACTCTTAGGCTGAATTATTGGAGTATAACCAGTCAGCAGGACATACCGGAAAGAGCTATTAGAGAGACACCAAGGCCTTCTAATTGCAACATATTCCTCGGCTGAAAGGGGATTCCAGACACCACCTGAAGTGCCCATTAAACAGCAGATCGTTTTCACAGATCTGCTCTCGAGGGGGATTGATGCCTGGGGGAAGATCAAGGCCTGGGGGTGGGGGGGGAAGCAACAGTAATAATCAATATTCAGAGTTAAAAAAAACCACAGGAGCAGATGATAGATGTGTTTAAGTAAAAAGTTTCGCTCCCATGGGGGAGAGAACTAATGCCTTTGCACTTGAATCATCCAAGCACACCTTTGCCCATCAAACATTTGATAGACAGCGGTTTATAAATATCCCAGCATGCTATCGGGAATGCTATCTGCGGACTCTGTCAAAGTGCAGGTTCTCTGCCATTAAGCAGTGGGAGCCGATATCCAGTTCTGAAAGCCAATCTTGAATATTTGGAACAGGGATACAAATTGTTATTTATTATGGTTGGTTTTTTTTATTGGAGGAGGAAACGAGAAAAAATGAAAAATGTTATCCGATGCCTCAGGCAGCAAAAGCTTATATATGTATTCACACATACATTTGGGACCAACCCTATACACCGGCAGCTACTTTAACCTATATTTAACGAGTGTTAAAGTCCTGTGGGGACAATTTCACAAACCAGCTTAGTAAGATGCTACTGGTGCAGGTGAGTGGCTTCATTCACCAGATCCAATGTTGATTTACCTGTGGGAAAAAAAGATAAAATAATGACAGTTCTTTTCAGTCTTTAAGTCCAATTTGTTCTAATCACAAATGATTTTTTCATGTACAAAAAATATGTCAGTGATACTTCTTGTTTCCAATTGGTGTGAGCAGAATGGAAAAGGCAGGGATGATTTTTTTTTTAAAAAAAAAGCTCTTACTAGGTTTTCTTTTCTAAATGAGTAAAGGGCTGGTTCTTACATTTCATTTCAGGGTAGAGCCCTCCGTGCTCCCGTATGCTGCCATTCTACAGTGCTCTGATAAAATAATAGGGCTATCAAATTATAGCTGTAAAAAAAATCCAAATGCCTGCTATACAGCAGCAAAATACTTTTGTGTTTCTTTTTTTTCCAGAGAATGAATTTATTACCTCTAGAAAAAAAGTGCTTAGGGATTTGCAATCCAAACAGCACCATCCAATGCATGGAAAAAGAATGTCAGGTAAATATGCCAGATTCAGAAGAGGCAGCGGCACCCCACATCCCATTGCTAAGATTTGAAGAACAATGAAAAAGACCAGATAGCTAATATGTCAGGTAACACTTGTGTGTTTATTCCAGTGGTGGGTTCCTACTGGTGCGGTCCAGTGCATAGCTCCGGTAGGGACCGGCCGATTGCGCAATTTGCATGCGACCGCTCCGATGTTGTCTTCGCCAGTCCTTTGCGCGCATCCCCATCTTTTTTTAAGAATTTTTGGGCTTTTTTGCTTCTGCGCATGCGCGGAAGCAAAATCTCACCAAAATCTTGTGAGGGGACGTGTGCGTGCGCGTCTCCTAGTGAGATTTCAGTGAGATTTTGCTTCTGCGCATACACAGAAGGAAAATCGTGCGAGGAGAAGCACGTGCGTAGCGAGCAAGCATGCGCACAAAATGTGGAAATGCGCATGCAGCGCACCGGTATCAGTAAGTGAGCAACCCGCCCCTGGTTTATTCCCAGAATATTATAGAATATACTCCTATTCTCCAAAGAAGTAATTCTCAAAGACTCTCTGAGATAGTGGCGGAACGAAGACTGTGCTTTGCTGGACATGTGCTCTGCATGAGTGAGCTATGTCCAGCAAAGACCACAATCGATTAGATGCCACCGGATGATTGGAGAAAAAGAGGAAGGCCAAAGAAAACCTGGCACCAAACATTTCAGGAAGGTCTGAAAAACATCAATGGAAGGATGGGGAGACTGTAGCTGCGGACCAAGAACTGTGGAGTACTTGGCACAGAACACAAGAGATTCCCATTCAATTCTGATCTATCAAAGGAGCAACTGATGAATCCATCAAGGACATGTATCTTCTAGGCACTTATCCACACTTTAATTCATCTCTCTTCCTGTATTGAGTAGGGAAGTCAAAAGAACTGCAAGTGTGTTCCCATAACCAACTTCCACCAGAGATCCGGACCATCCCCACCCTGCTGGCCTTCCGTAAAGCCTTAAAAACATGGCTCTTCCGGCAGATGGGGTGAATAGGACAACTAGATTCCCCCTGAATGTTGCTCTTACAATGTCTTTTTTAATTATATTTATAATGTAAATTATGACTATTGTTTTTAAAATTGTACGCTTCTTATTTATGTTGTACGCCGCCCTGAGTCCCACGGGATTGGGCGGCCTATAAGAGCGTTTAATAAATAAATAAATAAATAAATATATGCAGTTACAGTTCTTTATGCAGTGGCTGGGAAGCCTAGTTCTATAGAACTTCTAGCCATAATACCAAAACATTTCTTATTGAGGGGGGGAGTTGAAAACTGAGCAGGTGGTACCAGTATATCCCTCCATATTTGGAATTTAATGAGTATTTGAAGAGGATCCAATAGGTTGAGTGAGGTGACAGATGTACTAACTGCTTTGGCTCGGGAGGATGTGCCCTGCCTCAAAATCAAAAGAGTGTGGCTAGTGGTGTCACAGCATTATCAAAGTAGGTGGGACAAAACTACAGTTACTGATACCGGTATTACTTTTGGGTTGGAATTTAGTTTGCTTTGAGGTAGCTAAGAGGTAAATTGTGGACTTTAAACAATGCAGAAGTTTATGCTAGCCGCTCTGCCTTTAAACCCTTCCCTCCAAAATTGGGAAAACCAGCATATTGTCATGAGAGTTTGCCTTTTCTTTATATTGGTTACTTTCTTTGTGTGTGTGTGTGTGTGTGTGTGTGTGTGTGTGTGTGTGTGTGTGTGTGTGTGTGTGTTTACCATTCCTCCGGTTTTCAACTGGTTCTTTGTTCTCTTAACCCCTCTCCATCTTTTTCTCTAAGCTTTCTGCCCAAGTAAATCTTTATTTTCTTTAGTACATTGTCATCCCATTTCATCACAGAGTTCAAGATCTGTAAAGAATGAAATTGGTTGAAATCTCTGAAGATTTCAAGCATCCCATTCAACATGTACCTTCCAACTAGTGAAACATCAGCAATAGCAATCCAAAGCATTCAGAGCTACGTTTTGGAGTCCTGCAGACAAAATGCTGGGTGGACACGTATAGGCTGTGGTGTACCCATCCCTGGGATAAATGATCAGGTATAGTCCAGCATCTTTTTTCCCCTTCTGATAACCAGTTGACCAGCAAAATGGACTGCATGCAAGCAGGGTTCTTGCTTCTCATGTACTCTATGGCTACATTCAGAAACAATTCCCCATTTTTTTAAGATAATCATCAAAAAAAATTGGGAGGGATTATTCTTTCCCCACTAACTTCTCCTGCACAATACAAAATTATAGTATTTCAGAATTGTAATTATTACATTCAAACAATTTCACCCTGCATAGCCACTTGGAGGATTATTATTCCCCCTGCTTCTTTTGTTCCCATACATATGGTTTTTCTCTGCCTTCACTGGCATTATTAAACTAAATAGTTCAGCACAGTGATGGTAGCTAAAACAATCGGTGTAGTTAACTGCTTAATCCCCATTTGGGGGGGTGGCATTAATGAATACATTAAACATAGACGATATGGCATTTTCAGGCATAGAAAACTCTCATATCAGTAGATCTCCATTTTTAAGAAAAGAAAGCTCTACTGACTCCTGTTATTTTTATGGTGTAACTATATGACGGTCCATAATTATACATTACGGTAAGATTGATTTGATGGAATGCAGAACCACACAACTTCTATTGTGTTACAATGGCATAAAAAATACTGTTAGAACCAAATTAAAGGCCTAACTGGTCCAGAATTTCCCCCCAGATAAGTCAACGAGATGTTAGACAGAACATGAATATATTATGTGATTGAGCCTGAGAAATTCAACCTAGAAATGTTCTAAGTATCTCCAAATTAAAGATCCTATTACATTACAGGGCTAAATGGAATATGAGGACTATTTATGCCTGTATGCATGTGGTGGATATGGTCACCCATCTCACTGTGGCTAATGGAAGTCTACAACAAAAGCAACAATAAAATAAAATACATAACTGACAGCCAAGGTGAAAAATCAATTAAACAACAATTAAAACAATTATCTTATAGGCAGGTTCTGACAAATAGACCCCCCCATGGACCAATCTGATTTCCAGAAGAGGTGTTTCAAAGAGGAGGAGTAACAACAGAAGAGGCTCACTTCCTGAGTCCTTCAAGATGGCAGGCCACTGACAAGTCCCATAACATGCTTCTTCTGCTAGATCTGATCTAGGAAATGTGGTCCGACAAATGACTCAGCCCAGGGGCGGGTTCCTAATTTTTTTTACTACCACTCTGTGGGCGTGGCTTATTTTGTGGGTGTGGCTTGCCGGCCATGTGACCGGGTGGGCATGGCTTGCCAACCATGTGACTGGGTGGGAGTGGCTTGCCGTTCGTATATTAGTTATTTCAGAGAGATGTTACTACTATTTTTGCCATTTTATAGCTTACATGAAAAGCTTTGCATACAAAGTGCGTGTTACACCATGGCAACACAGCAACCTTTATATACAGAAAATGCTATAGTTAAAGGACAAGCAAGTCTCATACAGCATTTTTGGTTTCAGTCATGGATTCCTTAGATGAAAATATTGAGGACTGTTAAAAGAACAGTATCTTTTAACAGTCCTCAATGTTTTCGTCTAAAGAATAACAGTATAAAACTGTATAAAATTAACAGTATAAAAGGTTAAGCTTTCGGAAAACGCCCACTTTGGGAAGCTTTAGGCAAAAGCGAAGGAAAAGTGTCAAATGCGAGCTTCTTATTATTTTCAAGCGAAGGGACGGGGAAAGACTTAATTGTCAGGTTTCTGGGCATGTGCAGAAGAAAATTTTAAAAAAAAATTTTTTAATGGGGGCGCCCAGGTACCGACCGCACCGGTACTGTGATGTCACCAGCAGGTTGCTACCGGTGCTATAGAGTGGACCGCACCGGTAAGAACCCACCACTGACTCAGCCTCAGTCCTGTGCTATGAAGAGTTTTATAGATGAGCACCTTACATTTCACCCGGAGGCTTATTGGCACCCAATGCAACAGGTGTAATACCAAGGGTCAGTCAGAACAACCCTCAACACTGCATTTTGAACCAGGTAAAGCTGGTTCAAATCAGCAGGTAACATGTAGGTTTAAATCTAATTAATAGCAACGGTAATAGAAAAGCACTCTCAACCTGTCACTTTTTAATTGGAAGCCTTAAACATTGACTTCTCTTCGCTCCATATATTCAAACATTTTTCATTATTTGCTTGTACCTGTATACCTTAGTCAACCATCTACTGGCCTCTTCTTCCTACCCCAGTGGACTGTGTCCTGTCAAAAAAGTTACTCTCCATCACCACCAAGACTCTCATCCCAGTTCCATTCCCCCTTTGCATTATACTTCACCAGAATCCAGCCAGGCATCAGAATTCTTAATGCAATCTGGATCTGACATTAAAAAAATGAGCCTAGCAGACAGAAGCCAGATACAAGATCAAGATATAGGAATCGCATGTAGACAAAATAACTAATACAGATTGGCTTCACAAAGTGAAACAAAGCAAAGATGAGGCTAGACATATTTCATATTGTTACCCAAAGGGAAAATCTAATCACACTGCCCAACCAACCTAGTTGACTCCAAAGTTTATTGCTTTCAGACCATGAAATGAGCTGACAATATCCTGTCTAGCTCGTTTGGACACTCTTGTGTTATGGATGCTGGGTTGACAGGCTTGATAATAGGCCCAACGTACTGATGGTACAGTCTAAGGCACGAAGTCTGCTAGAAGTTCTGACCTGAGATTCCCTCCTTTCTAACTCCAGGAAATAAACCGCTGCAAGGAGGAAGTGGTGCTGGTGTCTGAGAAAGACCAATGCAGAAACTGTGAGGGACACCCCAGGAAGTGGCATTGGGAAGAGCAGAAATGTGTTTGTGCATTTTTAGAGATTTGAGGATTCGAGAAGAGGAGCAGGAACAAGCGCTATGCAAGAGCTGTCATTTGGAAAAAGCAAAGCAAGTCAACAATCAAGTTGCTGGAGATGAAGATGGGGTAGAAATGGTCGTTTTGCAAGATTAAGAGCCATGGGATGATGAGAGGGACTCTTAGGGGAAGCTGGCTTGGCTTTTGCAAATGTGTGTGTTATCTTAAGCTTAGAGACGCAGGGCATCCATGCTATACACTAAATGAAATCAGCAAGATTCTTCAGCAGCATAGAGCTGAAACACCTCTCCCACACACACACACACACACACACACACACACACACACACACACACACACACACACACACACACATCTCCAGGCTTTTCAGGTAATGGCATTAACTTTCCATCAGCAGCAGCTCAGCCTGTGGAGATGAAGATAACCTTCATATCTCAGCAGAGCATTTCAAGAGATTTGGCTGCTGCAAAAAGACTGAACTTGCTCTCTCATCTTTCTCTCTAAACCTTGACTTACCTATGAGACATGGAAGGCAAATTCTAATATAGAGCAGCTTATATTTAAAAAAAAACCTGGGGAGAGAGACTAGGCTCCCTTGGAAGAGAATATCTGAAGCTCAGGACTGAACTGTTGGCTCCCTGATGCCCTCCGAGCTTGGTTGTTTTCTTGCAGACGTTTCATTACCCAACTAGGCATCAGTGAATGATGACTGAGAAGGCTACCCTGCATTTCTTAAAAGCTTCCTGTTTAATAGTATCAATGGATGAATGGGTACGCCACTTTAGAAGTTGAAATGAAAAGCATAAGATTGGAAAACTACTTAGAACTTTAAAACCAATTTGCAGCATTTGGAGATTTAAAGAGTTTTAAAAAGCCAGGTTGCTTGGCTCAACATTGATATTGTTCAGAGCAGTAAAGGGAAAAAAAATCCTTGTTTTTAGGCTGCAAGTGAAGTATAATCTATAATCTGTTTATATAAACTGAAATGTAGAATTCAAATGTAATAATAAATAATAAAGCCAAATTAAATTAAATAGGGATGGGTTCACACATTGCGCTAAGCCATAATGTGGTTTGTTTTGGGCTTAGCAGCTGAACAAATCCAATTATTGTGGTTTTCAAATTGCAGTCAATTGAGGTCAACAGCATCAGTGGATGTTGAACCCCAGTTGTCCTTTGGATTTTATAAGAAAGGAACAAAACTAAATAGTTACCCAATCTGGCAGAATAATTATTTGAAGTGCCCACATATGAGAGACCAGTGGCCTGAGATTGAATCCCTATGACTAGGAAGGCAGAAGCAAACTTGAAACAGACCCTATCATTTCTTACATCTAACAAATCCAGCATTATTTACTAGGACTTAAACAGATTCCTTTTTTTAAAAAAAATTCCTCTTCTTCTGAATTTTAAATACAAGCCTCAATCCTCTGTGACTCGGAACCACAATAACAAATCTGGATTTCTAAACTAACACATGCTAAATAGCAGCACTTTTTAGAAGTTTTTTTTTCCCCTAACACTCATCTGAATAATAACGGACTAGATCGTCAACAGCCTTGAATAACTCACCGAAATGCTTAAATTAGAAAACGATGCTGCTCCATCTCTCAACAGGAAGCTTATTAGAGATTGTGTTGATTGGTTGCATACAAAACCCAAGAAGCAGAAAGAAAGGGAATGCAGGTTGATGTGTTATTCATGTGAACCAGACTGCCCCCAGGGTGTGTGAGAGAGGCCATACTGGGACTGTTCAAAGCAGGGGAAAGGACCTGCAAGAATCATACAAAGTGAAAGAAAATTGACTCTGCATTGCAGCACTCTCTGAGCATAACAGGAACAGCTGGTCAGTAAAGCATTGGCTCAGAATTTAACAAGGTGTCTACCCTTAGAGGCATCTGCCAATAAATCAAACCGAAGAGACCGACTAAAATCAGGATTTACTTCCATTCATAGTTATGGTGGATGGCTCTTTCTCGGGTTTTGGCCTACCGTGCTGTCAACTGGGGATTGATTAAACCTGTAATGACACCACTGCAGAAGAAATGGAACCAAGCAAAACAGAAGCTGACCTGGCTTCCAGTGAGAGCAACTGACTGACCAGCTCTCCTGCCTGATGCTGATATGGAGGTTCTCTGAGGCCTCCAGACTGACTACGGAATGGGACAACTCACCATGGCCAACTCTCCGCGGGACAACTCACCATGGCCAACTCTCCGCGGGACAACTCACCATGGCCAACTCTCCGCGGGACAACTCGCCATGGCCAATTTGCCATGGGACAACTGGCTGCAGGACAATTTAACAATTCAACTTAATTATTTAAAATGAATAAAAACATATTTTAATTTTTGTCATTCACGTTTCATTCTGTCCCTCCTTTTGCATCCTTTCTTTCATTATTTTATTCCACCGTTTCTTTGATATTAGATTAGTGTAACTCTTCTCCCACAGAGAGTTGGCCGTGGCAAGTTGGCTGTGGCGAGTTGGCCGTGGCAAGTTGGCCACGGCGAATTGTCATAGACCTGGCTGACTATAGTTTTAAACAAAAGCATCAACAGCCAGTGTGAGTCAGACAGAAAACACCATTTGCTGCTAAATGTTTCAGGAATAAAGAGGCTTTCTCAAAGTTCATATGTCCTTCCCTGAAAAAGGGTAGTTAAACAGGGGTGGGTTACAGGGGCGGGTTCCTAATTTTTTTACTACCACTCTGTGGGCGTGGCTTGCCAGCCATGTGACCGGGTGGGCGTGGCTTCTTGGACTGCTGAAGGGAGGGGAATTGAGATAGGTCCTGCCGCCCATTCCCCCTCCCCTCAGCAGCTTGAGAAGCCTCAAACGTGCAAAAATGCCTAGGACAGTGATAGCGAACCTATGGCACGAGTGCCACAGGTGGCACACGGAGCCATATCTGAGGGCACGTGAGGCATTGCCCTATGTCAGCTCCAGCGCGCATGTGCGCAATGGCGAGCTGATTTTTGGCCTTCTTTTCAGCCGTTTTTCGCCATCCCCAGGGTTCAGGAAAGCCTCCTGAAGCCTGGGGACAGCAAAAAATGGCCAAATGGGCCTACCGGAAGTCCGGAGGCTTCAGTGAGGCCTGTGCGCATGCGCGGGGGTGGCAGCGCGGGGGTTGTGCATATGCGGGGGGAGGGCATTGCATTATGGGTGTGGGCACGCACGTGCACGCTATCGCGCACGCACACACCCTTTTGGCACCCAAGCCAAAAAAGGTTCGCCATCACTGGCCTAGGATCATCACTGCATGTTGGTGGCTTCTCGGACTGCTAAAGGGAGGGGAATGGAGATAGCTCCTGCCGCCCGTTCTTTCAGCGTCTCATGCGCTCCCTCAGCCATCCTCCCCTGCTTGGACTCATTGTGGGGTAGGAAGGCAGCGCATGAGCAATGCCGGAAACTCGGCTTCTGGGCATGCGCAGAAAATTTTTTTTAAAAAAAATTAAAAAAAATTTTTTTAATGGCGGCACCCAGGCACCGGCAACCGACTGCACCAGTACTGTGACGTCACCAACGGGCCGCTACCGGTGCTATAGAGTGGACCGCACTGGTAGGAACCCACCACTGGTGGGTTACCTTCCCTACCGGTTCGGAAGTGCGCGCGTTGCAGGGGAGGGTTCCAGTTATCTTTGCTACCGGTGTGCATCATTATTATGATAATGGCAAGATCAGATTTCAATTTTGTAATGGGAAGATCTACACAGACCCACACAAATATACACTGCTGCTTATTTACATACATAGGTCATTCATTGTTGTTTTCTTTTCAGTCATTCTGACTGGTAAGGTGGCCAGACATTCAGAGATGTCACCTATGCCTTCTGGAGAACAACCCTTTTAGTCTATTCTTTTTTGGTTCCTCTTCTGTAGGGCTACCATATCTCCAAAAATCTGGACAGGCACTGGATGACAGAAAAGAACCATTTTTTCCCCTGTATCTCTTTGCCAACATTTGGTTTTCTGTAGTCAAATTTTGTTTTCCATTCTTTTTCTCATGAGTCATGAAGCTACCATGACTTGGTAGTAAAAAAAAAGCCAAACTACTATGTATCTCTGTGTGTCTAACAAGAGCAAACTAAGCAACGAGAAAGTTAATGTATGTTGTGAAAGAAAAGTATCTGGAGAAAGTCTTCATAGGTTCATAGATGCATTTTTTAAAACTAGTCCTTGCAGTTTTCTTAGCAAGATTTTTAGAAGTGGTTTGCCCTTTCTCCTTCTTGGGGATGAAAGAGGACTGACCCAAAGTTGCCTAAGTAGGAAAATAACTTGTAGTTTCCTTTGTGCCTAAGTAGGAAAATAACTCGTAGTTTCCTGATTATAGAGCCAAGGTGGCGCAGTGGTTAGAGTGCAGCACTGCAGGCTACTTCAGCCGACTACTAGTTCAGCAGTTCAGCTGTTCAAATCTCACCAGGCTCAAGGTTGACTCAGCCTTCCATCCTTCCGAGGTCGGTAAAATGAGGACCCAGATTGTTGGGGGCAATATGCTGAACTCTGTAAACCGCTTAGAGAGGGCTGTAAAGCACTATGAAGCGGCATATAAGTCTAAGTGCTATAGTGCTATTGCTATTTAGCTAGATGCCTATAACCATTACACCAAACTGTCAACATTATTCTTTACTGTTATGGTTTTTCTAGTTGGAAATACATTTAGTTGTTTTTTGAAATATATACTTATTACTGTCCACCTTTTTTATATCATGCTTTCTCAATGTACTTTAACAGGCCTCCTAATGACTGGTATCTCAGCAGCAGTTCATAAACTATACCTCCCTATACATTTTGTGATACAATGTCATGTGAAGGAAATTGCTGCCAACATTTTCCCTCCTACGCTTTTCTGGGTGACGTAAAGCCCTGGATTTTAGCAGGGTGATCAACTGTGTAATGTCAGATTAATCCATATTCATTGTCTCAGGACTTACTTTAAACTTGACCTCTTTTAACTTTTTCACAAGATGTTCTCAAGAAAATTAAGTATTTGATAACTCCCAAACATAAGACGCCTGTGATCTCCCAAGTGCGAAACAGAAGAGGGAAGTAGAATGCTTTCTATTCTACTTCTCATGTTGCTTCTTAAGCATGAGAAGTAGAAGGTAGAGAATGCCATGTCTAAGCTCTGTACTCAGACAATATGTCATCAATACTCCCAGCTACACCAAAGACTTCCCTGAAAGATTGAATTCCATGGGCAACCTCGTGACAACTTTTTAACTCCCAGAAACTACACACCAATTTCTCCAAAAAACATGGACACAACGCACCAAAATCAGCATCACTGATGCTAGCACAGCATCTCTTGCCACTAGACTATCTGACTTTGAACTCACCCAATAACTATTTCACCTTTGGCACTAACATACACCAAATCAGTGGCAAAAGCCATGGGCACACATATCATTCAATAAAGATAACAATATCTTCATGGCTGTCCTAGAAAGTTTTCTCAAACCCATACCTGAAGTCTTTTTTACTTGAGATTCTCTGGTGATATTTTCATCCTCTAGACCAGAGCATGGCTGGCTCAGGAATTCTGGGAGTTGAAGTCCACAAGTCATAAAGGGACCATAGTTCCCCACCCCTGATTTTGACCCATGGAAATTAATATCTCATCAAATCCCATCATGATGTCAACAATTTCCAAGCCACCATCAACTTCAGCCTACGGCTATCTACAGAAAAAGACAACTTACTTGATTTAATGGATAAATCACATACTGGACACATAAACATCACATTACAGAGCCAGGTATTCTATAACCACATTTGTTGTGATCCACTTTAAAAAGATGTTCAACTACTGAAATTGAACTAGACATGCAGAAGACTGAACTACCCACCCAGAAGATCAATAGAGCCAGATCAATTTCCCAGGATCACTTGTTAAAAGATAGATCACAAAAACAAACCAGAACACTACTGGTTGTTACTTACTCTCATAGCATAAAACATTTACACACATTATTAATAAGCTGGACATACTGGACAATGGACAATGACACTGCAACTTTTGCAGGCACTGGGTGGAAAGCCCATATGAGCACAGAGACAACCATTCAACCTAAAACAGATTCTTAAAAGCAACAATGCAATTATTCTAAAATGGGAACCAGATCCTGCAACAAACCCAGATCTTTACTTTGCCCCTGCATCTACACTATCAATACCATCACAGGCCCCAGAAAATGCATACCCAAGATTAGAAGAACCCTCACATGCTTCTCCTCTAATGTGGCATGTGCCAGCAACTAACAGAAATATCCCTTGGATTCTCCAGGGGGAAAATAGGAGAAAGTTTGCACAAAAAGACTAAAAGTACAACAACAACAACAGCAGCAGCAGCAGCAACATCGGGTCTCAAAACAAGAACAAAATAAAATCAGAGCATTTCATTCCCCCAAAACATTCTGTTGCAGATCTCTTTCTCTTTCTGATCATTAAAGAGAGAAAGAGGCTTTGAGTGACTGAGAGATAGCTGAATTCACATACATCAAAAGGTTTCAGGCAAAGTTTTGGACAAACAGAACACGTTTTTTACATATAATTGGTAATTGGTAAGGTGCTTATAATCTGTCTCATGTGTAACTTGCAGCTGCATACCCAATCTATCTTCCCCTTCCTTCCACGTCTTGCCTCATTTCAGTTTAATCCTGCATCATGGATTAAATCTGAAGTGAGCCACAGCTCACAAAAGCTTATGCCTTTTAATAACATTTGTTAGGTGCTACCGGAGTCCTTCTGATTTTTGGCTACCCCTGACAAGATAACTTTCCTTCTACATTGTCTTCTGAAGATGAGAGGAGAACAGGATGTGATTCCACTATCAGCTTATGCACAGACAAGACTACTTTCTATATGAACTGCAGGTATCATGCTGCAAGCTTTCTGGTTTGAGTGCTGAGTGTTGTAGAGAAAGTTGTCTCTTGATTGCTTTTCTGTTCTGACATACTGCAGCCTTGCCATCAGTAAGTTTCAGAGGTATACCTGAAAACAGCTGAAGTCTGTCAACTCACCCAACTGGCAGCAATTCCACATTTCACAGCAGGAGGAGAAATTAAATTGACAGAGTTACACTCGTGGAAAAAAAAATCAAGCATATTTTTAAGCGTCACGGCATAAAGCCATATGTCAGCCAAAGCAATTGAACTAAAGATTGGAAAACATAAGACCAATGAAGTAAATTCTACAAATGCTCCCCAGGATGTCTTGTAACGGAACGTAATCATTAGTAGTTTAATCATTTGAAAAAAGAAGCAGGTAAACAAAGCTCCACTTATTCCACAGTATCTGTGTGATTATTTATGTTTGTGAAATATTGAAACAATATTGAAACCTTTCTCAGAGCCGCAGCCCCTCTAGACAATGTCATTGCTGTTTTCTTCTTTTCTATCCAAAGAGAACAAATTATGGATCCATTATGAGTCATAAAGAAAGAAAGCAATAGATGTGTCTGATGATGGATAACAAATAGCTACCTCATGTACATACCATCAAATAAACCAATTTATTGAATTGCCTATTGTAATCAACCAAGAAGCTATGGAACATTTACCTTATGCTTACTGAGACTGTTTGAAGAGTTTCTCGTTTGTGTTTTTAAATTTTTAAAACTGTGTCTCTTTATAGTGGGGATTCTTCAAATGCTGAAACTGAGGATAGGAATCTTTTTCAAGGTAAATATTTAGATTCAAATTGGATTTAAGATGAGTTGGGATCAAAAGAAATGTGATCAAAAGAAATGTGTCAGAGAAGAACATAAACTAAACTAAACCAAACCCTTTCCAGTTTCATAGCTCTGGAAGCTATGTTTGTCTGGAATGGTATGGGGCAGTGATGGCGAACCTATGGCACGCGTGCCACAGGTGGCACCACGAGCCATATCTGAGGGCACGCAAGGCGTTGCCCTATGTCAGTTCCAACGCGCATGCACGTGGTGGCCAGGTGATTTTCAGCCTTCTTTTCGGCCATTTTCGCTCTCCCCAGGCTTCAGGAAAGCCTCCTGAACCCTGGGGACGGCGAAAAACGGCCCAATGGGCCAACCGGACGTTCGTTTCTGAACTTCCGGTTGGCCTGTTTGGCCATTTTTTGCTCTCCCCAGGCTTCAGGAGGCTTTCCTGAAGCCTGGGGAGAGCAAAAAAACAGCCCAACGGGCCTACCGGAAGTCCGGAGGCTTCAGTGAGGCCTTTACGCATGAGCGGGGGGACAGAGTGAGAGGGTTGTGTGCATGTGCAGGGGCAGCACGGGGGTTGTGCGCATGCAAGGGGGTGGGCATTGCATTGTGGGTGTGGGCAAACGCACGCACGCTATCACGTGTGCGGCTCCCTTTTGGCACCCGAGCCAAAAAAGGTTTGCCATCACTGGTATGGGGTCTCCTGCTTGAGCAGGAGGTTGGATTAGAAGACTTCCAAGGTCCCTTTCAGCTCTATTCTGATTGATTGAAGTCTTGGAAGAGAAGACTCATAATTCCAATTGTCATTTAGTGCTTTTTCTGGATCTCTACTCTACTCTATAGCAACAGGCTGGAAAATAATCTAATGTATTATTCTAATATTCACACTATCACCTAAATGGAATTATTATAAGGGGACCTAGTGTTTTTTCATTAGCTTTTTTTTTGTTCTAGTCCTAACCCTCTTCATAGTTTATATATCATCATTCAATGATGACTGAATTTTTCCATTATTTCTCTAGCTATTGATGGGAGTTAAAAGTACTGTTGATGTGGAGATTTCATAAGAACGCATATGAACCTCTTGCTTCCTATCAACATCAACTGAGAGTGACCCCAGAAGAAAGAAGTGAACCAGGACAACGGGGACTCCTCTCTACTTCAATCCCTGAAGCTGCTCCAGAAGGATAGCATAGTTGATGGTATTGAAAGCTGCCAAGAAATCAAATAGAGCTAGGATGGATACACTACTCCCATCCTGCTTTAGTGATCATCAAAAAGCCCAATCAATTCTATTTCCATTCCATATCCAGGTCTGAATCCTGACTGGAAAGGGCCCAGATAATTCATTTCATCCAGGAACCTCTGGAGCTGCCGTGCAACCACCTTTTCTACAACCTTCTCCAGAAAGGGAAGATTGGAAACAGGACGAAAATTATCCAATAGGGTAAAGTCTAGTGATGGCTTCTTAAGAAAAGGATGGACCACAACCTCCTTAAAAGGCTGGGGCACCAACCGCTCCCACAGGGAAGCATTAAGCACCACCAAAATCCACCCACATGTCACCTCCTTGGAAGCTTTTGCAAGCCTGGTGGGATATGGATCTAAAACACAGGTGCCTGTGCTCATATTTCCTAAGGTCCTGTCCACTTCCTCAGGAGCAACAGAGTCAAACCGTTCCCAGATAAACAAGGCACCGGGTAGGTTTTCCTGTTTCCCTTTCTGTTGCTGAATGTGTTTAATGCCTAATTTTTAAGCTGGATTTTGTTTACTTTTTTGTTTTCTGTAAAAATACGGGAGGAGGGGGAATTCTCATACAATGGCAAAAAAATGCATTCAAATAACATTGGTTGCCCAAGCAACTTTATGAGGATATTTGCTTCTTCAAGTGGCACCATTCCTGCTGGTTTCTGTCCCACCCCTGTCATGCCTCTTTGTTATTTTTTTTAGTAAGCTGTCCAGAATATATCATTAGCAGTCAAAGTATAAAAGCTATCAATGCATACATTCTTCAAGGCCATTAAGTGGATAAGCATAAAGTATATAGTCAGGAGATCAATGTCCTTTAGTATGTGTCTGGGCAAAAACCATGACCTCATTCCCTTGACAGTACTGTAATTTTCTCTTCTTGATTAAAAAGGTGGTGATTGAAGCAGTTAGAATTGACAAGGGCTGGTGTTTCTTTCCATTAGTGAGGCTTCTTCCTCTGCCTGAAGATACTATCTGCAAATCAATGCATAAGACGTACATTAAAACAAATAATAGGCTATGTCTCTAAGATTAGGTAGTTATGGATTGGGCTTATAAACCACTCCTGCCATTACCAACTCTGTGTAACTTACATCGCCAACATCTGTGAATCAAGATAAAACAATAAATCATTATTACACATAACAAGACACAACTTCCCACTTATTGTAAAATGGGACCAACAGTAGCAAAAGCAAAGAGAAAAACAAAAACAATAGGCAATATTTGATGTTATCTGTATATTTATCTATGTAGATATAGATCAAAGAGACAGAACTTTCCAGAACCTCTGGAAACAATCCAATAGGTAATTAGTCTGGATAGGATCAAAGGGAGATTATTCCAGTCTTAAAGCTTTTATATATATATATAATACTAGTAGCTGGATACCCATGCTTTGCTAAGAAACTGAACTCCTTAGCATGGAGTCTAAACTCCCAGCCTGCAGGCTGGATGAATCATGCACTGGCCACGCCCACTGGCAGTTGGAGCAGAGTTCTTTTCAGGTGGGGAGGGGGAGTAGAATGTCTAACTCCTTAGCATCAGAGTGTGTTAATAATAATATTAGAAATAACTAATGATCTGATAGTCATTTCAAAAAATCCTTTCTTAGCGAGCACCTAGAAGCCAAGAGGAACATACGTGCCAAGTTTCAAATTTGTAGACTTTACGGTTCTGGAGATTTCGTGATGATGCGTGAGTGGTATTTGGCTTTTATATATATAGATTAGCAGAATAGAGATGGCAAATGTGACACCAGGTAATCCTTCTTCTGTTCTGCCCCATGAAAGAAACAGTGGGGTGAATGGAGATGATACATCCAACAGCTGGGATCTTGGCGGTGTCCCCAATGTCACATCGGTGAAGGTTGAGCTAAACTATTTCCTCTAGGGCTCTTTGTGTCCTACCACAGAGCAATCACTGTTCATTTTATGCTATTTCATAAATAAAATGATTCACTTAGGCTGAACAGGAGGCATTTTGATTTTGTCAAAATGCAATACAGTCAGTCTCACTATTTCTAGCTTGGATAAATGAGGTTCCCTCACCTCTGTGGAATAGGTACATATTGGAGAAAAAGCAGCCACTCACCTCTGGATCTTACTCCCTCCTTGTACCTTGTGGTGTGGAAATCTCCTTCCAATGAGGGCCCCATTTGTTTAAAATTAGATCAACATGTGGCAGGAATATTTATTTCTTTGATGTATCATTGATACGATTACAACTCGGATTATGTTTCACAGCCACTCTTTATTGGCTAAAAGACTACCATATAATGTTATTAAATACCAGCATTAATTATTTTCTGGATTTTTCTTGCCTTTGCCCCAGGAGCTAAAAGTGGCTAATTTAGAAATCTGATTCAATTTTCATCCCAGAACTTTAATACTATAAAACAGGTTGAGCTGGAAAAAAAGAGGTTGTCCCAAAGGAACCCATCACGAGTTTTCCATGGCTGAAAGAGAATATTCCGCTGTTCCTAGAAGTTGTTTCTCATCCATGATCACTTGATTTTACTTTACCAGTCGAGGAATATTAATAACATGACTGAATAAATGCTATTTTCATGGTGGGGGGAACACACAATCCGTTGCCAGAATTACATCTGAGCTTATTGCATTATTTTACAAAGGCAAACTCAAGCTCCTTTCATTTTTCACCGAAGAAACCTTGGGGACTCAGAGTGAGCAATGTATATGGGAAGCATGCAGCTCATTGTGCATGACAGCGGTAAATCAAGACTTTAAAGGAACTTCATAAATTTATAATAAAGGGCTCGTTCTTGTCCAATGGACACATTCATGTAGGGGCTTGCTTGAGTGTTTGCTTTTTTTGCCATTGTGTTTTTGTTTTGACTTATGACCCTAAGATTTCCTGATAGTCTCCTGTCAAATATTTAGTTAGTTAGTTAGTTAGTTTGTCAAACATATACGAGATAACAGGTATAAGAATAAATATGGACATGAGCACATAAAACGAGTACAAATAAATGGGGACAGTAGGACAGGGACGGTAGGCACGCTGGTGCGCTTATGCACGCCCCCTTAGGAATGGGGTGAGGTCCACGGTAGACAGTTTAAGGTTAAAGTTATGGGGGTTTGAGGATGTAATAACAGAGTCAGGTAGTGCATTCCAGGCATTGACCACTCTGTTGCTGAAGTCGTATTTTCTGCAATCGAATTTGGAGCGGTTTACCTTGAGTTTGTATCTATTGTTTGCCCGTGTATTATTGCAGTTGAAGCTGAAGTAGTCACTGACAGGTAGGACGTTGTAGCAGACAATTTTGTGTACTACGCTTAGGTCAGACTGTAGGCAACGTAGTTCTAGGTTGTCCAGGCCCAAAATTTCAAGCCTGGTGGCATAAGGTATTCTATTGTGCTTGGCTTCTTTCAGCCAAGGCTGCATGGGTGCTGTAACAATAGTGGAGATGCACACATTGCAAAACAAGAGAAATTCTATTTGTGGGAGGGTCTTGTGGTTAAGGCACCAGGATAGAAAACTGGAGACCGTGAGTTTTAGTGTCACCTCAGCATGAAGCCAACTGGGTGAGACAGTCACTCTCTCTCTCAGCCCAACCCACCTTACCAGGTTGTTATGGGGAAAATAGGTGAAATAAAATGTCTTGGATATTTTATTCCACCTTTATCATGTAAACATACAAATAAACAAATATCCAACCCCAGGCCCCTTCCAACTCTGTAATTCCAGGGATATTAGCTTGGAATTTCTCTTAGTGATCTCCATGTTAAACAGCAGTGAATCTAAGAGCCCCCCCACTCCAACAATTGATATACAAATGACATTGACAACTACCCAAATAACACAGGACTTCACTGCATCATTTATTTTCAGACAGAGGAGCTTCTAAGTTGTTCCCTCCCGCCTAACCTCACCACATTTAACTTTGAATATGGAATGAGCTGTTTGATTCACTTGATAAAAATCAAGGACAATTAAACTAAATTGAGTTTTAATTTCAGACCCAGAACATATTTCTGCGGCTGAGCATTTTCTCCCGCGCCATCTGATGTAGCTGATGAGCTGCTCAAGCTAAAAATGAGGATGTTAAGAGGAGATAAGTGTGGGCCTATTGATTTGTGAGATAGGGATGGGGGGAAATATGCCAGCCTCTAAATAACGAGAAGGATCTTTGTTTAGAATGATAAAGTTTCCTTTGAAACAAGCTCAACCTCTTGTGACTTCAGGGACAGGTCCATATTGTTTTCCTGGCACCAGTTCAGAAGTGGTTTGTCATTGCAGTCTTATAATTTCCCAGTCTAGCCAACAGCCTGTGCAGAAGGTCAAATAACACTTGCTTTCAACCAATTAAATTCTGATCAAAGTGCTAAGTGGTCCAGCTGTCGCTAGGTTTTACAAGAACTCCATTTCCTCAGCAGCAGCTCTCAAAAACTACTCAGTGTGAATCCATATCCATCCCTTCAAATCCTGATTGGTAAAAACATTGCTGAAAGCACACTCAGGAAGACACTCGCAGCACACTTGCAGACAGGCCAAGGGAGGCCTGGCTATAACCAGGTCTGCTTCATGAGACAACCTGATACGCTATTTATCCACCATTCACTGGCAGTAGCTGCAGGGATATCTGCAAAGGGTGGATAAAATAGTGGTCACAGTGGTGTGATTAAAGTAACTTCCAATGATCATCACAACAAATATAAACAAATTTAATAACTCTTCAGCCTCTCTAAAGTGATGAGCATGTATCTCTTCATCCCATAGCCCATCTTTTATCTATAAACAAATCCATAAAATGTCATCTATTCAGTCCTGATGTCACCAGAAAATCCATAAGGGGTTGCCAGAAGTAACAAAAAAATCCTGTTTTTACTTTGGTCAAATACACCAGCTTTATATTTCTTCTTTTTACTTCTAACAGTCTTAATCTTTAGTAGTTCATTCAAATATCACTGCAAGATTTGATTTCTCTTCATTTCTTTGACCCATTGCACAGAATTCTTCAAGGCTTTAACAAGCCTCTTTTATAAATCCAGTAGAAAAAAAGTTATCCGGTTCACTCTCTTGGTTAATTTGTATGTCCCTTTTAAATTTTAAAATCTCGGCCAGTTTCTTTTATAGATCTAATAAAACATCCTCTTGCCTTGTTAGTTGTAAATCCATTTTTGATACCAACTCTATATTTGTTACTCCTTCATTAACATATTTAGACATAGTCTATCCATATCCATGTTGATATTGTAATTACTAATTTCTTGTTCCAAAGATTCCCTTTAATATTTCCAATGTTGCAATGTTTTATGTCAGATTAACAGATTAACAGAGTTGGAAGGGACCTTGCAGGTCATCTAATCCAACACCCTGCCCAACCAGGAGACCTTTACATCTGCCTCTACCTAGGATTGAACTCACAACCTCCTGATTGTGAGGCAAGAACTCTGCCTCTAGGCCACAGCAGCTGGGTATGTCGTTTTGTAAGACCCATTATTAACTGATATCAAGTACAGGATGGCGGGTTTTTTCCCTCTCTCTTCTGTTTAGAATCTTTAGTCTCCTCTAGGTCCAGTTTCTAAAATCATTATTTATCTTTGTTGTGGCTTATAATAGTCATGATAGCCAAAGTAGGTCTGTTTCCCATTAGAAGCTATTTATTTTTGACAGTTAATTCCAAAATCTTATAGTAAAAGTCAATATTCCAGATTTATCTGGACCTTTGATCTTTTAATAATTTTCTTAAAACAAAATCATATTTAGTTTTTAGCTGCTTATTTCATTTTATTAAGTTCTTAAGCTTATAATTAATTTTGCCTTGTTCAGAGTTGAAGATAAACTCATCCAATGAAGATTTTTTCACACTTTATTCCAAAAATCCCTAAGAGCTTTAAGATGGTTAATAGGCAGTTTCCAAAGTGATTAGAAAGTGAACATGATGTCCATTAAAAGGCTTTGTCACGGTTGCAACTCAGATGGCTGATCCCATCATCTCTCAGTGCTCAAACGCACAAACCAACTACTTGAGCAAAGCAGCTGCACAGAGCACACATGGGTGATCTCTCATCCTCTCTTTATCCAGAGAGATTTCCAAAGAACTTGTCTACTCATCAGTTCCTTGGTCTTTGCCATAGTCGACAATTCCACTTCTGCAGAGCTGTCTTCAGTTCACCATGCCCTCCCCCACCAGAAGTACAAAGCTCCACCTGTTTTTTTTTAACAGGTGGTGCACCATCTTGATTTTTTGACCACAGACATATCCCTGTGTGTCTGGTCAACTTACACTTTCTGGCCAGGGACAGAGCTATCATGAAAGCATGTGCCTGCTGTAACTAGAGTGGGACCCAGCTTGTAGTCATTCCTGTCTCCTGGCACTACATTTGGAAGAGAAAGTTATTCAGGGGTTAAGCCTTTTATCCGATTACATAGAGCCAAGAAAAGATTTAAAAGAACAAAAAGCAATACATAATCTCCACCAGTGTCTTTCAAACCAGATTGTTTGCTTATTTATTTGACTCTTGAATAAGTCTTAGGTAGACTTTAATCTAGACAGCATACTAAAAAGCAGAGACATCATCCTGCCAACAAAAGTGCGTATAGTCAAGGCTATGGTTTTTCCAGTTGCAATCTATGGCGGTGAAAGTTGGACCATAAGGAAGGTTGAGCACCAAAGAATTGAGGCCTTTGAACTATGGTGCTGGAAAAGACTCCTGCGAGTCCCTTGGACTGCAAGGTGATCAAACCTCCTCAGTCCTAGAGGAGATCAACCCTGACTGCTCTTTAGAAGGCCAGATCCTGAAGATGAAACTCAAATACTTTGGCCACCAAATGAGAAGGAAGGACTCACTGGAGAAGAGCCTAATGCTGGGAACGATTGAGGGCAAAAGAAGAAGGGGATGACAGAGAATGAGGTGGCTGGATGGAGTCACTGAAGCAGTTGGTGTGAGCTTAAATGGACTCCGAGGGATGGTAGAGGACAGGAAGGCCTGGAAGAAAGTTGTCCATCAGGTTGCGATGGGTCGGACATGACTTCACAACTAACAACAACAGGTAGACTTTATATTAATTGGAAATATTTTTCTTTCCGCACCTGTACCAACTTTATCCACTTGTATTCCTTGTCCAGGAGACATTAGTAAGCATATTTTTCTGGAAAGCTAATTCTCCCTTCAAAAGCCTCTATGACAGCTTTTGTCTATGTTAACTTGCATCTGATTTCTTTTCAGAAGGCTCTCCTGTTAGCTTTCAGGCAAAGCTTGGTACTGCTTCATTTAGATGGGGTTTTTTTAAAAAAATCTTGTTATTATGTTAACATTCTCTATCTCTCACGTCTCAAAAAGTCATTAAGCACAATGTCTTTTTAGACTGAACAGCTTAGAGGACTGCTTGGGAAAGGTGCCCCAATGAGTTCCTTTAAAGCAGGCCCTTCCCCTCCCCTCCAAAAATACCTCCTGAGTCTTTCAGGAGCAAAATCATGGCAAAAATAGATTTGAACAATTCCGTATCCTTGCACTAGCATTATCAGACACGAATCAGTCAAATGGCCGCTGGAGAATATGGACCTAAAATCAACTGTTTTCCCAAAGATTCTGAATACATTGACATAAAACAATCTGGAAGCACTAAAAAGGCATCTGAACATATTGAGCCCTGGTGAATCATTTAATTAGAATAGAAACTGCACAAAGCCAGGAGGAAAAAATAAGGGGGGATTTGCATCCATCAGAAACATCCGCTATCACAGAGAGCCATAGTGTCAGATATTATGCAGCTTAAGGAAAAGGAATTAATAAAGCCATTTTTTTTCCTTATGAAACACATTAAAAAAATTACATCCTCACGTCATTTCTGACCAATATATCCATTTTGTCTTTGTTTTATAGCACAATAGTTAGATGATTAGCAGATTTGATGAGCCAGAAAGAAGAACAACAAGGATTAAGGGTAGAAGCTTTTCAACATAAGTGTCAGGAACATTTCTAGCCAGGACTAGTATTGTCAAAACCAGGGCATCTTTTTTTTTTTTTACTTTTACCCTGCGGGAAGATGCACATTTTTTTTCTTTTCTTTTATTATGGTTTACGTTTAAAAGCTTATTTTTTCATCATTAAGGGAGAAATCCTGCATGCTGTAGAATGCAAGTGCTGGGAATTATGGGTTTGATAAAAAAAACCACCTGCCAAACTGCCAAAGACAATCTGTGCTGACTGCAAAGCAGATACACCAGAGAAACGACATCTCTTGAATTTGGTTGACAACAACTCCAGGGGCGGGTGATGTCTGGAAGTTATGCCAAGACTCTCCATGGTGCAAGGACTGGTGAGATATCGGATACTTCCTGGAGAAAGTGCAAGAAATCTGAATTCCCAAATGGTTAATTTTGACCCAGTTAGTAGCACATACACTGGAGAGATTGTAAAAGAAGGAGAATATAGAATGTAGAATGTAGAATGTAGAATGTAGAATGTAGAATGTAGAATATAGAATGTAGAATGTAGAATATAGAATATAGAGAATGGAATGGAATGGAATGGAATGGAATGGAATGGAATGGAATGGAATGGAATAGAATAGAATAGAATAGAATAGAATAGAATAGAATAGAATAGAATAGAATAGAATAGAATAGAATAGAATAGAATAGAACAGAACTGAACTGAACTGAACTGAACTGAACTGAACTGAACTGAACTGAATTCTTTATTGGCCAAGTGTGATTGGACACACAGGAAATTTGTCTTCGGTGCATAAGCTCTCAGTGTACATAAAAGATAAAAATGATAAATCATTATCATAGTCATCATAAATACATCCATCATAGGAGATGCACACACCCTCATACATAGACTTTCAGATTGGAGAGGAGAGGACCGTAACAAACAGCAATGGCTAAAGTGTATTACTGTCCTGGACCCCAGAGTAAATAAAATTGCAAAATAAGTGAAACATTTCGGCTCCTTAGTGTATGAAAACAACCACCAATATATTCAGATTACTTTCTGGTTGCTGGTTGCTAGGTAGCAGAATTGGCAACTAGATGGCAAATTTGGGGCTCAGTCTACTCTAAAGTATCTTAAGTAAAATTCCTCTGTTCTACAGAGAACGTTTTTCAAAAGCAACCAGACTAGTTTTTGTTTCAGGTCAGAATAAAATATGCAGCATTGAAAATCATTTTCCATCCTCTGTGCAATGATGTTTTGCTGAGTCTGCCCTCTGAGAGGGTTGAGGGAAGGACATAAAAGTTAATTCTAAAAGGACCATTGCTAGTTATAATATGTAAGAGGGGAAAAAAGAAAAAAGAAACAATTTGCAGATAAAATTTTCAGCAGGGAGAAAGAAAAGTCCAGAGGCACTGAAAGCTTTCTGATTCAGCTTTCAAATCTATTCTTCTAATAGACTTCTTTTCTTGAGGAAATTAATTGTTTGACACAGGGACCTGGGTATTGATCGTCTATTCTTCTAACAGGCTACAGTAATGTGGATGATCTAACTGGCACCATCCGTGAAAAAGTCTTAACATAATCTGCACGTGCCAAATAATAGAAATTAAGGCACAAACCCCCAAGTCCATTGTGCCACACAATCAGGAGAGTAACTACTGGCTGGTTGTTCACCAGTAAGTGATATTTGGAGGGTGAAGGAGGAGAAATGACACTAGGGAATCAACCAGTTAGTGCCCTGAAACAGGGTCCCCAACCCCCCAGTCCATGGACCAGCACCGGTCCGCAACATGCCAGAAACCGGGTCGCACACACAAGTGAAGCCCTAACCATGGGATGCAGGCAGCACGTGAAACCACACCCCCTCCATCCGTGAAAAAAATTCTCTCCATGGAACCGGTCCCTGGTACCCAAAAGATAGGGGGCCACTGCCCTGAAATCCTGATCTCAGCCTTTCCAGGTAGATGAACTAAATCGTCTTTATTGTAAGGCTGTATAGAATCCTATCAGTCTGAAAATACAAACTTCCCACTCTCTGCTTCTATCTGCTCACTCCATTCGGGTAGGTCCTTCCTTAGTTTCCTTCTCTGGTGGTTAAGCAACTGCAGACTTTTGTTCATTTTAGTGTGATGGTTTTCTGGAAAACACCTTTTCTCTTCTTTCCTCAAGGTCACCCATACAGTCCATTACATCTGATCTGCATGAGGACAGCAACACTGTCCAGTCTCTTTTTTGAGGCACGATAATGGTGGCTGTGAATTCTGCTCAATTAATGTCTATAGTCTTTCCTCCCAATTCAAGAATATCATCCTTGGGTAGTGGATTAACCCCCTGAAGACATCTTTGGACAGTACCAGGGGTGGGTTCTTCCTGGTTCGGACTGGATCGCCCAAACCGGTAGCGACCCGCTGTTGACATCACTGTCAGTGCCGTTCTGTGCGCGCTGCCATCTTTTTTTAAATTTTGTGCGAATTTTCCCCTTCCGCGGCTTGAAAAAGGGCCCGCCCGCCCGCGGATAAATTCTGACCTTTATTTCTTCGCCCAAAGCACAGCTGATGAGCTCCTCAGCTGTTTTTCGGGCTAATTCCTGCTTCTGAGCATGCATGGAAGCCAAATCACACGAGGGGACGCGCACGCACGAGTGAAATGTCACGATGTGAACTGGTGGCGAAGGTAAGTGGAACCCACCCCTGGACAGTACTATATATCAGCCTAGGGTATTTAGTTATGACTGAAGACTGATTCAGGGTTTGACAAGGGAAGGAGAATAACAAGGTGCCCAGAAGAGAAATTAGTGTTCTCAGAGTGTGCCACACTTAATTACAAATGAGAAAAGTGCAAGAGGAGGATCAGACAAACAGGCAGCAATGTAAGCAGGAGCACTGGGGTCTTTAAGGGTTGGCTTTGGATCTTCTGCCAAATGTGAGTCTCAGCAAATGCTCTGGTGATATACTGTAGATCATTGATGCTATCTGAGATGAAGCTTTCAAAACTATGACAACCAGAGGTCAATATGTAGGGAATCAGTGAGATCTTCACCCTTGATCTTTTGTTACATATCCCTTTAAGCTAGAGTTTTTAGAAGACTGTGGCAAGTGTGTGAATTAGTTAAAAAGGCGGGTTCCAGAGAGAGCTTGTTTTATGGATTCCACTCCACCTCCCTCGCTCCACTCTTTCCTCATGAACCAAACACTGCCTTGGCATCTTGTCCAAGGAAGAAAAAAAAGGCAACGGATGGTGTCAGAGCACTCCAAGCTTTACAGAGAAAATTTCCTTGAACAAGAAATAAATTGACTGACAGGAGATGAGCTCCTTCCATTCCCAGTACTGAAGTTCTCCTTCAATCATCACTCCCACTGATATAAACGGGAGACCAAAGAAGAACACGGGGGAGGGAGGGGAGTTCATAGGGCTTGTTCTGCGTGAGAAATGTCTGATTAATGGTATGCTGCGGAAGTTGCGAAAGAGGTGCTCCGGAATGCACAGGAATTGTACAAAGCACCCTCTTTTCAAATTATTCAAGCTGCCAAGAGTTTTTCTAAGTTTGCACTGCTACTTCCAGCTGTCTCTTATTGTGAAGAGCTGCACACGCATTTTCAGGAAGAAATACCTCAGAGTGGCTGTGAAGCTGTCACATGAACATGGAAAAAGACAGCTTCTTTAATGCTGCAAAAAAAGGGCCCCTATGCCTATACATATTCCAAAACACCCCTTTAAATGGACTTGCAGGAAAGGCAAGAAAATACTGGACAAAAATACATATTGGTTAGAAAAAATGATAAAATAACACATAGATTTGAAATCAGAAATATTTCTGTTGGGTATCTTACCAGAACAGTATAATAAAGGGAATACATACTTAATTTTACATGCATTAATGGCAGCAAGAATTGTGTTTGCACAACAATGGAAAAACGAAGAGATCCCTACAGAGGAAAGTGTTATATATATATATAAATATTGGAATGTGCTGAAATGGATAGATTAACATTTAAAAGGAAAGGAAAGGAAGAAACAGAATTCTCTTTAACAGGGGACTTGTTTTACCAATGGCTAACTAATAAAAACAGAGGTTAGAAATTAAAAAGATAATTTAAAATATTGTGCTGAAAATTTTGCAAGTTGGATAAACTAATTGTACTATTATTTTGTGATTAATATTGACATGTTTATTGTGATTATTATGATTATTGTACTTTTTAAAAAATATGTGTTTATTAATTTTTTAAAAAATAAAAGAATTTCCTTGTTACAACATTTGCATATCGGTATACATTCAGTTTCTCTTCTTCCCCCATCCTATTAACATATCTATACATATGGTTCCCTTGTCCTATACACGTTATACATGCTAATATATTCATGTACCATTTTACAAACATCCTATATCCGTGATGGCGAACTTATGGCACGCGTGCCACAGGTGGCATGCAGAGCCATATCTGAGGGCACGCGAGGCGTTGCCCTATGTCAGCTCCAGTGCGCATGTGCACGCTGGCCAGCTGATTTTCATCATTCCGGAGGTGAAAAACGGACCCAATGGGCCTACCGGAAGTTCAGAAATGAACTTCTGGTAGGCCCATTGGGCTGTTTTTCGACCTCCCCAGGCTCCGGAGGCTTTCCTGAAGCCTGGGGAGGGCGAAAAATGGCCCAATGGGCCTACCAGAAGTCCGGAGACTTCAGTGAGGCCTGTGCACATGCATGGGGGGTTGTGCATGCATGTGTGGGAGGAGGGCATTGCATTATGTGTGCATGCATGCGCACACTATCGTGCACACGTGCGCCCTTTTGGCACCTGAGCAAAAAAAGGTTCGCCATCTCTATCCTATATGTTTATACCATCTTACTATTAATTCCTAGGTTCCATTTGTTAAGTATTTTCTTATTTGTTGTTCCTATCTTCTAATCATTTATACCATTTTTCCCATACTACATTTTTCCCATACTAAATCTTGTACTTTTACTTAAAACTAAGTGTGCCCAGACAACACGCTGTTCAGATAGATATGGAACTTTTTATGTTTATTTTTTTTAAAAAATGTATCAATAAAATTTTTTTTTTTAGAAAATGGACTTGCTGAGCCCTAACACGCTGCATGAAACATGAAAAATATATTATTCCCGTAACATTTGAGGCCTTTAAAAACTAGTTTTAAAAGCCTGTCAGAAATTTGGCATAATAGAACAGGGTTCACTCCATGGAGTCCCACATATTATTGTTCTTTATCAAGAACAGTGAAATATACTTTGTGACTTGGGGCCTGGATAAACATTGACTGTAGATTAAAGCAATGCTAAATGTAAATCTTGGAAATTTCTGCAGAAAATTGCTTATTGAAAAACTCAATTTGAATTAAGAGTTTTTCAATTGTCTCAAAAGAACAGATACAAATTTATATTTATAAGAGATATAAATTTGAATATGAGTACAGATGGCTGGCACCAAGAGAGACTTGGAAAGCATAGTTAGCCAGTAGTTCAGTGCACAGTAAAAAGAGATTATTGCTTTGGGAGCTGTTGTTCTTTTTTCTAAAGAGGACAACACAGCACAATAGTCATAATTCACTGCCAACTGAATATCACTAAAATTTGCAGCCCGGCGAAGTTGTCAAGATATTGAATTAAACAGGAAATCATGAAAAGACTTTTTTTAAAAAACCCTTCTGTCAAAGATTTGTTTCAGAAACATCAAAGCAGCTATCTTCAATCGTGCTGAACTTAGTCTAGTATTCTCTTTCATTTTCTGCAAGTTTAGAAAATTAATAAAGTTAGCAGCAATCATTTATTCTGATCAACTGTGCTAAACATTCTTATCTCTGAAGCCCTTTGCGATTGGATATTTTAGCCACTTTCAAGTCCGTTTAGTATGAAAATGTGCATGCTTCTGCCAGATGCAAAGCCAACAGCAGTGGGGAGGGGGGGATATAAGGACTATTAAATTTCTTTGGATCCATAAACTTGTAAGTTTTTAAATAGCTTTGAGCTGCCAACATAGTATAACGACCAAGCCTTAAAGATTTATATTGGAATCAACTCAAAACATTTTCAGCTGAATGATGATACATGTTGAGGGATAGCAGAAATTAGCGCCAAGGGTGCAGGACAAGGTTCAGAGCAACTGGATGACAGCAATTCTCTAATTGGCTGAATGGATTCATATATCACATTAAGTGACGATATGATTTGCTTCATTTGGGCTAAGCACCAGAGGTGCTATTCACTGACCTTCCCTACCAGTTCGCAAATGGGAGTGCACCCACAGATCGCCACTTGCCCAAACCTAAGGTGACCAGATTTTAACTTTGGTAAAGCGGGACACCATTGACAAGAGGGGGGGGTTTTCTTGATTAAAATTTTCAAAAAAAACCCACACACAAATACCTGTCTGTGACAGTCTACTGATTTACACCAAGTCTGAGCAGAAGAGCCTTTGAAACGGGCAGTCCGGACTTCAAAAAAGGACTCACCACAACTTAAGACCAAGTCGTCGTTTTCTTTTAAAACGCTCTTCGCTATAGAAAAAGACAAGGCAGTGCCCGGGCAGGGGTGAAATCCTCCTGGTTCGCTCTTACCTGTCAGTCGCCGCAAAGCCGATGGAGCTGGTGGCGTTTGCGGCGCGGGGCTGCCCCCGCCCGCTTCCCCTGCCCGCCTGGACGCCGCCATTTGAGTTCTTTTGCTCTCTGCGCATGCAGAGTTCTTTTCCCCTCCCCTCGCTGTTTTCCTCCCCCCTCTTCAAACACTGGCTCAGACAGGATCCCCCTCCCCCCCTCAGTGAGGCGCCAGCAACCGAGAACGGATCCATCCATCCACCCATCTGATGTACGCGGAGAAGGAAGAGGTTTGGGAAGAAAAGCAGGAAAAGGCATCCGTTTAGCGGGATTTTTTTAAAATGCCGTGGGACACGGGACAAATTGTTCAAAAGTGGGACGTCTGGTCACCTTACCCAAACCGGCCAGAACCGGCAGAATACCATCTCTGCTAAGCACGTTGCATAAACCAATCATTTGTCAGGCCAAAGCCATCTTTGATTGGAGACTTTGGCCTGCCACACTTTATGCTTTAGAATGTATTCTTGCTGTGGGAACTTGGGAGGGGCTGTTGCACGAGGGATGTAGAGATGTAGCCATAACAAATTCCTTCTAGGTTCTCAAGGTCATCCTTTGTTCAGCACCTGGCCGGAAGCTGATGGGAGTAACGGACATGTTGGCAAAAGACAACTGGTCAACGTGATGAACTTGTGGGCGTGGGAACAAGGGAATGAACTTTAAACTGGGTGGAGAAACCCTCGTAGCTTTAGATTCGGGTTTTTCACAGATGTGCCAACTTCTAATAAATTGGAACTTTGAGGAAAGCTTTGCCTCGGACTCTGATTTAGTTTTGGATGCTATTTGGAACCCTAACATCATTATGGTTTCCTCAGTACACCACAGGTAAACAAACTGCAGCTTATAACAATTAGTCAACTAAGTTTTTGGATTGGATTTGCCTTTGCTCATTTAACATGCAGTAATATCATGATACAGTAAGTTTTATCAGAATATTTAAGAATTCACCAGTGTAGAACCTCAAGCTTCATAACTCCTCCCTGAATAAAGGGGTCAGACAAGGATGTCCAATATCACTGCTGCTATTTATACTCATATTAGAAATCTTACTAAAACAAGTCAGAGAAAATCAAAATATAAAAGGACTGAGAACTAGAAAAGAGGAATATAAATTACAGGCATTCGCCAATGATATGGCATTCATAATTGAAGTGCTGGAAACAGGGATAGCACTGATTCGAGAATTACAGGAATTTGGAAAAGTTGCAGGGCTAAAAATAAACAAAAATAAAACAAAAATGATAACCAAAAATCTCACACAAGATCAAAACAAAGAATTAGAGAAGTTATTAGAATTCCAAATAGTCAAAAAAGCAAAATACCTAGGGATTTGGCTGACCGCAAAATGTCATCCATAAAAGAAGACAATTATATGAATTTATTATCTCAGCTTCAGAAAGATTTGGAAAACTGGGCAAAACTACAATTATCTTTAGTAGGAAGAATTGCCACCATTAAAATGAATATTTTGCCTAAAATTTTATATTTATACCAAACAATCCCAATAAAATTAAATAAAAAATTATTTGAAGAATTAAATAAAATAACTTTAAAATTCATTTGGCAAGGGAAAAAGGCTAGAATAAAATGTAAACTTTTACAGGATTCCAGACTGAGAGGGAGATTTGGTTTACCAGACTGGGAACTGTATTATCAGGCATCCGCAGCAACATGGATTAGAGAATGGATAATATTAAAAAACAAGAGAATATTAGCGATTGAAGGACATGATCTACAGCGAAGTTAGCATGCATTCTTATGGGAGGGAAAGAATAAAATACACAAATATTTCCAAAGACATCAAATGAGAGATGCATTAATAGAGGTCTGGAAGAAAATTAAACAAAAAATATATATAAAAATTCCTCGATGGATTTCAACAATGGAAGCATTGATTTACCCAAATGTGTTATAATTAGATAAAAGTTACATACAACGAATTATTAGATGAACAAGGGAAATTGAAATCGAATCAGGAATTACAAACACAAGGAATTAAAATAGACCGGTGGCCCTATATACAGATCCAAACAAAATATAAAAAGGATTCAGAGCAATATGGTTTTCAAAATGAACAACAAGAGATTGATAAAATATTAACAGGTATAGATGAATAAATGATTACTAAGATATATAATTGTTTATTATTAAAACGTAAAATGGAGGAGGAAACCGTAAAAGAAACAATGAATGTCTGGTCAAAAAACTTTGGGTATAATATTGAATTAGAGTATTGGGAACAAATTTGGGAGAAAAATTATAAATTGACAATGTCGGCCAAATATAAGGAGAATATATATACAAAATGTTCTACAGGTGGATCTACCACCAGCAAGATTAGCCAAAATGTATTCAACTATACCACCCAATTGTTGGAAATGCAATCATATACAAGGGACATTCTACCACATGTGGTGGACATGTCCCAGTGCAAAGAAATTTTGGAGGAAAATTAAAAAATGGATTGAGGAAATAACAGAGCAGAAAATTGAGATGAGGCCAGAACTGTTTTTTCTATGAATAATAAAGGATAACATGAGAAAAGAAATTTACTACATTATTCAACATATAATTGCCGCAGCGAGAATTACATTTGCCCAAAACTGGAAAAAAGAGAAAACACCATCGAACGCAATGATTATAAAAAAGGTGCTAGAATGTGCAGAGATGAGTAAACTTACAATGGAATTGAGAGGGGGGGGGAAACAATGTACTATAAAATATGGAATAGATGGTATGATTGGCTTGAAAGGAAAAGTAAAATTAATGTGTAAAGTAATATAAAATGATGTAACAAAATTAAACAAATGTAATTGCAAAATGTAAATAGATGTAACGTAATATACAACATGTATAAAATTGTACATAGAAATAAGAATGTTTAAGTTAAAAACAATAGCCTTAGATATGGAAAATGTAGAATGAAGAAAAAGCTTCTGATAGCGACAAGCTGTATTAGTGAAACTATGTTTTGTCTTTTTAATGTAAAAAAATTCAATAAAAAGTATTTTTTAAAAAATAAGTATGTAGTATGACAGACTTGCAGGACCGTCGCAGCATGCAACATGTTCATATTGGTGCAATATATTATAATGTAATGTTATGCACATATATGTATAGAGGATTGTGTGTTTGTTAGTGTGATTTACTGGGTTTGGGCTTTTCTTTCTTTCACTGTGAGTTATTGAGATGTATTTGTGTTGGGGGGGTGCACTAGGGGAGGCTCAGCCAATCTCATTGTACACATGTTGTGCATTGACAATAAAGGTTTGATTTGTTTTTTAATAACTGCAAGGATTCACTGGTCAAAATCCTTCCAAATTTGCAGACCACAAATCTAAGATTCTGTAGGAGTTAAAAGTAACTCATCTTAACTTTGAATGCTTCAAAGACCTCCAAAATCTAATAGCTATGACTAATTGGACCTTTATTTATTTCTGGGCACTCCATTTATTGGCCACTCAACTCTAGTGGATTCTGGGCAGCATACAGAACTAGAAAAAACATAAAAACAGCTGAAAACATTAAATCAAGCAGACATTCCCCCCCACCCCCAAATAATTTAATACAGAATAAAATCAACAAAATAAAACAGGGGCTACTGAACAAATAACAAGCATCAACCTCAGGCCAGGTATCAAAGTCAGGTTTTCAAGGCTTTCCGGAACCCCAGGAGAGAGGGTGCCATCCTCATCTCTGGAGGATGCTGTCCCAGAGGGTTGGGGCCACAACAAGAAGGCACGCTTCCTTGATCCCACAAGACAGCAATGTTTAATGGTAGGGACTTGGAGCACATCCACATTCATTCTCTTTACCTAGAAAAGGAGGCAAGCGAGGTTGAGGTCAGGCTGCGAGGAAGCAGAGAACAGATATTGCTTACTGCAGGAAACCAGATGAAATGTGTAGGAGAAATCGAAATCTCTGGGAGGCTAGGACTGTGCAAATCATTCACTGGTTTACTTTGCATAGCTAACCATCCAACATCCTCAAAGCAGCCATGCCAGGATTTTGAGCAATTGCAGGCACCATGCTGTTTGGAGGAACAAACCGCTGTGTTCTTCACATGGAAGGCTTTCCCTTTATGCTCACACCATAAAACAATATTATTATATTACCGAAATTCAATTAGCTTCCAGCTAGCACTAAGGATTTGAACAGGCATTCCTGTTCCTCTTGCCTATCTCATCAACATATAGATATAAATCCTAGAAATGGGGAAAGGGGAAAAGGCAGGCAAGGTTAACAAGTGAATGAACCAAATTCATGAGTGAACTCCGAATAAAATGCTGGCTGCAAGCAACAGGATCTTCAGCAGAAAAATTCTTGAGCTATGCTTCGTGCTCAATTATTTGGGGAGAATTAATAGTTGCAACTGGGCCTACAAAAGATGTTTAAGATTATCTTTTTTTTTAAACATCACTTTTTTTCATGCTAGATAACTATTAAACTATCTTTGTCTCTCCAAATGCAAATAAAAAAGAATGAGAGAGGAAGTAGAGCGTGACGTGCAGTCTCCGTGACAAAATGAAATGTGTTGTTTTCCCAATATATTCATAATTGCTCGGGGCAGTTTTGGACATTGTTCTTCTCATATTATGACTACGTTGCTCTCTTTCTTGTCCTTGAACAAGTTCTATTAAGCACTGTTATTCTGATAATCTAGTGTTTCAGAGTGCAAGATATAAAGTGGGGAAGCATATGGCCCCAAAATTACAAATGGTAACCCTCCCTCCCAATATGAAGGTCTGTTGACTAAACCCAGTTAAAGATCATCATAGAAAGGAAAAGCAGAGGCCACAGATTTTCCCATCAGCATTTCGCAAGCTGAGTACAAACTGAACCAAGACAATCTGATTTGAGAGCTTCATAAAGAACTTTAGAAACAGCAAAGCCCAGCCTAGAATTCACCCAGAATTTAATCCAATTCATTGTCTGCAATCAGAACACAATCTTCCATTATTTAACATGGGAAGTATATATAGGTCAGATGAGATCTGTTGACTCATTAAACCTTTCTGATCACATCAAGTTCGCACAATATCATTAATTTGGTTGTTTTCATTGTGTTGCTCAGTTCAACATTTTATATGTGAGGTTTTCTTAATTATGGCCTGAAGGGTTTTTTAAATTATTCTTTTATTTTTTGGCTGAATTTGTTTTTGTGATGTGTCTTCCAGAATCACATTGTTTGGGTTAGGCAGCCTTATAAATACCTGGAATGAAAATGAATGAATGAATGAGTGACTGAATGAATGAATGAATGAATGAATGAAAAGAAGCTGATTTTGCAGGCTGTAAAAGTGGATATAAGTGAATTATCCTTCGGATTTGTGAGGACCTTAACAATTACACATGACTTATGATTTTGCTGTGAAAATTATGAGCCGTATCCATCTATGATAAACTGCTTCAAAGACTACAAAGGCTGCAAGACTACAATCTTCAAAGGCTACAAAATTAGAAGACTGATTAGCAGTAATTTTCTGAGCCCCCTTTGGAGAATAAGGAAGATTTACATGCAGATATATTAAGATTATTAGCTTCCTGAAGTTACCAATGAACACTAATCTTCTAATGCATGAATACTTTGCTCTTATGGATTTCATTGCATTTGAAAATGGTGCCAACAGACACTCGACGTTAATTTATTTAAGGAATTGGTGATATAGAATTGGCAATATCCCTACATATTTATTTACTACTTGCTTTATAAGCTGCCTCAATTGCTGACACAACTCTAAACAACATACATTAAAACATAAACAAAGTAGAAGAACAATAATCCAGACATTTTAAACTGCCCTATCAGGGAAGAGAAGCTCCCAGAGTAATTAATGTATTAATTACTTAATATTATAAATTAATTACTTAGTAAGCATTAATTAATACGGCACCAAGTATCAATGTGGGGGGCAAAACTTGCCCTGCCCCAGGGCTTGGGTAAAAGTTAAGTGTGAAACTTCAGAATTCATTTTAACTATATTTTTAGAAGACTACAATATGATATTCTGGCAATATCATGTTATATATCTCAAAAAAATTGGGATTCTTTTTTTCAAGTATAGGGATAAAATATAGGGATAAAAAACAGTACTTGAAAGAGTTCTGATCCCTGATTTATTAAATCAATAAGTAAAAGTTTCCAATCACTCTTATTCATAGAGATGGCATATTCCTAATTCTTATTAAAAAGAATAGCATATTTTAAAAATGTCAAGTATGTATATGTGGCATTACTATTATTATTTGTTAGTTTAACATCCCAGTTTGATATAGTGCAGTGATGGCGAATCTATGGCACACATGCCATAGGTGGCACGCGGAGCCATATCTGCCGGCACGCAAGCCATTGCCCTAGCTCAGTTCCAGTGTGCATGTGCATGCTGGCCAGCTGATTTTCAGCTTGCACGGAGGCTCTGGGAGGGTGTTTTCGGCTTCCGGAGGGCCTCGGGGTGGCTGGGAGGTTTTTTCGCCCTCCCCAGGCTCCAGGGAAGCCTCTGGAGCCTGGGGAGGGCAAAAAACGGCCCACCAGAAATTGGGAAATGGGCAGTTTCTGGCCTCCAGAGGGCCTCCAGGGAGCGGGAGAGGCCGTTTTCACTCTCCCCAGGGATTGAATTATGGGTGTGGGCACTCGCGCATGTGCGATAGCACGCACGCATGTGCTTTTGGCACCCGAGGAAAAAAAGGCTCTTCATCACTGGTATAGTGGTTAAGGCTATACTGGGAGATTGTGAATTCTAGTCCTACTACAGGCACAAAGCCAGCTAGGTAACCTTTGGGCCAGTCACGTTCTCTCAGCCCCAGGAAGGAGGCAATGGCAAACCACTTCTAAAAAACCTTGTCAGGAAAACTGCAGGGACTTATCCAGGCAATTCCAACAATTGGACATAACTGAACAGAAGAAAAGGAAAGATTAATGTTCCACATTTCCTTCCAAATCTCAAGGTGACATACATAGAATGTTCTCCTCTACCAAATGTTCTTTCTCCACACAGCAAGAACCCTGGAGGAGGTAGGGAAGTAGCATGAAATCACCCAATGAATCTCTATGGGCAAAGATGGATTTGAACCTGAGTCTTCTATGGTGAAAGTTCAACACGTTAACTGGGGTTTCTTAAGCAGAGCTACACATTGGCTAGTGTAATGTTCATAAATTAAGAGGAAAGTGTAGATTTCAGTATTAGAAATAAAATATATACCTGAGCAATTAAAAGTTAGAAAATAGGCATACCTTTGGATTGATTTTTACTTGTATTTTTGCAAAACAGCATCAGAAGTATTAGTAGCTGGTAAAATTACCTCTGGATTTCAAAGCATTGATTTCTCTGCAGAAGCATTAAATCTTTCTCTCTCTTTTTACGTTAACATTTTCTGTGGAGCAGAAAACAAACTGTAAATTGATTTTAAAAAGCCCAACCTGGCTCTTGCAACTGGATTGCTTTTTTATTTTTATCTTATGAATGAATCCTGGAGATGCGAAGCATGACTTGGCAGGGAATTTTCCATCTATTCAGATTACAAATATGCATGTGAATAGGGTTTTGTTTTTTTTTAACCTTAGGGGTGCCAGCAACTTATGATTGAAAATGTCTAAAATCTAAGAGATATCCTAACCCCTCTATATTACAGAATAACAGAGTTGGAAGGGGCCTTTTAGTCCAGCCCCTTGCTCAAGCAGGAAACCCTATACACGTGATGGCGAACCTATGGCACGCGTGCCACAGGTGGCACGCGAAGCCATATCTGAGGGCACGCGAGACGTTGCCCTATGTCAGCTCCAGCACGCATGTGCACGCTGGCCAGCTGATTTTCAGCCTTCCAGAAGGCGGGGGAGGCCGTTTTCACCCTCCCCAGGCTTCAGGAAAGCCTCCGGAGCCTGTGGACGGTGAAAAACGGACCCAACGGGCCTACCGGAAGTTCAGAAACAAACTTCCGATAGGCCCGTTGGGCCATTTTTCACCCTCCCCAGGCTTCAGGAGGGTTTCCTGAAGTCTGGGGAGGGTGAAAAATGGCCCAACGGGCCTACCAGAAATCCAGAGGCTTCAGTGAGGCCTGAGCACATGTGCAGGGGGCAGCGCGGGGGGGTTGTGCACACATGCGTGTGGGGGGGAGGGCATTGCATTATGGGTGTTTGGGCACCTGAGCAAAAAAAGGTTCGCCATCACTGCCCTATACCATTTCAGACAAATGGTTATCCAATCTCTTCTTAAAAACCTCCAGTGTTGAAGCATTTACAACTTCTGGATACAAGTCATTCCACTGATTAATTGTTCTAACTGTCTAGGTTGGTTCTCTCCTTGATTAGTTTTCATCCATTGTTTCTTTTCTTGCCTTCTGATGCTTTGGAAAATAAGTTGACCCCTTTTCTTTGTGGCAGCCCATTAGATATTGAAACACAATCATCATGTCACCCCCCTAGTCCTTCTTTTCACTAGACTAGCCAATTCCTGCAACCGCACTTCAGTAACAGTTGATTGTCTTAGCATCACTGTTTTTTGAGTTGGAAATTAAAAAGTCACCTTTTTATAATCTTCCAGATAAGATTGAACTCGATTCTCAAGCTATGTCAACAAATTTGAGCAATGGCACAGTGGTCAACAGACTGGAAGATGTCAATCTACATGCCAATGCCAAAAAAGGAGACTTAACAAAGAATGCAAACTATTATGTACTGTAAAGCACTGTGTAAAGCACTGTGAAGCTGTATATAAGTCTAAGTGCTACTGCTATTATACAATATCCTTAATTTCACATTGCTAGAAAAGAAATGTTTAGGATCATCCAATGCAGATGGAAAAAGAGATAACAGATATTCAAAGGGAAGGTCAAGGAACACAAGATACTAATGCTGATGCTTGCTGGAGAATTGAGAAAGCCAAAGAATTTAAAAAAGAAGTCACTGTGTGTTTCATTGATATATAGCAGGGGTGTCAAACTCACGGCCCGTGGGCAGGATGCGTCATGCACTGGCCATGCCCACCTCCAGTTTAGCGAAAGGGAAAAAAGTCACGATACGTGACGTGGTGATGACTTGACGACGCGAGTTTGACACTTCTGATTTATACAAAGACCTTTGATTGTGTCTATCATATCAATATCAAATTATTGACTAGACAAACAAAGTTCCTGAATATCTCATCATTCTCATACAGGTTAGGAAGCTACAGTATGGGCAAAAGATGGTGAAACAGACCAGTTCCAGGTTGGCAAAGGAGTGCAATAACAGTGTATGTTCTCGCTTTTTTTATTTATTCAATTTATATGCTGAGCATATATTAAGGGAAGAAAATGAGCCTGGTTTTCAAACTGATAGAAGTATAACCTGTGCTAAGGTGATGATACTACACTGAAAATGCAAAGGATCAGCAAGGTCTAGTAGTTAAGTTAATATACCCATTTTCCCATTCTTTGAGCTGATGCAAAGTCCAGAATATACCAAGTTGTTTCACATCAACCTCTTTCTTCTCAGGTAGTGAGGCCATTAGTCATTTTTATAATAATAGCTTGTCTAGTTCTACATATTTTAACCCCATCAACTTTCCCCTCATTGCACATTCACAATTGCAGTACTAATTACAGTACTGCTAGCCTCTTTTCAGGTCATGTAGAGTTAGTGCAACCTCTTTTCTCATGCAAATATCAACAGGACAAGAAAGAAGAAAAATGGGGATGGGTACTCTGCTTGAGCTCTTCTTCCTCCCCTGCCTCACACCACCCTCCTGAAACATAGATGGAGAGGATGGAAATGTATTCCAAAATTTTTGGAGATTACCAGAAATGGAAAGGCTGGCGTATAAGTATTTTTTTACACCACCCTTTCTTGAATAAGAAATTCAAAAAAGAGGTTAGAACATACTGCACTGTTTTATTGAAGTCCCATTCTGATAGATAAAATAATGCTCAAATAACATTTGGAAAACATAATGTACCACTTGTCTTGTTATTGTCTTCTTCCTATTGTTTAGCAGTTTCAAAACTAGATGGAAACAACCAATTGCAGAATGGTAGCATTTTAATGCAATTTTATAATACATCAGTGAATAAGTACCCATACTTCACAACAGCTGACATAGTTGTCTAAAGCATAGCGTAAAGAATTATGTATGGGTAATTAAAGAAACAGAAAGTTCTCCCTTGCTGTGAAGATGGGGACATTTCTACTGTGTAATCATTTTAAATGTATGCCAAGTCACACATTAACATTACAACACGCCTGACAATTCACCCATATTAAAATTAAAAGCGAAACCAAAATTGCTGACAACCTAGTACATAATATGATTAACCCTGGGTGGTATTTATAGCTGTTCAGGCCAAGTTTGCAGAAAACTCCAAAGGTGTAGAACCACAGTTTGGCAGGAGAAGGAACAAGAGTTCCTGACACACGCCTTGGAGATAATTAGGTTCAGTAGCAAGTTCCATGCCCAGAAACATAGTCCTGATTGGAGGAGCCATGGTCTTCCAGTTATTGGTGAATTATAAAAGCAACAGCCATAGTTCTGACCAATTTGATCAATGATCAAGCTCAGTAACCTCTGGAAGGTTATCATTTCTCCACCTCTGTCCTAATCTATTTTGTCCAAAACCTAGGCCCGTGATGGCGAACCTATGGCACGTGTGCCATAGGTGGCAGGCGGAGCCATATCAGAGGGTACACGAGGCGTTGCCCCTTGTCAGCTCCAGCGCACATGTACGTGCTGGCCAGCTGATTTTCAGCCTTCCGGAGGGCAGGGGGAGGTCATTTTCGCCTTCCCTAGGCTTCAGGAAAGCTTCTGGAGTCTGTGGAGGGTTGAAAATGGCCCAATGGTCCATTTTTCTCCATCCACAGGCTCTGGAGGCTTTCCTGAAGCCTGGGGAGGTGGAAAAAAGCCCAACGGGCCTACCGGAGGTCCGGAGGCTTCATTGAGCCCTGCGTGCATGTGCAGGGAGAGAGCGCAGGGGGGTTGTGCGTGCATGCATGGGGGGAGGGCATTATGGGTGTGGGTATGCGCGTGCACACTATTGCATGTGCACGCATGCCATTTTGGCACCCGAGCAAAAAAAGATTCGCCATCACTGACCTAGGCAAAGAAAGGCCCATCCAGAAAGGAGGTGGAGGGTAGAATCCCATTTCCTGCTAAATGTGTCATCGGAAGCTCACATAACCCACTCCAACAAGAGAGACAACCTATCTCTCTACAGACTAACAGTAAATGACATGTGAGTATAATAATCATGCACAACAAAAGTACATCACTAGAGAATTTTACACTGCCAATGGAAATAGTAAGGAAGATAGCTCTCTTCCCATTTAACCAAAAATTGAAGGTTTGGCCTAGAAAAAACAATAATCTTAAGCATCTATTTCTGCCTCCAATTTCTCATCTTTCTTCCACTAGGTCAAAGGGGAAAAAAAAAGTTTCCTTGGAGAAGGCAGAAGAACTTGTAGAGATGGGTGTATGTGTAAATGTGCAGAACATCTTTCTTACTGGGGTTCTTAGTCTTGTAGCCTCAGTTCAAGGATCCCTGCATATCAGGAGATGATAGGATAGGAGGGGACCCACTGTCAACTCCATGGGCTCATTCATCATATTTTTCAAAGAAAGATTTCTTCTCCTGGGAAAAGGAAATTAGAATGTGGAGGTAACATGTGCTACTTGCTTGGGTCCAGACATAATGTTTGTTGTTTGTTTGTTTGTTTGTTTGTTTGTTTGTTTGTTTGTTTGTTTGTTTGTTTATATTTCTATGCCGCCCAACTCCCAAGGGACTCTGGGCGGCTCACAACAAGAAGAAACATAAATCAATATATCAATATAAAAGATAAAAAAAAAACAAATTAAAAACACATTTCCAGTTTAAAAATAATTTCAGTCCCATGCTGTAATGTACCGTGTTTCCCTGAAAATAAGACCCAACTGGAAAATAAATACTAGCATGATTTTTCAGGATGCTTATAATATAAACCCTACCACCAAAATAAGTCCCAGTTAAGACTGTCAGCCAGACGGCCACATTTAGTACCGTATTTCCCTGAAAATAAGACCTAACTGGAAAATAAGCCCTAATGTGTCTTTTGGAGCAAAAACTAATGTAAGGCCCGGTCTTATTTTTGGGGAAACACAGGTATAAACCAACAAGAGAATACCATTTTTCCTCATACCAACGTAGAAGGTACATTATCAGAAAATTATATTAACAATGTGTGTGGCTATTTAACTGTCAACCAAGCAATTTTCCAATGAGCTAGATTTGTTCAATAAATGTCATTATCTGGAAAAGAAAGCCAGGCCAGCATGGTAGGAAATCAAGACCAGAAGATCAGAAACAATCAGCAATTAAAATATAAGAAGAGACAGTATCAATATGGTTAACTGTGAAAAGAAACTTAATATTCCCAAACTCTACGCTGCTATGAAAGAAAGGAAAATTTTAAATTTTATTAAAATGACAATGTACCGTATTTTTTGGAGTATAAGACGCATCTTTTTGCCCCAAAAAGAGAGTGGAAATGTCAGTGCGTCTTATACACCGAATACAGCCATTTTTGGCCTCCCGAAGTCCCGCCCCTGCATCCCATTTTTGCAAAAAACAGGAGTGCTCTGCAGGCTTCCCAAACCCTCTGCATGCCTCGTTTTTGCAAACAAACAGCCAAAAAACGGGCCATTTTTGCAAAAATGTAGGTGTTTTTGCCTTCCCCCACCCCCTAGGAGTACTCTGCAGGCTTCCCAAACCCTCTGCATGCCTTGATTTTGCAAAAAAAATGGCTGAAAAATGGGCCGTTTTTCGCAAAAACGGAGGTGTTTTTGCCTTCCCCCATGCCCTAGAAGTGCTCTGCAGGCTTCCCAAACCCTCTGCATGCCTTGTTTTTGCACACACAAAAAAGGCCGAAAAACGGGCCATTTTTCGCAAAAAAAGGGGGTGTTTTTGCCTTCTAATTACCCCATCTAGCATGACTGGAGGAGGAATTCTGGGAGTTGAAATCTACTAGTCTTAAAGCTGTCAAATTTGAAAACCCCTGGGTTAGGGGTGCAAGTGTCTTCAAACTTGGCAAGTTTAAGACTTGTGGACTTCAACTCCCATTCCTGAGCTAGCATGACTGGAGGAGGAATTCTGGGAGTTGAAGTCCACAAGTCTTAAAGCTGTCAAGTTTGAAGTTTGCAAAAAGTGTACATGGTTATAAAAAGTGTACATGGTTGTAAAAAGTATTCTGCTATACTGGTATTTTATTAAATAATATATTACTACACCATTTGGTTCAGAATACTTTTTTCCTTGTTTTCCTCCTCTAAAATCTAGGTGCGTCTTATACTCCGGTGCATTTTATACTCCAAAAAATACGGTAATTATAGTAATGCCATCATTTTTCCAGGCTATCTCATATTATATTCTCATTTAATTCAGGATTTCTTTAGATCTCAGTTTTGAATCCAACACTGTTTCTTCATAGGCCCTCTTATTTTTATATTCCAAATTATGCATATATCCTGACAATTTTCACATTTGCCTATCCCTGCCCTGGATGACATAACGTGAGCATCTCTTTCCAATTAATTGCCTAGGCAGACTTTCAGTTTGGATGTGCCTATATTGTCTTCGGGTTTGAGAAGGCAGTTCTTCAGATAAGTAGGTGCCAAACCGTGAAGATTCTATAGGTCAACACCAAGACTTTAAACTTTTTACCTGGAAATAAATTATCAACCAATGCAGGATTGGTATTATATGTTCTCCTAGAACCAATAACAGAATGTGGTCTGTTGCATTCTGAATAATTGCAATTTCTGACAGTCTTTAAGGTTAACCCTGTGTAAAGTCCATTGCAGCAGTTTACTTGAGTGATGATCAAAGTGTAAGTGACAGAGACTTCCGGTTTGATGTTATGCCGGTGCGGAGCAGCAAATGGGGCAGTGGGCTGTAGCCGCATTTTTTGCGATTTTCGGAGGCTTTTGGGCGAAGCTGAACTCAGAGGGAGCAGCGATAGAAAGGGGAAACTTTGGTGCATCGGGGGAGAAAGACAATCTCCCTGGACAGCGAGAGGAAACCCCTTGATCCAGTTGCGAAAGAAATCGGCTCATCAGGCCGATCCAGAGGCATGACAGAGTGACAAAGAAGAGGGAAGCGGTAAGTGGAAAACAGCTGGGACGAGTGGAGAAAAGTGGAGGAAAGATACGGGCAAGTGGAATTTTAACATCTAATAGGAAGAAAAGCAAAAGATTCCCTTTTTGCTGAGGTGGTGATACCAAAAAGACAACAGAGAGTGGCTCCTCAAAGGTTAAAAAGCGGCGAAGTGTCAGTGGGAGCGGAAGTTGCAGTATCGGACATTGAGATTGTAAAGGGAGAAGGAGACGTGAAGGATTGATTTGAATTGAAAACCGTACTGCTCGACGATTTAAAAGACATATTGAAAAAAGACTGTGGCAAAAAGGACTAGTAGAAAGTGAAGAAAGTGAGAAAAGTAAGTGGAAGGAGAAGAAGACGAGAGAGAGAACGGAAGTTGACAAGGTGAAACAACGGGGAGACATCTTAGAAAAACAAAAACAAAAAGAAGACCCATAAAGACAGAGCAAGTAACTGATTGTGATGAAACACTCAATGAGGAAGTTAATGATTTAAAAATATTAATAATAATAACAATATATAGATTTATTCATTATACACTTCTATATTATATCTGAATATATATATACTATATTATATCGGAATATTATATCCAAATATTTGTTGCTATAGCTAAGAAAAATTTATAACGATAATTATATAAGGAAAAAAGAATTATGTTGAAAGCAAAACTAAGTTTACATATAGAGGTGGGGGAAATAATTAAATATTGGGCTGAAAGTTTTAGAAATTAATGAATTCATAATAGAGATTTAAGTGGTATATGCTTTGTAAATAATAATGTACAGAAATAGAAGTGGAAAAATTGTGATAACTCTTATACTGGTCGGAAAAGTGGAATATGGAAAATAGATAAAACTTGTGTATGGTAGAGTGGAATAGATTCTGGGGAATATTAAGAATGACAAGTACAACTACAACGATTACCAAAACAGGGGGAAAATTGACCTCAACAACCCCTCCCCCCTGAGGGGCAACGTCCAATAGATAATACGGCAGGAGAGAGAGCGGGTACTAATACAAACCCACAAAATATGCAAGCTACTTTAACTTGGATACAGGAAACGAGAAGTAGGGATGTGATCCACAGAGGACCAGCTTCATTTTGATGTATGCTACATGTTCCTGTGTTGGTAATTATACCTGTCCTAAAGAAAATGGCATTACTTTTTTACTCACCCTCGTAAGTCTCAAAACAGATCATCAAGAAGTGCACTCAATGCCATCTCTGTCCCATGTCCGGTCCGGAAACCAAACTGAAAAGAGTCTAGATAATCAATCCACTTCCGCTAAATGCTACAAAGCTGATCTAACACTTTTTTGCACCTACTGTACATCTAGTTATTGTCATTTGTTACACCATTGGAAATTAGTGCAAAGAGTACAAATTAATGGGATTGGGATATCATACTCCATATAGGGGTTCTTTGGAATAGAGTCCCACCAAAATTATGCTTGGAATCTGAACATTTAAAATGTTCCTAAAATGTACTAAAGTATCAACGGCTTCTGTAAAGTGGCTTTAAAAATAAACAAATATTTACCATTTTTTGAAATCCATAGAGATTAATATCGTTTTATGTCATTGACCTTTTAGTTTAGAAACTCTTTATTTCATATAAATTATAAATGCAATCCGGTGGTTTCTGAAGAAATGGAACCATTAAAGTTATAAACTCAATTGGTAGATTGTAGGGCACAGCAAACAAGATGAGTAATAGGTAAACAGAAATAGGAGAATTTTACTACAGGGATGCCAATAGTAAGTTATAGTTTAACTAGCTGTGGGGTTCTAAAATCATGCAATAGAAAGAGGACAGAACAGCGGTGAAATCTACTTAACTTCCCTACTGGTTCGGAAGCATGTGCTTTGCACATGCACGCTCACTCCGCTCACGCCCATGCCACAATCACACACACTTTTTCACCCTCTACGCATGCGCAGAAGGCTTTGTGCATGCGCAGAGGGTTAAAAAAAAGAAAATGGTGACATCTGGGAGAGTGGGCGGAGCCTCGCACTGCTGCTGCTACCGGTTCTCCGAAGCACTGGCGGCTGTCGCTACCGGTACACCTGAACCAGGCCAAACCTGTAGAATTTCAGAACTCTGGGACAGAATTTAAAAAAAAGACAGCTAGTTTGGGAGAGGGCAAAGAGAATGCGGAGAAACATACTTTGGGATAGAAAAGAGGGGAGAGAAAAAGCAAGAGAAAAAAATCACAGGAAGAAGCAGAGGCCCTTCCCTACTGGCAGAGAGATTACTAGTGGGTTCCTCCCGGTTCGGACCGATTCGCCTGAACTGCTAGCGACCCTCTGGTGATGTCACAATGACCTCACGGACCCGGTAAAGTCGGTGCCTGTCCATGGGCGCTGCCATCTTTTTTTATTTTATTTTTATTTTTTAATTTTATTTTTTGAATTTTATTTTATTTTTCTTCTTCTGTGCATGCACAGAAGCTGAGTTTCTGGCACTGTGCATGCAGTTGCCATCTTGTTTTTGGCTTTTTTTTTTCAAATTTTTCAGCGCGGCACGGGAGAAAGAGAACCAGTAGCGAGGTAAGTTAGAACCCACCCCTGCTAGTGAGCAAGAGGAATAGAAGACATAAGACTCCCAGAGTAATGTCTAGCAGCAGAATCAATATAATGTCAAGAGTTGGAAGTTTGCCTGTGAGAACAAGATGAGAAGCACTTTGGAGTTCTAACTCAAGAGGAGAAAAATGCTAACAAAGAGAGGAATAAAGCAAGTTAAAAGACTTGCAAGCAGCAGCCAGCTTTAGGAGACATTGGCAGAGACTATTAGAGGGAGCACATTTTGAAAGATTGAGGAGGAAAGTACTTGTTTACTCAGTTGTTAATTGAATAGTTTAATAGGAAGTTCCTATTATCCCAATGTCTCAGGCTCAAGCAACCAGAACCACTCATAAATAGTCTCAGACTGTAACTTTATTTTTGTCACCTATGTTATAAGAATCTCACCAAACTGCTTGCCTTCCCCTGAAATCGACCAGCTAAGGCTTCATGGATTTGGAGGGAGGTCATGCTTATGCCATTTTTGGCTGTGCAACAACTCCAAGCTAGGCCCTTCCTTGACCCTTCCCTCCAGCCTAGCTGACAATTACCCAACGTAATGTGTGAGTAGTTCATATACTTGTATGTTGTTGTTTTTTTTGCTAATGACATAAGCAAAAGTATAGGCAGGTCACAAGTGGTGGGATGTTCATTTTTCATATTGGATGGCCCATAAGGGACTTCTTGGAGCTCCCCCACCCTGGCCACCATTCATGGAAGAGCAGACAGCAACTTTCAGGGAATCAATTCTATAGAATCAGGAACTTTTTTTTTTTACAAACTTCGGAAGGATGCAGGCATAATCCCAGGATTAGCTCTAAGCTTATATCTGGGACCACATAATTGACTGTAATATGCTATTATAGCAAGGATGGTTTTATAGTGTGTCTCCACTGCAGTTAGTTATAAGTGCATAATAAAAATACTATTCCCTGCTCAGAGAAATATATAATTTGAAGTACAGAAACTTCAAGCTTACTGTCTTCTATAATTGCCTTTCCTTTCTCCATCCGCTATATTTAAAAGTTAATCTTATTGTAGCCCACATTCCAAGGCCTGAAATATATTTTTTTCTAAATAAAATTGCTATTTCTAAATTGCTTTTCTATAAAGATGGATTTTTTGTGTGTGTACCGGTGCAATAATCTTGAAACAAGATCTATCTTACATATTCTAAAGGCACAGGCACAGGCCTTTAGAATATTTACCCTGAAATCTTAAACAATGCTGGAAAATATTACAAATTTAAAATAACAAAATAACTTTCATATACATACATTCATATGTATTTATGTATATAATAGATTATTTATGTCATTGCTTCTGACTTCTAATATCTATACCTCTTTCCATATCTATTTGCCTGAAATTCATATTTAAATGTTTATCTTGTATTTTCATTCTCCCAGGAATCAATGTTCTATAAATTAACAGAGCATAAATATTCTCTTTAGAAGGACTTTACACTGAGACACTATTATTATTCTGCCAACCAGAGTTCTCAGTTTCATTTGTAGATTCCTGATCACATTTGCAGATTAGAGAAGAACAGTTGCAATATACAATCCTTCAACATTTTGGAACAATTATGAAAGGAAATGTATATAATAGCCAGCCTGCTAAAAAGATCAAGGTGTGCTGGACTGATGCTGGGAAGATTCAGGTTTAAGTCCACCCTCAACCATGAAAGTTCATTAGCTGGTCACTTTCTCTCAGATCAAACTTACCAATGAAATTGCAACTGTGAGGTGGAAAAAAGCACTATTAAACTGGATTGAGCATATTATATTTGACTGGGAAGGAAGAAACACATGCCAAAGTCTGAACTGATACCAGAATAACTGAAACAAGATGCCCTTTTGCTGGACCGTATTGTGCTCCTGGAAATTGGGTTGATCTAGCCAAGGATTTGGCACAGACTTGAATGTAACAATTTGGTTACAGTCATGCCAGAATCTAACTCCATCCCCTTGTCCTGCTCTCTGTTGCCTATGCAGCTCTTGTCCCCTCTCAGACAGGGTGGTTTTCAATAATTGGATTTTTTTTAAATTGGAGAGCTATCTTTAAATATGTTTACGCATCTTGCAACAAAAACTTCACCCTGTGCAAGCATGTGTGAAAGAATGTGTGTGTAAAAACACACAAGTGCATTGACTAAGACAAAGCAACCATAGGATGTACACGAGGCCCCCCAACATTCTGCAGAGCAAAAGAAATGCCAAGGGTCAATGGACCAGTTACAAATCATTGTCATTTCATCTGCCCTTTTTATTTTTATTTTCCCCACTGGTAATGCTAAGGAGCAAAACAGCAAGAGAGATTGAAACCACTCAGCCTCCTCTAGGCCAGGGGTCCCCAATCTGTGGGCCCGGGCCTATTGGCCACTGGACCACGTGAGTAACAGCCCCACTCAAACAATCATCACCATGAGTGTCACTCAGACCCACTAACATGAGCGTCACCGCAAGTGTCTCAGCCCCACTCAAGTTGTCACAGACATTCACAGCCCCATTCATGCAAATAACAAGTGTTTGCACGCACATACACACGAATGCATGCATGCACCTGCCCCTTCACAAAACCATCCCCTCTCTCCCACCTCCCCCCACTCAGGGCCACCAACCCGGAAAGGTTGGGGGACTCTGTTCTAAGGCCTTAAAATACTCTAGGTACCACTCAGAGTAATATTGATTAGAAAATCCTCCACATTCCTTTTTTTTTACTGTTCTTGACATTTACATATTCAATACCTCTAATTCTAAGATTCGTATTCACTAGTGAATGCTAAGGTTAGCTAATCAAGCTGTTGCTAGTTTATTTCATTATTACATAAAAGGAAGTAGTACCGTATTTTTCAGAGTATAAGACGCACCTTTTTACCCCCCAAAAAAGGGTGAAAACTTGGGTGCGTCTTATACACCGAATGCAGCTCCACCCACCCAGCCACCCCCACCCTTTGGCCTCTGTCTTCCAGCAATTTACCTGCTTGCAGGAAAGAGGGAAGAGCCTGTAAAGCCAAGCAAGTCAGTAGCAGTTTCCCCACGAACAGCTGATTAGGTTTGCCACGTGGAAAAATGAAAGTGAAACTAACTGCAAAGAGGCAAATAGCTGGGAGACACACACAGATTTTTATTTTCTGCTGGATGCAAGGGGGTAAGTGAATAACTATAAATGTCTGTAGAATGTTCAAATTATTAGACTTATTTTTTAAGACTTCTTTATTATTGTTCTAGAGCCAGGGGTCTCCAATCTTGGCAATTTTAAGACTTGTGGACTTCAACTCCCAGATTTCAACAGCCAGCTTTGTTAGCTTTGCTGGCTGTGGAATTCTGGGAGTTGAAGTCCATAAGTCTTAAAGTTGCCAAGGTTGGAGACCTCTAGACAACTTAACAAAATAAAGAAGCTTTTTAAAATAAATGCTTGCTCTGAAGAGGTCCAGTGCTATTGTACCTTCTTTTAAATAATAGAGAATAATGTATACTTCCAGAAATTTTAATTAATTTTAACAGCTCTGTACAAGTATAGTCTGAAATGTAACAGTGTCCTGTTTAGTATTAGAGTTAAATCCTGACTTACCTTGGAGTAGATCTATTTAAATAATTGGGAGGAGTTAGTGTGACTACATTTAAGAAAACTTTCTGGCATAATGTACATTTCTCAAATTCTTTTCTATTTCTATGGGTCAGGCACACATGCACAGAAATACACAGCAAACAGTGTTTATCATCTGTGCTGGAGGCAGATGCCTTTTTTCCTTGTTTTCCTCCCCCAAAACTAAGGTGTGTCTTATACTCAGAAAAATACGGTAATTCACTCCCTGAGGTATTCATGTCTTTCAAACTAACATTCATGTATTTCAGATTTTCAAGCCATTTGTATGACTGAGTTCAACTAAAATGAAATAATCAAGAGGGAAACTGAGAGGCTAGCCCGCTCTTCTAAAGACCAGGGGTGTCTACAGGAAGTGGGTTTAAAAAAAAAGTCAAGATGGTAGGGACAATTGTACAAAGGTTCAGCCTTTTTTATGTTTGTATGAAGTACACTGAAAGGGGACAGAGCTTCAATTGTGCAGCTACACCCACTATCTTCCTCAGTTCAACACACACACACACACACACACACACACACACACACACACACACACACACCAGACTGCTAGTTAATCTATTCCTCTGCTGTACTTTAGTCTAATAGGTAAAAATAGAGCTTATTTTCTACGTTGTGTTAAATTTGGAAAAAATTGTTTTCGTATTTCCTTTCTGAGTGATCTGCTTCTGTGAGACCTTCCATGATTCTGCTTTTAGATGTAATTGGCTCTCCCAGCGATTCTTGGCTGTGTGACAAGCATTTCATTCTCAGAAGTACCTTTAGCAAGAGTTGCCTATTTCCAACGTGTGTATTCATCTATTATTAACAAAGCCTTGATACTTAATGTAGCTGTTGCAAAAAGGCAAGTACGCCAAACACAGTATAGAAGAGAAAAATGGCATGTTAAAAAACCCATAGGTAGCAAGGCTAAGAGTTCTCTCTCTCTAAAATATATAACTACCGTATTTTTCGGAGTATAAGACGCACCTTTTTACTCCCCAAAAGAGGGTGAAAATTTGGGTGCGTCTTATACAACGAATGCAGCCCGGACGGAGCCTCTGCTGCCGCCGCAGCCACCCTGCCCCCACCGCTGTCCCTGCCCCAGTCCCCGCCCCAGCCGCCACTGCTGTCCCCATCCCAGCCGCCGCTGTTCCCGCCCCAGTCCCCGCCCCAGCCGCTGTCCCAGCCACCGCCGCTGTTCCCGTCCCAGCTGCCGCCGCTGTTCCTGCCCCAGCCACTGTCCCAGCCGCCGCTGTCCCCGTCCCAGCCGCCGCCATTGTCCCTGTCCCAGCCGCTGCCGCTGTTCCTGCCCCAGTCCCCGCTCCAGCCGCTGTCCCAGCCACCACCGCTGTTCCCGCCCCAGCCCCTGCCCCAGCCGCTGTCCCAGCCCCCGCCGCTGTCCCTGTTCCAGCAGCCGTTGCTGTTCCTGCCCCAGTCCCCACCCCAGCCGCTGTCCCAGCCGCCGCCGCTGTCCTCGTCCCAGTCCCCGCCCCAGTCCCTGTCCCAGCCACCGCCGCTGCTCCTGCCCCCACCGCTGTCCCAGCCGGCATCCCCGCCACTACCCGAAGCGAGCCGCCACCCCCGCTACTGCCCAAACCCCCCCACCGCCTGAAGCCTGCTCCCGAGGCACCTGAGGGGCCGCTGCTGCCGTCCGAAGAGAGCCCGCAGGTTAGAACTTGTTTTAAAGGGTTTTTTTAAGGGTTTTTTTAAAGGTTGCCAAGTGGAGGAGGAATTCTGGGAGTTGAAGTCCACAAGTTTGAAGACCCTTGCACCCCCTTGGAAAGTTTAAGCCTTGTGGACTTCAACTCCCATTCCTGAGCTAGTATGACTGGAGGAGGAATCTGAGAGTTGAAGTCCACAAGGCTTAAACTTGCCAAGGGGGTGCAAGGGTCTTCAAACTTATGGACTTCAACTCCCAGAATTCCTCCTCCAGTCATGCTAGCTCAGGAATTGGAGTTGAAGTCCACAAGTCTTAAAGCTGTCAAGTTTGAAGACCCCTGGGTTAGGGGTTAGGGGTGCAAGGGTCTTCAAACTTGGCAAGACTTTTTACAACCATGTACACTTTTTACAAACTTCAAACTTGACAGCTTTAAGACTTGTGGACTTCAACTCCCATTCCTGAGCTAGCATGACTGGAGGAGGAATTCTGGGAGTTGAAGTCCACAAGTCTTAAAGCTGTCAAGTTTGAAGTTTGTAAAAAGTGTACATGGTTGTAAAAAGTATTCTGCTACACTGGTATTTTATTAAATAATATATTACTACACCATTTGGTTCAGAATACTTTTTTCCTTTTTTTCCTCCTCTAAAATCTAGGTGTGTCCTATATTCCGGTGCGTCCTATACTCCGAAAAATATGGTAATAGCAATAGCAATAGCACTTAGACTTATATACCGCTTCATAGTGCTTTACAGCCCTCTCTAAGCGGTTTACAGGGTCAGCATATTGCCCCCAACAATCTGGGTCCTCATTTTACCGACCTCTGAAGGATGGAAGGCTGAGTCAACCTTGAGTTGGTGAGATTTGAACAGCTGAACTGCAGCTAGCAGTCAGCTGAGGTAGCCTGCAGTGCTGCACTCTAACCACTGCGCCACCTCGGGATATGCAGGGAGAATCATAGCCTAGAAACTATTCCCCATTGCTCGTTCCTTTTTTGTTTGCTTTTGAAGGGCTGTTGGAGATAGATGTGGGTCCTTTCATAAAGATTTCTAAAGATTGCTAATGTTATTATTTTTATTGCCACTAGTCAGGTGGTCTGAAATATACATAGAAATGCTTGGTGGCCTTTTTGTTTCTATATAAGGCACCATGACTGGTCATTAGCAGGAATGGCCCCTTTTTAATCATTTTCTTCAAGCAGGCAGCTTAATTCATTTCTCATTTTGCCTGCTGGGCAGCAATTTTTATTAGCTGGAATCTGTCAGTTGTCTTTAGTTTCTTTTCTCCGATCTTCTCTGAAAATGAGCTCTATCGATGCAAATTCCTATTTGAAATATAGTCTGTGACTATGGATTGTAGCTATTTAAAATGCTGTGTTTCTTACCACTATCCTTGCAGAGAAAAGAATGATTTCACCATATTGCTTGCTATTCTGTTTTCCCAGCCTATGTTGAACACTGACACAAATCAACCTGCTTGAAAAATCAATGGAATAAATTATTGGAGGAGTAGATAACACTGGGTGCAAGTGGCCTCAAAGACACTCTTTTGTAATTTAAAAAAAAATCCAACATTTTTTTTTCACTAACTGGTCTCTAACTTTTGAATTCAATGCATTATCATCGCCATCATCTCATACTTATTTATATGTGATCAAAGATCAGACAAGCATTTGATGCAACAAAATGGATCTGTAATCATACAATTACCCACAATGTCGAGAAGAATAGGCAGATAGAAACAAAGTAGGAAATAAACTCTTTTAAAGAAAATTTGGATTATCATCAGAAGAGACAGAGCTCTCAACCACTAGCACAGGGGTATCAAAGTGGCAGCCCACGGGCTGGATGGGTCATACGCAGGCCATGCCCACCCCAGCTCCACAAAGGGGAAAAACGTCATGAAATGTCACGTGATGGCAATGTGACACTGCGAGATTGACACCTGTGCACTAGCACATCACAGCTGAACAGTGATACTGCAAAAATATATGAAGATGCCATGCTAAATTTGCAGCCCTGCACCCTCTAACTCTGTTCCAGAGATACAAACTACAATTTATTGATATTCACCATGATTGCAAACAATTTGTTGAGCTTGCTGATACTACTTGGCTGCCTGTGTTACAGGTATCCCACCCTGACCCTGATAATTCTCAAACTGAAAAGCTTCCTTAAGAAATTTCAAATTGTTCCCATTTGGGTTTTCAAGGATTCTATTTGCACCCTCCTAGAAATCAGGAATCAGACTAAGCTTGCAATGGAAGATTAACAAAAAGGAAAAGTCTGGTGAAAAGAAAATAGATTAGTTAATAGAGATGGAGTTAATCTGGTCATTTAAAATTCTCATTCAGATTGAGCAAAATGAAATAATACTAGTAGATTGGAAGCAATAAAAAGCATGCTGGTATCCACTGCATCTGCCACAAAGTCACTAAACTGCATACTGGTAATTCCAATTAAAAATCTAAAATCCCCCCCAAAAAACATTATTTATTTTATTTATTTGTGAAATTTATATACGGCCTCACAGTGCAAGCACTTTCTAAGCCAGTGTTTCCCAACCTTGGCAACTTGAAGATGTCTGGACTTCAACTCCCAGAATTCCCCAGCCAGCGAATGCCAGCGAATGCTGGCTGGGGAATTCTGGGAGTTAAAGTCCAGACATCTTCAAGTTGCCAAGGTTGGGAAACACTGCTCTAAGCGGTTTATACCAGTAAGCAATGTATATTTATATTGCCCCCAACAATCTGGGTCCTCATTTTACCTACCTCGGAAGGATGGAAGGCTGAGTCAACCTTGAGCCCGTGAGATTTGAACCGCTGACCTGCGGATCACAGTCAGCTAAAGTGGCCTGCAGTACTGCCTCTAACCGCTGCGCCACCTCGGCTCTTAAACAAAATATTAAACAAAACAAGGAGCAAACCTGCAGATAGGTTTCAGACCCCAGCAAGTATTGTAAAAATACATAATAGAAGAACCCAATGCAAATCCAAGAAGGCAGCAACATATTGCAGACAAATATACCATTCAGAGATCAACCAGCAAAAATACAGAGTTCAAGCAGCACAACCTTCACTGCTTCCTCATTAACAACAAATTGCAAATACAGAACCCAACAGCTGTAATGTATATGTCCTAAATGACAAGGGGAATTTATTCCATCTTGATCAAGCCATAACAGTTGATTTGATTCATCTTGTTGAAAGATCTGGTAGGGAAGTATGTAGTTCTACCCAAGCTTTTAAAGCAGCAATTTCCATAAAGCTATTCTATGTGTGGTTGAAATTTTGACACAAGTACCTCTTTTATTGATCCAGATTATTTGAGTAACCTATGGAAATATCTGATTGAACATTCTATTGAGGAAGTCACAGAAATTTCCAGAATAATCTCAGATTTCAATAGGAAATACAGAAATCTGATGCATACTTATTGCCTTTCAACCTGTAATGCTAACCTCAATTATTGGATAAACAACTTAATTGTACTACTCACTGTGGCTGTCCATCCAAGTCCGCAGATTTTCCCCCAGTATTCCAAAATTTACTACACAGATGAAATTTTTGCTATCTAGAGAATTAAAGCTTGTTGGGGCTTTGCCATCTGCCTCAATTTTGGGAGGCATTTCGTTCCCCACAGTTGCTAACATCAACTGATTTCCTAATACAGTGGTTAATGTATCTATTTGCTTTTTGCTTCCAAATTGAAGAATAGACATTTCCCAAGATTGCCTTATGCAGATGTCACTGTCATTCTATCTTTAATACATGTACGACTAGAGAATAATGTACGACTAGAGAATAATCATTGCCTGATCCAATACTTTCATGAGAAATACCTGATTATTAACTCCCCAAAACAAGACTTTTTCCCCCAACAAACCTAAAAACTTTAGATGAATCATTAATGGTCACAGGATACAACTAATTAAAATATTGAAATATCTTAGGATTATATGGAAGAAGGGGCATTCATGCTGTTTATGAACCCAACTTGGTCAGAACATTGATTTAGCTATTTTATTATTTTATTATTCATTAGATATTTGTTTGTAGCTATAAAACTCTTCCAGGCAAAGGCCTCAAAACTATTACTTCAGGCACTCCTTGACTCATATTCTAACTTTAGACTGCTTTAATCTGAGCAATCAAGGTTTCTTAGTGCTATATAGTCATTGACATTCCTATATGTGTTTAAATGGGACTCAGGCAAGACTCTGGACTAATTAAGAGTAGAAACAAGAGCAAGATAATATTTAATTATTGACTGACATTCATTTATCTTCCAATTGGGCTGCTGCACTTTGTTTTAAATGTTGCCTTTCAATCCACCTGGCAGAAGTCCCTAAAGTAATAAATTATTTCAAGTGGCCTGTCCCTCACTATTTTATGTAGCCTTTGCTGATCCCAGCCAAAAGTCATGTCGTGGCTCCAAGAAATTGAATTACAGCACAATTTGAATCAATTGCCCACTTTTTCAAGACATCAAATTAACTAATATTTAATTGGAGATTAAATTCAATATTTAATTGAAGGTACAATTGGAACACCGTACCTTCATACAATGTTATATCAAAAAAAGTAGCACTGGGCCTTTACTAGCATATTGTAATGTCTAGTCTGTGTCCATGTGACACATAAGAGTTTGAATTGATTATACATATTCTTTTGGATTGCAGATTTTGATAATGTATCAAAAACTTTATTTTCCCCCTTTCAGTGACAATTCCTGGCCATTCAGATGAGTTCTGTGCTGATTTTCTTCTTGATGACATGGCCTTTTTTGTAACATATACTGTATAGTTGTGGAGTTTCGTTTCCTAGCTTCAAAACTCAAATAGGAGATTCAGAATGAAAAATAACCTGAATGCTGTATTTCCTTATGGGTGTTTTTGTTTGGTCTCATAATTGTTTGAAGAGAATCTTGCAGAATTCTCTCAGAAAAGTAAGAAAATAATGCTTAATAAAATGAAAAGCTTTCCCTTCGTAATAATTATAACCATTCTCATTTCTTATATCTGTCTCATTTTAACTTTTAACTCATTCAAAAGCCACAAGAGCTTTCAAAATAGCCTCCCCTGTGTTTTTTTTAATCTCTTTGGAACGGTTTTAAGTGCATTTGCACCATCTTGTTTTTGAGAAGTTCCCACTTGTATAATATTTGAGGATTTCTGCCCATTAGAATATGGTTCTGCAAGAACTTGATAGGGTTCTGCCTGTAGGAGGGGAAGGGAGGGGAGGAGGGGAGGGGAGTTCAGACACAGCCAACTTTTTAATCACCAGAGCTTTTGACTTTTAGGGAATCCAAATAATTCTGTGCTGCTGCTAAGAAAATGGATATATCCATGGACTTGACAAGACAGGAGCTCAAAGATACTACTTTCTTTATATTAACTGTATATGTATATGGTCAGCTTTTCATGTCTACTAAATGATCACTGGAGAAAAGCCATGCAATTTGGCCTTGATGTTCTATTCTAAAGACGTTGAATAATAGTGTGTTGAAAGGAGCCAATCTGGCCACTAAATTCAATCCCTTGCTCACTAAAAGAATCCATCCTAAAAAGTCTGCTGGCTCTCTAGCTTTTGCCTATGAAAGGGGATGCCTATAGTTCTATTGTCAAACATCTTTGTTAGGTTCCATTGGAATCTACTTTCTTGTAATGTAAAACCACTACCTTCTATTGTGCATTCTGAGGTAGTAGAAGACAGATTTTTATCTTTTCCTATGTAACACTTTTCAGGTATTTGAAAAACGTTATTACATTTCCACTCAGTTTTCTCTTCTTGAAGTAAAATATTTCCAATTTCTTCAAGCTCTCTTCTAGTTTTTTGTTCTCTGGTGGCTCTTCTTTGGTTCATCCTGATGGCTCTTCTCTCAGTCTGTTCCAGCCTGTCAGAATCTTGGTGAAAGTACAGGTAGTCCTCAACATACAACAGTTCATTTAGTGACCATTCAAAGTTACAGTGGCACTGAATACTGGCTTATGACCATTTTTCACACTTTTTTTATTTTTATTTATTTTTTTTGAAAAAATAGTTTTATTAAGTTGTTTTAAAATATACAAAAATACAAAAAGACATAATACAAAAGCAAAAGGAAAAAAAACAAAAAACCATACACAAAACAACGTAAAAAGAAAAGGTGTATGCATATATATATATATATACTTATAGGTATCTATACATAAATCAATCTTATTTGTTACTATATATTTTCATATTTAATAGTATTCTAAATATATGAATACAGAAAAAAAAACTATACATTGACACACACACACACACACACACACACACACACATACAAAAAATATATGTACATACATATAAATACAATAAGGAAAAATAGAAAAAAGAAAAAAAATTGTATAAATTTATTACAGCGTTTGCGTATCGTGTCGTTTCAATATCTGGTTTGTTTTATCCCTAGCTTATCATCAGTCTTTCTCAATTTGATTATTATCACCCTTAAAGTAATTGATTTGTTTATTTTATTGTTTATTTTCCATCCACTTATACCAATTATCCCAAATTTTATAATATTCTGAGTCTTCTTTATCTTGTATTTTCATTGTTAATCTACACATTTCTGCGCAGTCTAAGATCTTAGTTATTAACATTGTATTAGTGGGTATTATATCGGTTTTCCAGTGTTGTGCGTATAATATTCTGGCTGCTGTGATTATGTGAAGTATGAGATAGTGAGTCGGTTTATCTATTTTTGTTTTCGTTATTCCTAATAAGAAAGTTTCCGGTTTAAGGTCTATCTTTTGTTTTGTTATCTCCTCAATCCACTTCTGTATTTTTTTCCAGTATTTTTTGATTTCTGAACATGTCCACCACATGTGATAGATAGTAAGTTCCGTACTCCTGCTTACACTTCCAACATTTCGGTGACAAATGTGGAAACATTTTTGCCAATCTTGCCGGGGGTAGGTGCCATCTGTAGAACATTTTGTACATATTTTCTTTGTAGGATGCGGCCATTGTCATTTTATAATTTTGGTTCCATATTTGATCCCATAGATCCAATTCAATATTGTAGCCGAAATTTTGTGCCCATGTTATCATTACCTCTTTTACTATTTATTCTTCCAATTTTACCTTAATAATACAATTATACAGTTTTGATATTATTTTATCCTCCGGGCCTAATAGGATTTTATCTAATTCTTGATTTTTTTCCTGAAAACCAAATTGTGACATATCTTTTTTATATTTTTTCTGAATTTGTAAATATGGCCACCAATCAATCTTTTTTCCTTGTAGTGCCAAATCATCTCTTGTTTTTAAGTTATTATGTTCATCGAGTAGTTCGTTATAAGTAATTTTCTTATTCAGGTCTAACAAATTGGGGTAGATTAGGGCTTCCATTGGGGATATCCATTTGGGCATTTGAATGTAGTGTTTGTGTTTGATTTCCAGCCAATCTTCCAGTAGTGTTCCTCTGATGTGGTGTCTTTGGAAATATTTGTGTATTTGATGTTTTCCCTCCCAGATAAAATTGTGCCAGCCAATTTGTAGGTCGTGCCCTTCAATTGTCAGAATTCTTTTATTTGTAAGTGTCACCCATTCTTTTATCCAAGTTATTGTTGCTGCTTGATGGTATGATTTCCAGTCTGGTAGTCCAAAGCCACCTCTTATTCTCTTATCATGTAATAGTTTTTTTTTAATTCTTGCTTTTTTTCCTGACCAGATAAATTTCAGTATTATTTTGTCTAAATCTGTATAAAATTTATTTCCTAATTTTGTTGGTGCAGTTTGGAATAGATATAACAATTTAGGTAGGATATTCATTTTAATTGTGGCTATTTTTCCAATTAAAGAGATTTGTAGTTTGGACCATAATTCCAAATCTTTTTGAATTTTATGTAGTAATTTAATGTAGTTATCTTCCTTTATTGTTGTACATTTAGCCGTTATCCAAATTCCTAAATATTTTATTTTTTTGGTTGTTTGAATCCCTAGTAGTTCCTCTAATTTCTTATCTTGTTTCTGTGAACAATTTTTAGTTATTATTTTTGTTTTGTCTTTGTTGATTTTTAAGCCAGCCACCTTTCCGAATCTTTCTACTTCCTTCATAATTTCGGGTCCGGAGCTTTGGGGATTTTCCAGAATGAAAACCATATCATCTGCGAATGCTTGTATCTTGTATTCTTCCTTCCTAATTTTCAATCCTTCTATATCAGAGTTTTTCCTAATTTGATTTAGCAGGGTTTCTAAAGCAAATATGAACAATAGAGGGGATAGAGGGCAACCCTGTCTTACGCCTTTTTTAATTTCTATTGAGTCAGTCATATCGCCGTTAATTAGGATCCTTGCAATTTGTGTGGAGTATATGGTTTCTATTGTTTGAATAAATTTGTCGCCGAATTTCATATATTTTAATTGTGTAATAAAAAATTTCCAGTCCAAATTGTCAAAGTCTTTCTGTGCATCAATAAATATTAGAGCCAATTGTTGATTAGAGTAGGTTTCATAGTATTCTAACACGTTCATTATTATTCTTGTATTGTTCCGAATTTGTCTTTTTGGGAGAAAGCCATTTTGATCCGAATGTATCATTTGATTTAGAATTATTTTTAATCTTTCTGCCAATATAGTTGAAAAAATTTTGTAGTCCGAATTTAATAATGAGATTGGTCTATAATTTTTTATCATTGTCCTGTCTGTATCTTCTTTTGGAATAAGGGTTATATATGTTTCTTCCCATGATTTTGGTATTTTGGCTTGGTTTAGTGCTTCGTTGTATAGTTCTAACATTTCATTTTCTAGGGTATTTTGAAATTTTTTGTATATCTCCGCTGGAAGCCCATCCGGTCCGGGTGTTTTGTTGTTTTTTTGTTTTTTAATGGCCGTTCTTAATTCCTCAATTGTGATTTCTTTATTTAATACTACTCTTTTTTCCTCCGGCAAGATTGGTAGGTCTGTTGTGTCCAGGTATCCATGAATGTTTTCTTGTTGGATTTCTGTCCTTCCGTATAGAGCTGCGTAGAAGTCTTGAATTATCTTCTTTTTTTCTTCAGTTTCATTGTGGAGCTTTCCCTCATTGTCCTTAAGTTGTTGAATTGTTCTTTTTGCTCTTTCTTTCCTAAGTTTATGGGCTAACCATCTTCCAGGTTTGTTTGCATGTTCAAAATAATTTTGCCTCATTCTTTTAATATTTTGGCTTATCTCCTCCTGAGTTTCCAAATTGATTTTGTGTTTTATTAGGTCTCTTGCTTCTTTATATTTATGATTGGATGGGTCTTTTTGTAGTAGAGTTTCTTGTTCTTTAAGTTTAGAGTTTAAATCCTCTAGTTTAGCTTTTTTTTCCTTATTTTTCTTTATCATATATGCTATAGTTAAGCCTCTAAAATAAGCTTTCATCGTGTCCCATGTATTTTGGGTTGAGGTTTGTTCTTTGATATTTTCTTTAAAAAAGAATTTTAATTCTTTTTCAATTTTTTGACAATATTCTTTTTCAGGTAAAATATTTGAATTAAGAGACCATCGACATGCTTTTTTCCTCCGTCCTTTCAATCTTAATACCACTGGATGATGGTCAGCCCATTTGTTGGGTAGAATATCAATATAATCAATATCTATTATCATTTCAATATTTGTCCAAATCATATCTATACGCGACCAAGATTGATGGGGGTTCGAGTAAAACGTGTACTGCTTTTTGGTTGGATTCAATTTCCTCCATACGTCTTTTAGATCTAATTCGCTAATCATATTGAAAAAGGTGTTTGGTAGTTGTCTTCTAATTTTTTTCCTGTTTATACCATTGTAGTCCATTTTATTATCTACTATCGCATTGAAGTCTCCTATAATGCAAATGTTTTCCCATTCTATATCCACTACTATTTTATGTAATTTTGAATAGAATTTTTTTTGTTGTTTATTTGGTGCATATATCGCGACAATCAAAATACGTTTTTCCCTATTTCTATTTCCACTATTAAAATCCTGCCTTCCTCATCCGCATATATTAATTTTGAGTTTAAGTGGCTTTTTATATATATTGCAATTCCTTTTTTTTGTCTGCGGTAGAGCACAATATAGTTTCCCTAGTTTTGGGTAGTTTAATAGTTTTTCAGCTTCTTTCTTTATATGGACCTCTTGCATACATATTATATCTTTGTTTTGTTTCTTAAGATCAAGCAGTACACGTTTCCTCTTTGTGGGTGAATTTAATCCATTGATATTTACTGATAATAAGTTAAGTTCTTGTTCTTTTTCCCTGTTACTTAGTAATTCCCTTCGAAAGCATCTCTGTTTGCGCTCTTGTCCTTGCTCTTGCTCCTTCATGTTTCATTGTCCCATTACTACCTCTTCTTTCTCGTTCCTCTCGTTGGTTGCTAGCTCCTAACTCCTCCAGGCTTCTAGTTGTTCTCATTTCTGGATTGCTTTGACTATCCTCTCCTTCTACTAATTGATCGTAAAATTCTTGTGCCTTCTCCACATTGTCAATCTTAAATTTCCTATCCCTCCACGTAATTAGCATTCCCTCCGGAATAAGCCATCTGAACATTATCTTATGCTTGAAGAGTTGTGCTGATAAGAAGTTATAGATTCTCCTTTTGTCTCTTATTCTTCGCGGTATTTGTTTAAGAATTAAGATTTCTTTTCCCATGTATGTTAGGGTATCATCTCTCACTGCATTAAGGATACCATCTCTCATTGCTCTTCTTAAAAATCTAACGTGCACTTCTCTTGGATGTTTGTGTTTTCTGGCATAGCTAGTGTTGATTCTGTAAATTTCATCTATTTCGCTCATTACATCTTCTCTGCTTCTGTCTAATATTTTCCCTAATATGTTAACCATTATTTCCAATAGGTTTTCGTCTTTAGTTTCTGTAATGTTTTGGAATCTTAAATAGAACATGGATTTCTCCATTTCTAGATGGGATATCGCGTCCTCAAGATTTTTGTTTATCTCTTCCAGTTTGTTGTCTGTTTTATCTTGCCTTTTCTCCACTTTATCTGTTCTTTCTACCACCTCTTGAATCTGTTTTTGGCTAGTTGCCAGTGCTGTTTGAATTACACTCACTCTATCATCCAGTTTTGTCATATTATTTTTTACCTCTGTCATTTCATTTTTCACCCCATCCAGTCTATTTGATAAATTCTCCTGCATCTTTAGTATAATCTCTTGCAAAGAGTGTATGGAGGTTTGTATGCCCTGCATCTCTGCACTTGAGTTTGTTTTTTCAGTACTTGCAGCACTTGTACCGCTTTCCTGTGGCTTTTGACCTACTGAAGTTGGTGTTGCAGTCAAAGTTTTTTTACCCCCTTTTGTCAGTGTTGTCGTCATGGTAGACATTTAGGTTCTCTTAAATCTATTCTGTAACTATTTTTCTATAGAGTCTATAGGGGTTAATAGTAATATATGATACAAAAGCAATCGATAATCGTTATAGTCACAGTCACAGTTTGCAGTAGTATTTGTATCCAACAGTTATTTAGGTCTTTGATTTAATATTCTTTATCAATACTCTTTATCAATTTATCAATAGTTTTTTTTTAAAGAGATAAGTAACTATATATATCCGTATAAAACTATGTAAGAATATAATCAAATATTTAAATATAAATATACAGTTATAATGTGATTATGATATAGTATTTAGTTGTAAATATTATTATATATATATATATATATATATATATATATATATATCTTTACAGATGTGACACAATCAGCTAATTAATCCTTAATTAAAGTTCTATATAGTAATGTATATTAGAATATCTTTACTTATTAAGAGGGAACAAAGGGGAAAAGATGGGAGGGAAAAAAGAGAAGATCTGTAGTACAAAAAGCAAAAGGAGAAAAGAGAGAAAAACTGAAGTTCTTGATTTTGAAGTCCAACCTTTTCATAAAGTTAAGTCCAGCCTTCTTGCTACTTGTCCTTCTCCGTTCTAATATCACTGAATTTCCAAAATGGAGTCTCTTTATTTATTTATTTACTATTCGAGATCCTCTTGCCACTTTTCTCCGTCTTTCGCCCTCTAATTGTCTCCCGACTTTCAATCAATCTCAGTCTCTGTCTCGATCACTTTCCTTTCCTTTCCTTTCCTTTCCAAACTCTCCCTCGCATCCAAGAAAAAAAAGTCACACTTGTCTTCGCTACTCGATCCTTCCAACACTTCCTCTGTTCCGTCTCGTCACTTACTTTACTTTCTCTCCGTTCCCGTCATAAATTCGCCGCTATATAGTCCTCTCCGGATCTCTTTTAGGGGTTTTTTTTTCCCTTTTTGGTTTACTTCTCACGATAAAGAAGCTTTCTTGATTTTCGAAATAAAGTTTTCACAATACGTCTCGCTGTTCTATTTCCGCCTTCCTCCTTGTCAGGCTGACAGCCACGTCTTTGGGTCGGCCATTGAATGGCCGATCACTTTCTTGCTCAATCTGAGGGTACCTCTCGCTCTGTACGAAGATCGCCTTTCTTCCCCAGACGCTCCGAGGTCGCCCCTCTCTATCGGTGCTCTTTCCCAGAGCCGACCTTGCCTCAAACGGCCACAAAAGCAAGAAATACCGGGCGCACCAGACGGAGCTCCGTCGGCTTGCTCGCACCGGCGTGACGTCAGCGCCGGAAGTCCATTTTTGCCATTTTTCACACTTATGACCGTTGCAGAATCCCCATGGTCACGTGATTTACATTCGGATGCTTGACAACTCACTCACATTTATGACGGTTGCAGTGTCCCAGACTCATGTGATCCCCTTTTGCGTCCGTCTGATAAGCGAAGTCAATGGGGAAACCAGATTCACTTAACAACTGTGTTACTAATTTAAGAACTGCATTGATTCACTTAACAAATGTGGGGAGAAAAGTTGTAAAATGGAGCAAAGTCACTTACACATTTCTCACTTAACCACATAAATTCTGGGCTCAATTGTGGTTGCAAATTGAGGGCTACCTGTATATGCACAAGAGGAGATGAAATACACAAGGTGGGATCTGACCATTGCAAAGATCAGTAAAAATATTATTTCCAATGAATTAAGCAGTCTTAAGATTATTTTTGCCTTTTCTGCAGCTACCCCACACTGATTCCTATTGTAATCAACTACAATTCCAAGATCTTCCCAAATACTATTGCCAAAACTGATATCTCGTTTTATACCTATGAATTTGACCATTGTTTCCTAAATGTATATATCTGCATTATTTCTATTATAATTCTATTACTAGTAATTCATTCTATTACTTTCATCCCATTTTTTTTCCTAACATATCAATAGCATTTTGAATTTTTGCCTTCTCGGGTATTCAGTATCCTATCCAATTTTGTGTCTTTTATAAAAATGATACGGTAAGCATTCTTTCCACTTCTTCATTCAAGTATTTAATACAAAAAAGTTGAACAGAACAGGCCTCAAGGGCCTTAATTGAATTTCAATTTCAATTTGTCTGCTGCACTGCTATGATTTGTTAAGTAAGTTACCCCATCCAAGAGAGTCCCTGCAGATTTTACTCGATTTTACTCATTGCCAACTATAGGGGCCCTCAACTCCATTCCCCCATCCAAAAATGAAGTGAAATTTGACTGCTTAAGTTTTTTTTTTCCTTTATCTAGCTGACTACTGAAAATCACTGCAGGGTTTTCAAGGTGTTTTAGAGTTGTGATCTGTCCTGGAATTTTTGCAGGTATTGGTAGTAGACTGGATTGCCTATAACAGTGATGGCGAACCTATGGCATGCGTGCCACAGGTGGCACACGGAGCCATATCTGAGGGCATGTGAGGCGTTGCCCTATATCAGCTCCAGCGCGCATGCGCGAGCTGGCCAGCTGATTTTCGGCCTTCTTTTTGGCTGTTTTCGCTCTTTCCAGGCTTCAGGAGGCATTTCTGAACCCTGGAGAGCGCGAAAAACAGCCCAACGGGCCTACCGGAAGTCCTGAGGCTTCAGTGAGGCCTGTGTGCATGCGCAGGGGGCAGCACAAGGGGGATGTGTGAATGCACGGGGGCAGCATCGGGGTTGTGCACATGCACGGGGGGAGGGCATTGCATTATGGGGGTGCGCATGCACTCTATCGTGTGCGTGCGCATCCTTTTGGCACCCGAGCCAAAAAAGGTTCGCCATCACTGGCCTATAATTTCCTGTACACAACTTTTTAAAGACAAGACCCAGATTTTTCACAGACGATAGCATGCAGGTTCGATCAACTCATCCTTCAGTACCTTAACACAGGAAGGGCACTAGGATTGATGTAGTCTGGAAATTGAATCTAATTCAAACTAAATAAGCAATTTTAGGAACTTTCATCCTCCTGTTCAAATTGCCTGATGGAACATATTTCATTTTCTCAAAACAGATTGCTCCAAATAGGAGTTGTGTAATTCCAATTTTTTCCTGCATATTAGCATTCTGTTGTTTTCATTCAGCATTCAGTATACTGAAACTTTTTTCCTCTTTTATTTTGAATATATCTAGATAAGCTTTTGATTATTGTTTTTAGTATCCTCCACCAATCTCAGCTCGTTCCGCACACCAAGACAATGTATTTAGCATTTTAATTGCATAAAATAATTAACCACATTTCTCCTTCAATGCCTGAAAGATATTTTTGTAGACTCCAAAATGGGCACTGAACAAAGCACAAACTGATCTCCATGTACTAGACTCAAAAAAACGATTAAACTTTAAAAATATGAACACGAAATGTTTCTAATATATTATGTTTGGCTACCATTATATTACTAACAAATTTACTCAAATCAGAAGTTGATTAAATAGTTGTGATCTACACATACTGTTAAAATGCCAGCTGGTTTCTTTTATAGTCAACTTGTGAAAATGTTTACCCTTACAAATATTTCTCTATTTTAAACACATATTTGTTTTCCATATCAATGAAATGCTTTAGGGCAGTGATGACGAACTTTTTTAGCTCAGGTGCCAAAAGGGTGCGCACGTGCAATAGCGCACGTGCCCACACCCATAATGCAATGCCCTCCCCCCATACGCATGCGCACAACCCCTGCGCTGCCCCCGTGCATGCGCACAACCGCCCCTGTGCTGCCCCCCATGCACATGCACAGGCCTCACTGAAGTATCCAGACTTCTTTGGGCCGTTTTTTGCCATCCCCAGGGTTCAGGAGGCTTTCCTGAAGCCTGGGGAGAGCGAAAACGGCCGAAAAGAAGGCTGAAAATCAGTTAGCCAGTGCGTGCATGGCTGACAATCAGTTTGTGGAGCTGACAATAGGGCAACGCCTCGCGTGCCCTCAGATATGGCTCCGCGTGCCACCTGTGGCACATGTGCCATAGGTTCGCCACCACTGCTTTAGGGGCAGAATAAAACACAGTTGACCTGCAACTAATCACGATTTATTTTAAACTAGAAGATTAAAACACCAGATTGTGAAAGATGTTGGCAATCAGCTAAACTGAATCTTGCTTTGAAAACTGAACATCTGAACTAAAACTGAATTGAGCTTATCATTCTAACTTCCTCCATGAAAATATTTCCTTTTATATTAACTGTTCTAATAGCCATCCTTCCTGGAATTGAGACTAAATGCCACTTTTATATACCAAAATATTTTCTGGTTTTTCTTCTATCATCTCTTTCTAGAAACTAACATTATGTTGTTAAAATGGCTAATCTTCATGAAACTCAAATGATATACTTTTTTGGTATAACTTGTATTTATTTGTACAGAAATGGGAAATAGTTTTTTATATCAAGGACTGTTTATGGTTGGTACTAGTTTTAAAACAGATTCAGCAAATATTTAGTTCAAGATGGAAAAAAAACACTCAGTGCACATCCAATACAATTTTTATACAAGACCTTGTAATGTCTTTAATATAAAAAGCTATATTTAAAAAAATAGTGAAACCTGGTAAACTTTTATTTAAGAAGAACATTACAATACCATTTGCAATTATTTTTAAAACAAAACCCTAAGAACTAAACTAAATGAAACAAGGCAATAAGTTTCACACACTCACTGAAATACTGTTGTTGTTGTTGTTGTTGTTGTTTAAAAGGGGGGGGGACATTTTTATCATGGCTTCACAGTTCCAGATTGCTGGTATAAAATATCAAATTTGAAAGTTACCTACCAAACAATAGCTTTCCACTGATTCCACATCTTTTTAATCTAACTCTTTAGATTTAATATTTTTCAAACTTAGAAACAATGTTCAACTTGTCAAGTAGAAAACAAATCTTAGTTCCTGATGCGGCATTCCAAAAAAAATGCACTTAAGTATTTACAGGATATTTACACCAAACATATTATATTGTAGAATTCTAAACAATTCTACTATTTTCTTGGTCAGAAGAGATTTGTTATGATGACAGCCGAGGCCTTTTTGGTGGTGGTGGTGGCATGAGTTCAGTGTCAGGATCTGGGTGATGTTTACGTGGCTGTCCTGGAGTTGCTGCCATACATTTTTCAATGAATTCAAAAAGGAATTCCTTTGTCACTGGATGTTGTATACTGTTGCATACAGCTGGAAGGCAATAACACATTGTGAGATGGAGCAAGAAAAAACATTTATTCACAGTTGCACTTACAGAGAATGAAGATTCTCAAAATCCAGTGGATCCAAGCCAATTGCCTTGCAAACTGTTGAGTATCATGACAACATAATCCATGCAATGAAACTCAAATAAAGTCTTATTCATATGCAGCCATGTTCAAGTAGTTCAAAAGAAGAAGCTTCCCATCACAATGCTCCTGTAAAGGTCAATTTCTACATTGAAAACTAAAACTCCTCATACCCTCAAAACCAGAAATTTTGATGTTTTTTCTCCAGCCTCTGAGACCTCTACTACTAAGATCAATCAATCAAGCAGAATAGAGCTGGAAGGGACCTTGGAGGTCTTCTAGTCCAATCCCCTGCTCAAGCAGGAGACCCTATACCCGTGGTGGCGAACCTATGGCACGCGTGCCAGAGCTGGCACGCGGAGCCATAGAAGCCGGCACGCGAGGGTTCCCACCGGCAAACCGGAAGTGCGAAAAAACGCACTTCCGGTTTGCCGGTGTGCTGTTTTTTTGCACTCCGGAGGGTTCAGGGAAGCTCCCTGAAGCTCCGGAATGCAAAAAACTACAAAACGGACAAACCGGAAGTGCACTTTTTCGCACTTCCGGTTTGTCCGTTTTGTAGTTTTTTGCATTCCGGAGCTTCAGGGAGCTTCCCTGAACCCTCCGGAGTGCAAAAAACAGCATACCGGCAAACCGGAAGTGCGAAAAAACGCACTTCCGGTTTGCCGGTTTTATCGTTCCAGGCTCCGTTTCGTCGTTCCAGGCTCCGGTAAGTGGGCCTGTGCGGGGGTGGGGGTGTGTGCGCATGCGCAGGGGGCAGCGGGGGGGGGGGTGTTGTGCGCATGCGTGGGGGGGAGGGAATGGGTGTTGGCATGCGAGCGCGCGCGAGCGCGCCCCCCCCCTTTTTCGGCACGCGAGCCGAAAAAGGTTCGCCACCACTGCCCTATACCATTTCAGATAGGTGGTTGTCCAGTCTTTTCTTTAAAAACTCCAGTGATGAAGCACCTACAACTTCTGAAGGCAAGCTGTTCTACTCGTTTATTGTCCTCACTGTTAGGAAGTTTCTCCTTAATTCTAGGTTGCTTCTCTCCTTGATTAGTTTCCATCCATTGTTTGTCTTGCCTGCTGGTGCTTTGGAAAATAAGTTAACCCCCTTTTCTTTGTGGCAGCCCCTCAAATAATGTAATACTGCTATTATGTCACCCCTAGACCTTCTTTTCTCTAAACTGGCCATACCCAATTCCTGCAACCATTCTTCACATGTTTTTGTCTCCAGGCCTTTAATTATCTTAGTTGCTCTTCTTTGCACTTTTTCCAAAGTCTCAACATCTGTTTTGTAATGGGGTGATCTAAACTGGATGCAGTATTCCAGGTATGGCCTTACTAAGGCTTTATAAAGCAGTACTAATGCTTCACGTGATTTTGATTCTATGCCTTTGTTTATACAATCAAGGATTGTATTAGCCTTTTTTCTGTTCCCACACATTGCTAGCTCACGTTTAAGTGATTGTCCACTAGAACTCCAAGGTCCCTCTCAAAGTTACTGTTTTTGAGCCAGGTTTCGCCTAAACTGTACTTGAACCTTTGGTTTTTCCTGCCTAGGTATAAAACCTTGATAGGGCTCATTTTTCAAGTTTGTCAGATTGTTTTGGATCCTGAGCTTGTCTTCTGGGGTGTTGGCTATTCCTGCCAGCTTAGTGTCATCTGCACGATACTGTACTGAATCCTGTAATGAACAGCCTGGTGTGTGCCTTGTAACTATGTAATAAATTTTGATATAGTATTTTTGGAAACATTGGTCTAAAAGGTTAACTCATTACTGTTAAGAAGCAATTAAAACCTTTTAAACAAATTTAAATATTTTCTATTAATTGTAAGTGATTGTGTTATGTTTAGGCATGTACAAGCAACATATTATCTGGAGGAAAGTACATATTTTTAAGCAATTTCATGTTTTTGTGGAAAGTATTGACACCTAAATTGTACAAATATGGAATCGTAAACAGCATGTAACTATGGTTGCATGCATAAATATCAGTGGCTTGCTAATAAAAGTTAGTATCACATGGTACTTAAATATTTTTTGGTACTTAAATATTTTTTGTAACTTTTGTTACAACATACCAATAGTATTTTTCCTCTGAATTTTTCAAAATAAGTTTTTGTCACATGAAATGTATAGAGTTAAAATGCATTTTAGCGCGATCTATTCAATACCGACAATAATACTTTATAATGATTTTTAAGCATTTGCCTTGGGAAGAATCTTATTGTCTTATATTTTTATTAGATTACTTTTAATAGTAATAGGGAAATTGGAATGTAATACATAAACAACCATTTTTCATAATTTTAATTTCTTTTATTTCCCATGCTTTGCACATTACTTTAGGATGTAGACATTTTCACAGAGTAGTGGCTGTCTTAATTTGAATACAATTGAAAGTGCCAGACAAGAGAAGACCACTTGATATGAATGCTCCATGCCAGTCCACGTTTCATTTTTAAATATGCATGAGTCAAACTGCGGTTCTGAACTCCAATTTTTATTGAAGCCAAGAGAATTCAAATTATGAGTCTTAAGAGTCTTTGCAAAAAAAATGGTTATTTTTACTGGCTGAAGTTTAATAACAAAATGCAGATACAGAACCAATTTATTGCACTTACCCATTGCTGTACTGTAAGCATTGGGAAAACTTTTGTCTATCCTTTGTCTCATAAAGACCCAGCTGTTGTTTTCAAACTTGCATTCTATTATTTTATTATCATATTGCTTCAATTCTTTTGTTACCTGTTTTTAAAGATTTTTTGTTGCAAATGAAAAAAGAAAGTCATTTTTTTTCTTAAATTCGGATCATCCAGTCCCAAATTACTTGCTACAAACATAATATTATGTACCTCCAAGATACAAGAGACATGATAAAAGCAGAAAACTCTCTCTCTCTCTCTCTCTCTCTCTCTCTCTCTCTCTCTCTCTCTCTCTCTCTCTCTCTCTCTCTCTCTCTCTCTCTCTCTCTCTCTCTCTCTCTCTATATATATATATATATATATATATATATATATATATCCTAAAATTAACCACTTACATTTTTAAATAAATTATACTTGTCATTTGAATCAGTAAAATATACTAAAATCAACTTTAAAAATTGTCCAACATTTCTGTAATCCTATTTCTTCTCAAACTAACAATAATTATGGTCACAAAAAAAGTATGAGTTTGTACAAATTTACAATGATAACATTCCCCACTGGTGTAAGTTACAAAACCGCTTTCCATCTGCGTGAAACTAAGTAACCGATGGGAAATCTATGGCCTCCAGCTGTTGATAACTGTAGCTTCCAATATTCATTTCCATTAATATCCTGATTGGGGCTGCAGGGGATTATAATTTAACACATTTGAGAATCAGAAATGCCATATACTTGTCCTAGTGCCTTTATAATAAAATAATCTGAATGCTTCCAGGGTTGATTTTATTAAAAAAAAAAGTTAAACCATAAGCAGGTATCTTTCAAGCTGTATTTTACTATTAGATTAACTCTAAATCATAGAATTACTTGCATCCACTTAACATTTTATTTGTTTTGGATTCTTTATCTTGTGCACCTTATTAGCCATGCAAAATTTTGGAGTAGCTATGGTAACCTCTGTTGTTGAACATGTTTTATTTTTCTAAACAAAATCCATGCTATTCATTGTTTTCATTATATGAGAAATGGTTTCTGTACTAGAGTGGAAATGAATAGCCTAATCTTGTCCCAAGGCAATATTTTATAATACTTTCTTTGTTTTTTCATATACATTTTATTAAGAATTTTAAACACCAGATAAAATGTAAAGAAAGTAAAGGAAAAAAGACAAAGACAAATGTACAAATGTACAAAATGAAAAAATGAAAAGAAACAGAAGGAAATAGCTTCTGATTGCCTAGATTCCCTGCAGTAAAGGGCTTGGGTCTTTCCAATAATTGGCAATAGAATTCCAAAGGCATTCACTGGTGGCATCATTTTGATGACCAATGTGCCTGATTCTCTCTTCTACTATTAATTTGGCCTTCTCCAGGGTTAATTGGCTTAAAGATACAGGATAAGCACAACTGCAAAGTTCTGCCATACAGATACAGGGCCAATGAGATTGGCAGCTGTCTGTCAACAGCAGAGACATCAGGATCTGATATATATAGGATCAAACTTGATTCTAAATACTGAGATTAGAATCCTAGACCAGGCCTGAATCTTAATACTTCGTACATTAGCTTCAAGCCTCAATACTTTACTGGGATACTGAACGAAGTCCTAAGCAAATTTCAATGGCAACATAAACGCTCCGATTTGTGTGTGGGTCAAGTTGTATTCCATATAATAGTTGGGCAACTGTTTTAGCTGTAAACAATTTAACTGCTGCTGGAATGTAATATGCCCTGTTGCCTATAAAATGTAATTATTGTTTGTGTGCTCTTTTGAGCAGTAGAAGTGGCATAATTTACCTGGGTTGTTAATTTCCTGGAGGCCTGAAATACTATGCCCAAATATTAAAACATCTGACCTGCTCTAATTTATGGGAACCAATTGTCCACTTGTGCTTTTGTCTTTTAGAAAAAAACTAGAACTTTGGATTTATCATAATTGATTATAAATTGTTTCTCATTACAGTAGGATGCCAGGGTTCTCAATGCCTGCTTCATGCCTACCGAAGTATTTCAGCTTAACTAGTATCTCTAGTAACTAGTAACACTACTGTTGAAGCAGCAAGGTATTATTTTGTTCTGAAGAAATTTTACAAATTCTCAAATGCACTTCCAAATTTTCCCCCCCATCCTCTTAATTTTAAACTATTATCATTTCTGTAGTAATTAAAATTTACAGTATTTAAATCTAATCGTCACAAGTGCTTCCTTCTAACCTTATCACCACCACCCCCAGCCCCCTGTACACACACCAGTAATTCATATCACCACCACCGTAGCAACTATATTGATTTCTGGTGGGTCATTGGATTTAAATCTTTTTAGCAGAAGTGACATCATGAGAAATGTTGGGAGTTTTACCCAACAAGTTATCCACCACAAAATAGGGTTAGAATCATTCCTATTTTGTTAGTATGAGTAACTGCCCAATGTGTCCATCCATAATCTTTTTATAGCATATCACATAGGTATATGTCACAGAAAAGCATTTCTCAGTCAGATGTTTTACAGTTGTGGAATCAGCTAGTCACATTCAGGAAAATATACACTTTCCAAATCCACAGTGAATATGATTGCCCACAGAAAAAACATTAGGCTACGTAATGACTTGAAAATGCATATTAACTGGTAATCACTGCCAGGTAAAATTTATGTCTAGCTAGCTAAGTCCATCCATCTATTTCCTGTTGAAGGAGGAAAAGATGTTAGTGAAACACCTGTTTTAGAAGGAAAAGGGAAGGGAAGAAAGTTTGTTGTAGTCAATGACTTTCACAAATCAGCATTCTCTATAAGGCTGTGTCACAATTTATCATTCTTATGGTGTTCACAGAATTAAAATAGCAGAAAATTATGTGCTTGCTCTATTTCACTGTGACAATTAAGTGGGATTAACTAACTATCTATGTACTTGCTTGGCCATTCATTAGCAATCTGGAAGATCTTTCCAGAAAATGATAACATCTGCCAGAACAACGACCTAAATGCATTTTCCTAACAGAAAGTGCTGATCAGTTTAAACAATGACATGTTACTATAATTATTCTGAATGTGCTTGGAAGGAGGGGAGGGGGAGAAAACATTCCTCCCTCCCCCCATGTAATTTATGTGATCGCTATCTACTATAATCACTGGTCCAACCTACAAATCACGACTGAGTAATATCAAAAAGTAACAGGCTTAGATTCATCAGTACTAGCTATCAGTAAAACTATTGTTCTTGTTTTGCAAAGCAGACCCTCCAGAATTCTCTGCTTTTCTTATCCATTAAAACGGGAACAAGCAATCTTTGGAAATGGACATTGTGTGTATGGTTTTTTTTTTAAATTAACCTTCAAGGGCCACTTGATACATTACTAGAAGAGGCCATCACCTTTTCCTCCTTCTCCTCCATAAATGCGGAAAAACAGTCATAAGTCACTTTTTCCAGGGCCTTTGCTTTCCACTGAGGACCTGTGTACTGCACGAGCCAGAAAGAGGGCTGTGAAAATATCCACAGACCCCTCACATCCTGGACATAAACTGTTTCAAATCCTCCCCTCAAGACCACGCTATAGGGCAGTGATGACGAACCTATGGCACGTGCCAGAGGTGGCACGCAGAGCCCTCTCTGTGAGCACGCGCGCTGTCGCCTGCTGCTCTTTGGGTTTCCACTGCGCGCATGCGCGAAGACCAGCTGCGCGCCGAAGAGCTACGCGCGTATGCTGATCTATGCACACACCTGTGCATCAGAAACTGGAAGACCAGGTGACCGCGTGTGCAAGCTCAGCTTCCTGGCGCACACGTGCGCGCCGGGGAACTGCTCTTCCAGTTTCCGGCACTCCTGCGTGTGCACGCCGGGGAGATGCTCTTCCGGTTTCCGGCGCTCCCCCGCCTGCGCGCACATTCTCCAATTTCGGCACTCGGTGCCGAAAAGGTTTGGCAACACTGCCCTAGGATGTCAAACCACATAGTAGAGCTGTATTATCTATTATCCTTCTCATCTTTCATATTACCTATTTCCTTAGCTTCTTATAACTTTGTCGCTTGTCTCTCATGATTTATGTTGATTGCCTTTATTTAGTATCCTATTATGATTTATGCTGTTTGCTTATTTAGTATCCTATGACTATCACTGTGTTTGTATCCTATGATTTATGATTGTATTCTATGATTATGATCACGATTTATCACTTGTTGCTTATATGTACACTGAGAACATGCACTGGAGACAAATTCTTTGTATGTCTAATCACATTTGGCCAATAAAGAATTCAATTCAATTCAATTTCTATTTCTATTATTTCTATTTCTATTATTTCTATTCTATTTTATTCTATTCTATTCTGCTGTACTCTATTTTCTATTTATATAATCATATATAAAAAGAATACCCAAAAAGAAAAAAAGGAAAAAGCAAGGACTCTCTATCTGCAAATGTTTATATAATAATATAGTCCAAATATATTTTAAAAATAACTGTCAGATATATTTTGCAAAACTGCCCTAAAATCACGATGTAAGAACAGCTGAACTGCCACAGCAATTGAGCAATTCAGAGGTATAAGATAATACATTCTTTCAGTTCTACTCTTTAATTTAAAAGATGCTGTCCTTCATCGTTTTAAATCCTTTTAGATAATAAAACAATGTTTCTACATAAAGCCTCTCTTCGTCAAACACAGCCTTCCAGTTGGCATAGCATGGAGGAAATCCAATACATGTTTCTGTTAAAACAGCAGGGAATCCATTGCTTTTGGTGCCTGGGACTCTAACTTGTTTACTTCGTAGCTGATGGCTGCAGGGAAGGAGGAGGATGCGATGATGCTACTAGAAAGGCAGGGACCAAATATCTGAAATGTAATTATACTTTTAAAGATGTTTTAACCGTATAGGCGGCTTCTTTACATTCCTTCCCCTTAACTGCATGCTAAAATCAGCAGTGCGTCATGCCACTAAGTTTTGGTAGCTTGCTGCTGATGGGGAACAGAGGAGGGGGAATGATTATGTATGTGCTAACAGAAGCATCTTCTTCTAAGGAACTGGAAGGGAGAATGCTCCTGTTTCCCACACTCCCCTGCCACATATATTATAAATAATTTGCAGGGCCACAGAAAGTAGAACTTCTGCTAACACAATATTAGATTCTACCATTTGTAATTTTCCTGAAAAAGAATGACAAGCCATTGCTTGTCATTTTAAATATATACTTAAAAATAAATGAAAGTGACTTATAAATCCATATAAAATTGATGTGCTTATCAAAAAGCAAATATAGATTTCAGTTCTCTCACTGTATATATGCTTGATGTTAACTGCAGTCTGCCCTATATAGTAAGTGAAATGTCCTGTATATAGCATATAGAATTAAAATGTCTCGTTAAAATGACAATTTCAACATATGAACGAATCATTTAAATCATATCTAAAGTATGGAAAAAAAATAAACAGGAATCCTTTCACACTTACTGTTATTTACTGTTTCACATAAAACTGAAAAACCAGGTAATTGAAATAGTTTTCCTCAACTGTGCTTTGCTTCCCAGCAGCTAGCTTTATTCAAGTGTTTTTTGTTTTTTTTAAATCAAACGAGATTTCAACCCTGGAAACAATTATGCTAAAGCTGCCAGAAAATGTGTTTGCTTTGTTAAATTGAGCTTCAAAAGTATTTCAATTGAACACACATTTGTAATTGCAAGTAAGGCCTGTTCTTATATCCAATTCAAAACGCTTATTTTATTACAGCTTATTACGAATATGCTGTCTAAAATGCAACAGCATGACTCTTCCATTTCTAGCCCATAATTTTATGATAATTATATGTAATAGTATGCATGAGCTGGTTTCTGTTCCTAACAAAGACCCAGATTGGCACGATAGCAGTTCTGCTTTCCCTATGGTATAATACTTGCCTGCATAGGAACATTCTACAATAAGAAGATATAGATTTAATCACGTGCTCTCAGTTTTATATCTTTTCATCTGGCTGCAGTATACCAAAAGAATAAACCTACTCTCCAAAGACTAATTATGGTATGTTTTCAGTAGCCAAGGTTGGCAATTATGAAATATGTCTTTTATTAACTATCTCACATTCAAACTTATTATGGAAATCTTCAGTTAAATCCTGCAGTTCTGTTATTTCAACATGAAATTATCTGAAAGCAATTTCATTCAGGCAAGATTTCAGTCACTTTCCTATAAGTGAAACGATTGTGCCAGTGTTATATTTTTAAAATGTTGTATAATTTTGTCTTTGACTTAATCATAGCCAGGTTATCTTGGTATCATTTCAATAGGATTCTCATTTGGTGTGGAAATTTTCTCTTATAAGATTTGGCACTCCCGATAAAGTTTCCCTTAAAATATAGACTCTCCTAGCTGCTTTATTAAAGAAGTAAATGATTAGGATTTGGAAACTGTTTCACAAAAATTAAATATTTTCATAACATGGTTAAGAGAATCTGAGTGGCGGAGAGAGAAAAATGAGTATCAAGAACCACCTGATTAGTTAGGCTCATCTCCCTGGAGCATGTATGTAGAGATTTGATCGCCACCCCTTAAAATAGAATATGTACATAACAAAACAGCTAAAATAATTGGGGGTGGGGGCTATTTCAAACTTTCTCAGAGGAAAACATAGACTATCTGTAAATTTAGAGTGGTTTTTCTCCCTCTCAAAATTTAGGATCATTTCTTAAAATAAAATGTATTGACATCCATAAGCATTAAAAGTTAAACATTGCTTATACAATGCATAGCTAAACTATGGGATTTGCTGCCATCAGACCAATTGATAATTTGGCAATTTAGTCAGTTTTGAAAGAGGACTTGATAAGTAAATCGAGTACTAGGGTATTAATGGTACTAACCTTGATAACCCTTTAGTACACCTAGAACTGTAGGCAGCATGTCTTAAATATAAGTTACTAGGAAGCAACAGTGGAAACAGCTATTGTCTTCCTCTTTGTGACAGTATTATTATTCTCTCTACAATAATTACAGCAATAGTAATAGCGTTTAGGCTTATATACCACCTCATAGTGTTTTACAGCACTCTCTGAGCAGTTTACAATGTTAAAGCATTATTTGCATATTGCCCCCAACAATCTGGGTCCTCATTTTACCAACCTCAGAAGGATGGAAGGCTGAATCAACCTTGAGCCCCATCAGGATCAAACTCCAGACTGTTGGCAGAGTTAGACTGCAATATTACATTATAATCACTGCGCCACCAGGGCTCCTAATATAGAGATTAACCTGGAATTATTTAATCCTCATAAAAAAGATGAGTATCTCAGATTTGAATACACTAATTCTACCAAATGTCTGAAAAACAATGGATTTAAGAAAGTAAAGAACAATCATTTTAAAGTATAAATACTTTATCAAAATGTTTTAAAATAAGTTGCTTATTTCTCACAAAGTTGCAAATGCTGAGCATATGAATGGTACAACACACATACATACGTATGTACATACATATATACATACACACACACACACACACACACACACACACACACACACACACACACACACACACACAGCATCATAACTTTACCTAGGCAAAAACTTACAAAGTTAATTGCTATTACCTTAATTTCTGCAAAAGGTCTATCTAAACTTCCAACATAAAGCAATCCGACGTTCCGGGGAAGAAGCCTAAAAAAAGAAAATGTTTAATTAAAAGCTGTCTTAATACCATCGTGCTTGTTTTGATAAGTAAAGTAATCTATCCTGGCCCATATATACTGTATATTCTAGTTAATATACCCAGAACTGAAGTAATAGTATAAAATCTAGTAATATACCGAAGTCCATGCTTTGTATTTTTGTCAGAAGGCAACCTCCAGAAAAGTAATTATTATGCTTATCAAAGCATGAGCTGATTAGGAATGGACAAAACTCATTTCATTATTTCTACAAAAATGAGTACTTAACCCAAAAAAGATTATGTTTGGAATAAATATAAAATTCTCACAAGAGTACAATTTTCTAATTTATATGGCACTTCGTAGCTAGTATTAGAATAATTTAGTATCCTAGTATTAGAATAATTTTCCCTTACCGAAAGATGGAGTTCTGACTTTCAAGTTATGTTACACTTACTGACTGATAATGATCAATGCATGATTGCATATAGGAGGTTGAGACTAATTTCATCTGAACTCTCCTCCCGTATGTTTGGTGGTGAAGATTTTAATTTTTTTAATCTTTTAACTCTTGTTTTTAACTGTTGTTTATTGTATAGTGTTCTTCCACAATGTTGTACGCTGCCCTGAGTCCCTCGGGAGTAGGGCGGCATAGAAGAACCAAATAATAAATAAATAAATAAATAAATAAAAAATAAATAAATAAATAAATAAATAAATAAATAAATAAATAATTCTAAAAGATCTGTGGAAGAGGTCATGCAGAGATCCAACACAGATTCAAATTAAAGAAAAGTCGAGGCCAATGGCCAAAGTTCTTTTGTAAAGACTTTCCTCAGAGGCCTACTTAGAAACATGCCTATATGGAAGCTATCATAGGTATCCCATATTATCTCATAAAGATCCCAATCCTCCACAGAAAGGCAGCTACTGAAACAGGTATTATTAAGTATTATTAAGAGTAATACAAATGAAAAAGGACAGCCTTTTTTTTGTTTTGTATTGTAATTTTTTTTCTTGATTGTGTATTTTAACCTTGGAAATAATATTTTTTTTAAAAAAAGAACAGCATAATAAATAGCACCACATGCCTTTACTTTCACCTGACAGTTTCATTATATAGTGTGTTGAATACTTCGTCCATCCTACTAATAAATTATTCAAAGAATTGATCTTCTCTCATTCCTTAGGGAGATTATTATTTCATCTAACAGCCAATGTTAGAATCTTCTCCATTTTGGTGAAGTCTCAATTCCCCCTTCCATTTCATCCCCATGTAAGAAACTTTTGTCCTCAACAAAATATGTACAGGAAATATGAGAATAATCCACAATTCCTCCACAGTACTTTTTCATGTTTCTTGATCTGGCAGTTTTTAATTCTTATACTGATTTTAATTCACAAATCAGATAAATTGTTTTAATTCTGTCAAAAATTTGACAGACTAAAGCAATTGTTTTGCAGATTGCTGAAATCTGCAAAACAATGAAGGATGACAGCAATGTATTTCTACAAGCACTGAATTATTAAACAATCTCTATTATTAAATAGTGGCATCATCTGACTATTTTAAAAGTATATTTATTCATGTTCCCTTTAAGCAATACTTCCGTTATCTGAAGACTTGATCTGATTAATATTGTAGTTGCTTTTTTGTTACCCTGATCTCTTACCTTCTAAGCAGGAAGAGATCAAAATAAGTAAGGAAAAACTATCTAATACTGGATGTAAAATTGAAATGATAAATGTAGCTTTTTAATCTGTAATGCTATCCTTTATGTGTATAAAGTGGAAAATCTACTGTTCCATCCTTATCTTTTGAACAAGTTAAACTGCTACCTTAAAGAATTGCAGTGTTGATATACAACCAGCAGTTCATATAAATGATAGCATGTTGTTAATCTAATTAGCTACAGGATGTTATTTCTGTATCCCTGGGCTCCAGTCCATTTTATCCAGTGTTCATTTGTTATTTTGGAACATCACTCTTACATAAGGGAATGAAAAAACAGGATAGACTAGTAAACAAAAAGCTCAATAACAAATGCCGGTAGATGGAATTCAATTCCATCAAAACAGACACATTATTCTTGTAGTAAACATTAAATACAAAGTTGACCAATCCTTCACTTAAAATATCTATAAACCTGACTGGCCTACAATTTTTAGCAAGGACAAGCATTAAATATATCACTTTCACAAAGTTATATATACACTGTATATTATGTTGATGCAAACCTTAATAATCTACTAGCTCAAATGTTAATTTAAATGATTTGGGATATTTGCAAAGATGGAAAACTTTATTCAAGTTAGCTTGAATAAAGGACTTCCATTAATCAACAGACTTTACTGTGAATTAGGCACATGACCAAATGCCTGCTGATGCTACATAGCATGTAAACATTGCAGCTACATTTAATATTGGTCCTATGAACAGCAACAATAGCTACAGGTAGTCCTCAACTTACAATGAGTCAGAATTTCTGTTACTAAATGTTAACCGAACCCCCATGTTAGGTTAGGCAATTTCCAAGGCAACAACCAAGTCAGTAGGGAAGCCAGCAGGAAGTTGAAAGTCTAAGGTGGCTAGTAAGCAGGCTAGCAGACAGATAAGTAAGTTGCCAGATGAAGGACAGCATGAGGTGCAAGGGAGGCTCAGAAAAGCTAGAGGAGGATGTGAGAGAGGCACAGCAAGGCTTGGGGAGAATGTGAACATGGCTGATGCAGCACAAGTGCAGAAGGGCTGGGGAAGGGTGCGCAATTAGGAGAGATTTACCCCAGTGAATTTTGATCTTCCCTGCCAGCTTCCCCACTGACTTTCTGGGGAAGCCAGCAGGAAAGTTCGTAAATGGCAATTGTGTTATCACAGGGCACTGCAAGCCATTTGCCAAGTGCCCACGATACCATGATTGCAGGGTTGTTGGGATGGCCAGAACTCTGAAGACCAATCAATCCCGCCATTTGTTTAGTGCCATCGTAACTTTGAATGGTGGCTGAACGAATGGTTGTAAGTCAAGTAATAGTCAACAGAATGACAGCTAGAGCACATAATTAAAGTATAATATATTACTTCAAGATTTGCGGATTAGAAGTCCAAATTTAGTTAACATCTATCTAGCTAACATCTATCAAATGTAGCATGACTTTACTCTAGAAATCCACTTCAGACGCTGTAAATTAAAGAAGTCAAGATAAAAAACAATTTAGTGCATAAATGTGCATAAAACAACCCTATGTAAAACAGACCCCATCTGGGAATATTTTGATGAAATTCAACCACTTGTACTTGAGAACAAGAGAAGCAAGCATGAAAATGCAAATAGTGCAACAAAATATAAGATCTGTTTGCCCAAATGAAGCATCGTTATGAGAACTGCTGCTCCAGCTGTAAAGCTCTGAAAGGAGCGTGAGTACTAAAATATAATTCAATTTTAATGGCAATTCATCTAAAAATAATCAATATTACTCCATATGCTAAATGTACCTTCTAGAAATGAAATTTATATCTCGCTGTCAAAGGTGTCATCAAACAAATGCACTTTTAACTAAAAATGGTAATAGGATCTTCCAGAACAGCAACTAGAAGTCCCCAGGAAGTAGGACGGCATGTAAGAACACTAAATAAATAAATAAAAATCATGATTTAAATCATTGAATTTGAATCTTCCCTACTAACATTTTAAATCAAATCTACCCTGGTTTCCAAGCAACTATCCATAAGAATTTTTACAAATGTCCTCCCCTTTCCCATGTTAAATGGGTTACTTTTAATTCTTGGTTAATGGGGATTTAAAACTGATTTTTGCCTTTTTGAATAAAGCTTAAAACTAGGACTTAAATCTACTTCTAAATTAACAAATATTTGCCAAAGTAGACACAGTATTAGCAAATTTATCTTGATGCTTTCTTCCACTATTCTATGGCATACCTGAACTTCTTAAAATGTGTGCATGGAAATAGAAAGCTGGTGCCTGATAAATGATTATTGAATTGGCCTCATATTGACCTAACTTTATTTAAGGACATTTATACAACTTAAAAGAATTCTTGTTTAAAATGTAGTACAGTAGAAAGCAATTGTCTTGTATCTTCCAAGTCTCATCATAAAGCATAACTTGCACCGAAAGACTGGAAACATTTTTCTAGCGTTAAGTTTTACCTCCAGTTCAGTAACTGAGATAGCAATATGAATTTTACTTTGCTCCCTCTTTATGCATTCCATCACCAAGCAGAAGGACTATAAAATCATTTAAGGTATTCAAGATTGTAATGCATTCCAATTCAATAAACATATTGAATACCACAAAGTTGTGGTTGTAAGTTTGTTACCTTCTACTGTGCTAAAGAGAGTCTTTAGCACAGTAGGTGCCTTTTTCTTTTTTTCTTTTTCTCCCGTTACACTATATCCCTTCTTTTTCCCTAACTCTCTTCTTACTTTTTCATGTCTTTTTTTCTTTGTATTTTATACTTCAATAGACTAATAAAAAAGTTAAATCTTAAAAATTCAATAAAAATATTGAAACATTGTTTTTTCACGGTTTAAAGTATGTAGAAGTATATTTGCCCATTTCTATATAAATTCAATGTCTTCATATTGTATCTATTGGTCTATTAGAGGAAGTATATTTTAAAAACAAACCAAAACCATCTTTTTTTAATCATGAAGATAATTCTTAATATCGCAGGTAATAACAACTTTGTGGTAAATGCAAAATCACAGCAATCAACACAGAATCTGGGTTTTATTTATATGTTACAGCTGATAGGAAAGAGTTATTATGGAGTAACCACAATACATAATTACATATAATGTCAAAAACTATTCTAAAGCAAAGTAATAGAGGGGAAAACAGAATAGAAGCTTCTAATTAAAGAAACACTCTAGGCAGGAGAACAATGGGAGGTAATGTGAAAAACAAAACAGAGAATGCATAGATTAAGGAAGACAAAACCCATGAAGAATAACCCATTTCTTTGTAGCTAATGGTGGGGTTAGAAAAAGGAAGAGGAGGAGGCAAGGATGGTCTACATTTAATAGTCAACTTAGTCATTTATTTATTGATCTCAAAGATTCAATAGAATGGGGAAGTGTCCCAAATGGCACAGAGCTTCATTGTCCTGTCTTGAAAACTGAACCATGTATAGATAAGATTCTTAAACTCAATTTAATCAAGCTATTGGTGTCCAATAGCTTTTCTAGTGAAATCCACTTGCTGATTTATTTGTGGTAATACAATTTTGTAACACTAGTAAGCTTTATAATGAAATATTGTAAAGTTCTGATCAAACTAAGCCAGTTCAAATCTGTTGATAACAGCCAATATTTATCATTGTCATGAAATGGTATATTTCCCACTGCAAAGATTACTCAGCTGTGATAGTTTCATCTTCTGGTAAATCATAACACATATCAAAGCTTCATTTTTAAAACAAAGCCAAACAAAAACAAAAACCCAGCACTATAGCAATTTGTGCCTTTTTTCTATTTTATTTTTTTTTAAAAGGAGGGGGAAGGCAGATAGAAGAACAAGAAAAATGTAAGGTAGCGTGATAACAGTTATATAAATATCCCATATGACTGGATGGGTGCATAGTAATTCATTAGAACCTGGAATACAAAGGTCATTAATTGCAAATAAGGAATATCATATAATATAATACCATATTAAGGTCTGAGCTGATATTAATAATAAGCAGAACATCAGAAGTAGAATAAAGTCCTGAACTGGAACTTGACATAATGGATGTATGAATAAAAATAGTTATCAAAATTTGTAGTTAATATAAACTGCATTAATGAACTCTATATAAAATGTGGTTCAGATTTAACAGCCTACCCAACCCAATATCCTCTATTAATCTATTAAATCAAGTATTTATTGTATTGAATACTTCTCCATGGATGAGTAGACTGCCATGAGTAGCATATTTTATCTTTTAATATACTGTAGCTTTAATTTTAAAAGCGACATTTTCTTAGATTAAATATTTTTTTAAAACTTCTGTCTAGCTATTATTTTTCTTATTTATTTGACCTATTTTCAAGACTAAGCCACTAACAAGGCTCTTGTATGTTTTTAATAAGTTGGGGCAATCTATCTTTTCTAAAATTTTGCAAATCCAAAATTATTTGTAAGATCTGTGATTGAAGTTAATACCTGCTAACAGAAATAACTGTCTTGGAGTGTAGTTTGATCTACCGTATATATTATATAAAGGATATATTCTTCAGCCAAAATATATATTCCAGGCCTTTATTGGGTTTCTTTCTTTAATTGGCAATACACTACTACCAACTGCAAAGCAGTATCAAGCGTAATGTAATAATATTCAGTTAACAGAAGAGCAGATTGTTTTGTAGCAGGATGAGATGTCCTGCTTGGGTCAGAGTTGTAAATTAGTCTCAAGGTTATGTCTTTGCCTATTTGCCAGATCCATGCAAAGTGTCACACAGACACTAGAAGCTTCCTGCCTAATTAATACAACTGACAGAAGGGATGTCTGCCTTTGGGGGAAAATATATAAAATTGACAGAACTGTTAGGTAATGGGGGGGGCTGTGTTTGTGCTGCATGAGTCAGAGGAGGAATCTGTAGTTGAGGACTAGCAAAAGGATCAGAAAGAGCAATTGGCAGGGAAATCTGGCTGGAGAAAAGGACAACAGGGTTTGCAAGGACAGATCAGAAGTCAGCAAGGCCTTTGACAAAGGTACTGCAATTCCAAGAAATTCAGAAAAGAGTTGTCTTCCCTTTTCCCATTCTCTTCTCTAGGCTTAAAGCCAGTCCAAGAAATGAAAATAATGAGGCTGTGTAGCAGAGTAAGCAAGCATATCAAGGTTGTGCTAAGAAACACATGAATCAAAGAGAAAGGAATAAGACAGTTAAGATACTAAAATGCTCTGTAAAGAAATGTCTGTATGAAAAAGTTTGTACAATTTATTAAGCAAAGCGGGAGGCAGGGTGGGAGGGGTTAGAGAGAATAAGCACCATTTATTTACTTGAAAAGCACTTGAATAACACATAATTACATCATTGTAATTTAGAGTACACTGTGTGCATATGTGTCTGTGCCTGTCTGTCTAGAAAATTCCTGACATTTTCCCATCCTTTGACATTCCTGTTATCAAAAGGTACAGGTTTCTCTGTACCTTTTTCGGTCTTCTGACATGGTTCTATTTTAAAACCATTATAGAAAAAACTTATTCCAAAGGAAGAGTTCTGCAAAGTCTGAACTTCCTCTTCCCAAAAACTTTTGCAATGATAGGAAGACATTGTCTTCAGCAGTTTCACTCCCCTTCCTCTGATGTGTTCTTTATGCTTACTTTTAAGCTACAATCTCCTTAGCATAAATGCTGCCTCTCTCATTGTTTGAAAAGAATCATTTATAAAGATGATTCTATAACGTAACAATGTTTCCTCAACAATGTGTCATTTATAACACAGGAATAGCACATTAAAAATACTGAATACCTTCCTATAGCCTTTCATACTTTTCACAGCAAGCAGGAAGAACCTGGATAGTATTGTTAAAGCATAAATAATGGAAAACTGCTAAAAGCTACAATTTTTTTGTTAGTCGGCCAATGCCAACTGTCCCATTTGAAGCTCTTAGGAGAAAATACACCTATAAGACAGTACATGAATTATATCTAAGGTGGCAATGACCTGCACTGCTTTTCAAGCATACCACGGTGAGCCACGGTGGCGCAGTGGTTAGTGTGCAGTACTGCAGGCTACTTCTGCTGATCACTGGCTGCCAGCAGTTTGGCAGATTGAATCTCACCAGGCTCAAGATTGACTCAGCCTTCCATCCTTCCTAGGTCGGTAAAATGAGGACTCAGAATGTTGGGGGCAATATGCTGACTCTGTAAACCGCTTAGAGAGGGCTGTAAAGCACTATGAAGCGGTATATAAGTCTAAGTGCTATTGCTATTGCTGTACCTCTCCTTGATGAGATATCAATTTCAAAATTGTTGAAACTACTACTCTAAATGTGAAAGTCTGAGCTACAGTCATTTGTATCAGTTTGATTGCTTCCAAGTTCATAAAGCTGCCTTTAGAGCAGAGTGATGATGCTAGTTAAAACCCAACAAGAAACAGAAGTAGCATCAAAAAGATTTAAATTTGTGAATTTACCCTTCAATTTTTCAATAGTAAGATTGGCCATGATCAAAGGAAAATACATGAAATACAAATTATACACTTCTGCTCATACAATGGGATTTTCCAGAGCATATTTGAAAAGGGATAGGGAAATCAAACTGATGCTAAATGCAATTTAGTGATTGAATGTTATACTCTCTAGGCAACATCTATGGACTATTTCAACAGATCTACAAGTCCGACAGAAAAACATCCAAAACTAAAAGAAGAAAACAGAACAAATAATTGTTTGCAAATTTATATTCAAGCATTGCAAGGGAGCTTGTTGGATTATGATTTAACAATACTGCATTCTAGGTGTTTTTAAGAAGTTTGAGAACACAGGTAGTCTTCAAGTTATGACCATTCATTCAGCCACCATTCAACGTTACAATGATGCTGAACAAGGTGAACTTACAACCAGTGCTCCAAGTTCTGGTTGTCACAGCATTCCCCCCCAAGATCTGGGCACTTGATGAAAAGTTACTTGGTTATTTTACATTAGTATCTGGAATTGAGTTAATTACTTTCCATCTCTTTACATTGGAGTTTTTATGGGCTTCATAGTATTTGATCCATCTGCTTCCTACCAAGCAACAGGATGTTTTAAAAATTGTATATATATGGAAAAAAGAAAAAACTGAGATACCATGTGAATTTCTGCCCCAGAGTCACTTTTTTATTTCTCTTCAGTTTCCTTCTCAAGCAATTGTCTTCATCTATTGTTCCTATATTGGTCTGGGCTTCTGAACCCAGAATGATTACCCTGTCTGATAAATCTCTTCTTATGCTAATCAATTTTGCCTGTAGCTTTTTTCTTTTTACCAGCAGCTCATTTCTGATAATAAATTCCTCATGCAAGACATACATACCCTTCTCCAACAACTCTTGCCATTTTTAGACGAAAATCCACTGAATTTAGACTGGGTGGCTTCCATTTCAAAATGTCATCACACCGTCCAGGCTTGTATTTCTTAAAAATGAAAAATTAAAGAAAGTTTATTTGTTTGCTTACAAGCCAGCATTTAATAACCTGTTAAATATCTGAAGAAAAATAGTTATAAAGTCATACTGTATCATCCTTTCTTAAGATGTACAACACAGAAAGCATTGCAATTAGTAACCGAAAGTAGTTTATTAAGATTCAGTGGTTTAGTGATTAAGGCACTGGCTAGAAACCAGGAGACTATGACTTTTACCAGTGGTTCCGCTTTAAGCATGAAAGCTGGCCTGGGTGACCTTGGGCCAGTCACTCTCTCTGGGCCCAAATTACCTCACATGGTTATTACTGTGGGGAAAATAGGAGGAGGAGGAAGTATTAGATAACCAGCTTGAGTTATAAATAAAAATAATAAAGGCAGGGTATTTTTTCTTAAAGAGTTTATTTAAAGAAATCTTGTTTCCATGTGTATAATGCAATATACATTATTCATATTATTCATTTTAATCTTCTGAGGGTATTTATTGGAGAATTCATGTGGGTTGGATAAAGTGAAGTGAGAAAATCCCCCACCTTTTTCAATTCAATTCAAACTTTCAATTCCAGACAGTAATCAGACTTTGATTTTTCAGGTGTCAGATTGATTGATAATTCATGAATGAGAACGCTAGTAGTATATTTAAGTCTATGTGGCAGACATCCCAAAGTAGCAAATTAAAGAGAAGAAACCTAATATTGACCTGGAAGAAATTCCACATGGTTTTAGGAAGGTAAACAGATAATCATTATAATGTTGGGCAACAATACTGTTATGTCCAGTTAAACATATTGAAAGTCACTGAAGTCAATGGGTTTAAGCCATTGATTCAATTGTGCATAAAAAGCTGTTTAATATTGTAGATGCTTGAATCATATGATTTTTCATTGTATCCAATTTCCTTTTTTTCTGCACTATTAATTAAATAGATAAAGATAGTAAAAAAGAATAGACTTTCTCACAATACTAAAATTCAGCTTTATCTGGTAAAAATCAACATGATTAACTGTCCTAGACAGAATTATCTTTCATGAAGCAATCTTATACCTGTTAACAGTGCTCATTAAATTTAAGTATGTGTGTATATAAATGCTTAAAGTGTAATATTATAACACAGATATTTTATTTCTTATATCTACTGCCCCAGAATTCTGTATTGTCTGCATCTTCTGCATTTGATTTCTCTTAAATCTACTATTTATCATTCTTCCAGTCACAAGCAAATTCTCCTTAGACAGAATAATATTTCAGAGGGCAAATGAAGTTTTCTGTATTCCTTGATCATAGCGGACTTCATAAATGTATCAAACAGATGTCACAAAAATCTGGTCTATTATTTCTGTTCTGCCATCAAGTTATAGTGATATGTTGCCCACAGCTTCTTCCTTACTTTTGTCTTTAGTGTTCTGTCACTCCACCCAGGTGCAGATATGATCTTTAATTAGATTTTTTGTATAAACTTTTAATTCAGTGGAGCTGGCTGTCTCAAAAGAAATAAATGATGCCCTTGTATGTTCCATTATATTGTATTTGATTATTCCTATTATGGCAAGCACATTGCTGTCTAGTAGAATTTTTAAGGTATAGATTTAGGGCAAACATTTTATCTGCATGCATTATTATTTCTCTGGGCAATCAACAACCTTTTTGTAAGGCAGGCCCCTACATAATTGGCTTCTCTCTCAAAGCACAATCTCTTAAGGCTAAACTTCAGATGAACTAACACTGAATAAAACCATACAAGGACTAGTTTCAACCAGAAATTCCAAGAGTTGACTTATTAAATGCAATTCTAATAACTGAATAGTTGTAAGAATTAATGTTGTGACAGCAGTAGTTATATATTTTGAAATATGCCAGTAGATGAAAATCTTCTATCTAGACACTTATTGAAGCAATCTTTGACTTAGCAAGATCACAATGATTAGTAACCATATTCCTGCAAGGAGGGCTAAAATAGCTACATATTTTTCATACATTTTTAATGAACATCCATGTTCTTAGCAGGTAGAAAAAAATACTTGATATCTTGTAAGTCGAATTCAATACATTGCATGCCAGTGTTTCCTGCCACAGGCTCCGATTCCAACCTGTTTTTAATTGATCACAACAATGCCATATAAAGCACTAACAATGTAGCCCAGTGACTTTGCAGAAAGACAATAAATAACTTAATGCATACAATACAGGGAGGTATCTCAGGCACTGATAATATGGATATATGTCAAAAGGACTAAGCCTGGTCTAGTTCATCAGGAATCAAGTATTAAAATGCAGCACATTGTTACATTTAGCAGCTAGTCAAATACATATATTAACGGTATCAGTTACTTAAACATTATTGTAATATGGTCAGAAAGGGAGGGAGGGAGGGAGGGAGGGAGGGAGGGAGGAAGAAAGAAAGAAAGAAAGAAAGAAAGAAAGAAAGAAAGAAAGAAAGAAAGAAAGAAAGAAAGAAAGAAAGAAAGAAAGAAAGAAAAAGAGAGAGAGAGAGAGAGAAGAAAGAAAGAAAGAAAGAAAGAAAGAAAGAAAGAAAGAAAGAAAGAAAGAAAGAAAGAAAGAAAGAAAGAAAGAAAGAAAGATTAGTACAGAAAAAACAAAACAAAACAAAACTATATAGGAAATGTTTCATAATGAGCTCAGTGAAGAACAAACAGAAACTGCATCTTCTATATTTTTATTATTGTTCTTCTCCAGTTTCTGGTAACAGCAAGATACAAAACAGCCACCCTTTACTTTCTCACATTTATCCACCTCCTTCACAAGTCTTTTCTTATTTGTTGCATGATGAAGAGGCATTGTTTCTTTCAAAAAAATAACTGGATTAAGCATTTCAAAAAGAAAAACGGAAGCCTTGATGAGGTGAAATTGGCATTGCTTTATCTCTACCCTCAATCATGCTAAAACTTGTGAAGTTCTTCCTTGAACTATAATAAATGGTAACTCTCAGAAATCATTTATGTGGCAAAGGATACCTTTTTTTCTTTTATGTCTGAACCAAGTTTCAGCCTTCAAGGGCTGAGTGTTTAGTTTCATCTTGTTTATTGACAGTCATAAATATTCAAAATCGTGACTTAAAATATAGGAGTGTAATTTAAAAGTATTCGATTACACAATAATTTTCAAGCATACCATTGTATTTCTGTTGTCTGAATTTTTCAAACGGCCCTGCTTTTAAGGATTAGTTTTCCATTACAAAGAAAACAAGTTACTAACATTTGGAAACCGATGCTGAACAATTTTCACGAAGACATGGAAATGAGCAGCAGACACAACCCTCCCGTAGAACAGGCTTTCTAGAATGCAGGAGTCTATAGAATATGAACCAACTTCCCAAATTAATTCACATGCTGTGTAATATTTTGCCACATGCACTTCCACAGTCCCATGTCCTGCTTAAATGAATTGTGGAACGTTTTATAGACCATATGGCAGCATGTAATTAAAATCGGTCATCTAAATAGCGTTACCGTAATCCCGCATTGCTTGTTTGCGCCACTAAAATGTATAATCATAAAAATAAAATATATGTACTTGATAAACTGAGATCTAAGTTTTTGACTAAAAAAAGAAGATACCATTTACTGCAGGGGAGAAAACAGTTGTACTTAGAGGCAGATAAGTTTAATTTGGCATTTCTCAGTATCAACTTTTTTATCTCTTTTGTAGGACCCTAAAATTCTTCCAAGGAACATCAGGTTTTTCCAGAATACAATCTGAAGACTAGCTAATATAAAAGATCATTTGCTTTTAAGGAAACAAAACAAAACTGCCAAAGATATCTGACTAATAAGACAGATCAGAGCTCATGTTGACATTTCAGTTGTTAAATAAGAATCTTCCGTGCCACAGTTTCTTCCAAAAGCACAGCTTTCCCACACTGACACTCATTTCCAGTTATTGGAAACAACTGCTTGCAATTAATTAATATGTAATATGAGGACGGGGAGAGGAATGGGCAGCTGAACGCTTCTGTCCATGTAATGAGTTATTAAAGTGATCACAATCAATGCAAACCCATCTGAATTGACATAATCATAACTAAGTATCAGATGCCTTCATCTCTATTATGAATGGATGCATCTCTGTAGTAACTCCAGTACCTGAAAAGATTTATTCCAGACCAGCAGTTAGAAGACAATTAGTAACGGTTTCCTAACTGCAACATCAAAGTACTGACTACTAGTCATATATATATATATATATATATATATATATATATATATATATATATATATATATATATATATATATATGTAACATTTTTTGCTGATAAATGAAAATAAAGGGAGACTCGACAGAATAAACATATATATATATATATATATATATATATATATATATATATATATATATATATATATATATATATATATATATATATATATATATATATATATATATATATATATATATATATATATATATATTTACTGCTTAATATTTTTTTTCATGCCATAAAAATATGCCAGGTGTTGGGAAATACAAACAGGAGATTGCTCTTATGTTCATATCTTGCTTTGGGATTTCTCTTATGAGCATCTGGTTCGCAAAAGTGGTAATTAGTATACAGAATTAACAGGTTCTTTAGTCTGATCCTACAATGCTTTTATGTTTTTAACAGGTAATACATAGTGCTGTACTTTAAAGATTTCATTCATCTTCTGTGGTGGGCTCTGACCCATGTATGTAGGAAGGCTATGACAGATCCTCTACTGGACCTTCATAGACAACTGAATTACTCCCTTAATAACAAAAGTTAATTTAGTTTCATATATGCTGGCCTGTGTACAAGCTCTAAAGAAAGGTGGGACAAAAATATAACAAACTAATTACGGAAGTTTACAGTTTCAGCGGAGCCAATTTAGCAATGCTAAAATCTATCTTCATTGCTTTACCATCCCATTGTCTGATACAACTTCAAAACATATAGAAATCAATAAACTCAAAAACAGAATTTCCTTTTCATCCTGAAATCACTAATGTCTTATCTTATGCTCCAGCTTTTTCCCATGATCTAACTGAACAAATAGAACATATTTTTACATATTTATTGTTGTTTTAGTTGGGGGAGAGAAAACAATAAAATATATGTTGCAATATATATATATATGTTTTTCTGTCGTGTTATCCTGGTGTACCCAAATATGGGAGAGAAAGCATCACAGCTTCCTTTTTGCCTTTCAGCCCCATCACAGGGACCATCCAGGCTGATTTTAATATAGCCGACACACTAATCTATATGTGTAGGATTTTTTTTGCTGATAAATGAAAATAAAGGGAGACTATAATAGTCTCCCTTTATTTTCATTTATCAGCAAAAAAAATCCTACATATATATATATATATATATATATATATATATATATATATATATATATATATATATATATATATATATATATATATATATATATATATGCATGCTTTTTGATACTTTTTTTGATAACACTACTTTTTTAGTAGATTTAAACTGTATGATTTTTTTTTCAAATGTTCTAGAATAAAATCACAGAATAGCAGTGTTTGAAAGGGCCATACTATCTGCCATTAAGTTAAACCCTGTGCCCAGTTTATAAAAAAGGAGACCCTGTGGACTTTACTCCTCTAGTCATTGCCAACTATAGGGGGTGATGCTCATCAAGGCCATTGAGCCAGCATTGTCCAAAGACATTTCCAAGGCCATGTGACCAGCATGATGTCATGGAGCATTGTTATCTTCCCACAGAAGTGGTACCTATTTATCTACTCGCATTTGCATGCTTTTGAACGGCTACATTGGCAGAAGCTGGGGTGAGGACAGGAGCTCATCCAGTCACATGGTGCCTTGAACCTGGGCTGCTGGCTTTCAAGCTAACAAGCCCAGCATCTTAATCACTGAGTTATTGCCCAAAATAGATACCCAAATTACAGCATTCTAAACTGATAGATGTCTGGCTTCTGCCTGAACACCTTCCAAGAAATGGTACTCAGTTCCTCATTGGGTACTTGGGTCTAATTTTTTAACGTTTAATTGGGATCTGCCGGTAACTTAAATCCATTATTCCATGTCCTGCAATCTGGAATAAAATAAAATAAAATGTGCCTTTCTTCTATGAGCCATCCTTTCAAGTATTTGAAGAATGAGGCAGCTGATGTAATGTGCCGGTGCCTGGACAACGTTAGGACCTGGATGGGGAGGAACAGACTCAGACTCAACCACGACAAGACTGAGTGGTTGTGGATATTGCCTCCTAAGGACCATGACAACTGTCCCTCCTTGGTCTTCGAGGGAGCGAAACTGACTCCCTCAGACCAGGCCCGCAACTTGGGGATCCTCCTAGATCCACAGCTAAAATTGGACCATCATCTTTCTGCTGTGGCTAGGGGGGCCTTTGCACAGGTTCGCCTGGTGCACCAGCTGCGGCCATACTTGGAGAAGGAGGCTCTACTCACAGTCACTCATGCCCTTGTCACCTCCCGACTGGACTACTGCAATGCGCTCTACATGGGGCTACCCTTGAAGAGTATCCGGAGACTTCAGTTGGTGCAAAATGCGGCTGCGCATGCTGTGGTGGGTGTGCCAAGGTACACCCACATTACACCTATACTCCGCCAGCTGCATTGGTTGCCCATCTGTCTCCGGGTACAATTCAAGGTGTTGATCATCATCTTTAAAGCCCTTCATGGCTTAGGACCAGGTTACCTGCAGGACCGCATTCTGCCTCATACTTCCCTTCGACCGGTTAGGGCCCTCAGAGTGGGCCTCCTCCAGGTCCCGTCAGCCAAACAATGCCGGCTGGCGGGCCCTAGGGGGAGGGCCTTCTCTGTGGGGGGCCCCGTGCTCTGGAACCAACTTCCCCCAGAGACCCGAACCATCCCCACCCTGCTGGCCTTCCGAAAAGCCGTTAAGACATGGCTCTTCCTGCAGGCAGGGGGTGAGACTAGTTCCACCTGAGCTCTCCCCCGGTATGTCTGTTGGTGAATATTTTTTAACTTTTTAAATTTTTAATCCTGTTTTTAACTGCTGTTTATTATTTAGTGTTCTTGCATAGTGCCGTACGCCGCCCTGAGTCCCTTGGGAGTAGGGCGACATAGAAGAACCAATAATACATAAATAAATAAATAAATAAGAATGCTACCATATCCTGCCTCAGTCATCTTTTCTCAAGTCTAAACATACCCAGCTCTTACTGGCTTAAGTCAATTTACAATCAAGTACTATTTCAAGATCTTTTTCACAAGTACAATTATCAAGACGGTATCCCCACCCTACACCCTAATCCAAGCATTAGATTTTTTTTTTGTTTCCTAAGTGAAGAACTTTGCTCTTGTTTGTATTAAAATTCATTCTATTTCAGCACATTTTTTCCAACCTACTTGGATAATTTTATTTTTGTCTTCTGGAGTATTAGCTATCTAGCCCAATTTTGTATTATCTGATGATCTAATATGCAACCCCCTCCATCTATTCATCCAAAATTATTGATGGATGACTACAGAAACACAAAACTGATCATTACAATGCCCTTTGAAGCCTTTGTCCAATATGATAAGTACCACTGATGAGCACTTGAGCACAATTTTCAAGAACTAAGTATCTACTTGGCATGTCATCCACTCCATATTTGAAGGAACACAGAAACTGTCTTATGTGAAGTCAGTCTTTTTATCTGTCTAGCTTAGTATTGTTTACACTGACTATTTAACAACTCTTAAATGTTTCCGATTTGATTGTTTTCCTAGCTTTGTCTAGAGAAGCAAAGAATCAAATATGGGACTTTAATATGCAAACCAGGGCTCTACCTCTTAGGCTACAGTCTTTTTTACAACTTGAAAACACAATGAGAATTAACACATTAAGTAACAAGTGATGCTTATGTTAACTGCATACAGGCAGAAATGAATATATTTGGGCAGTCTTTCCAATTCACATATGTTCATGTTATTGATCAGCCATTTTATTCATCAGCTAACTGAAAATAACTTATTTGATTGCTATGTTGCATCAACACTCTTAAATCTAGATACCTATTTCTGGAATTGTGGGTTTTGTGTCTGGCTGCACATTTAACAAGGTAGGGGAAACATACAAGCAAGGCTTCTTATATTCTTTCCATCTCCTTAATCATATTTCTGCTCTGGCCACATGGCAAGGAAAAGGGAAAACTTACAGTAAGGAATCAACAATACTCTTGGTAAGTACCCAATTGCCTCTCCTAGAGGGATGAATTGAGAATTTTTTTACTAGAATTCTCTTCTCTGAAAATCCCAACTACATCAAGCAAAGTAAAGATTCAGAAAAGGACAAATAAGATGATTAGAAGATCAGCAATTAAATCATCTATACAGATTGAAAGGATTGAGAATGCTTCACCTTGAAAAGATTGAATGGAGGTAAACAAAAGGATATCAATGAAAAGAAGCTCACCCTTGTTCTTGTCATCTTACAGAACAGAAGAAAAAATAATGGACTTCAGATACAGGCAAATAGATTCTCACTGAAGGTTAGAAAAAGAAATCCTTATAAATCCTTTAAGAATAGTTTGACAGTGGAACTATCTGAGACCGAGGAGTCGGTTGTCATAATAGAGTTCTAGGCCAAGATAATACATCTTAATGTCCTTGCTTGAGTAGTATGAAGCTTTAGTAGCGGTCACACTGTATACCAAAATGTTCAATGGAAACATTAACTCATGAAGGAAAAAAGTCTACGTTCCCAAAGACATTATTGTAACATGGCTGAGAGAAAATGTGGAGGGTGCTCTCTAGAGCTATCCCTCCAAAAAAGAGCTCAATTCTAGAATGTTCAAACAATGCCTGTGCAAACATAGGAAAAACCTGCCCATAATGAACAGAAATCACAGTGAAAAATCTACAGATATTACACAAACATTTTCTATAATGTTTACCCTAAAACATCAAGCTTCACTGATATTTCTTACAAAATATCCTAAAAGTCACATGTCATGTCAACAACAAACAGCTATCTTGCTTGAAAAAAATACTTTCTCACAAAGTTTTCTCTTTCGCATTAAAGTAAATCTGAAGATGGGTTCCAAAAATCTGGCATAAGGAGATCAACAAAAATGGATTGTAATATTATTATTATTATTATTTTCAAATGTAGGCCTACAGAAGTACTGATTTAGTGGGCAGCCACTTACCTCCAGCGATGACAAAACTCTCTGACTTCTGGAATGCGTTTCTCATAAATCTCCATCTATGATAAAGCATATTAAAGCTTTATATCCCTGAAATATTTCCTTAGAGAGGAAACAAAATTCCATAACTGGAATATCATATTGGAATTTGGAAATTGAGCAGTTGGACTAAATAGCTACTGTTAAAAAGTTGAGGGGAAAAAAATTACTCTGCAGTCATGCATATATAAATTTCTTCTTTTGTCACAATAAAATTACAATTAGGTAACAACTGCTGAAAGTTTCGGGTGGCTGTTCACAGGTCTTTCAGATAGCCTTAGGTCATAACCTACCTTCCTATGAAATCTATTTTAGGACGGGGATAAGAATTCAGATATGAAAAAGTCATAATTTAAACAATGGTACTGTTTATTGCCATGGATACCAATAATTTCATAAACTATAATTTCGTACGTTATAAACTTTGGTATAGGGAATCTTTATTTTCTTAATTGTTTTTGCTTCTAATGGGTTTTGTTTGTCAAAAGATTATAATATGTTAATGCAATGGACCATTGAAATGAATGAGTGAATCATCGTTTCTTCCATAAGTTTCTCTTAGTTTCAGGATAGAAATTTGCTTTAGCAAAAAAAATCAGACAACTGCACTCAGTTGCACTAATCTAGGATTTTTGTAAATAGTGCAATGGGTTTTCAATATCTGGATTAAAAATTAACTTCAAGCCTAATCCATTTTGCCACCTTGGCCCATCTAATTCATGTGCCTTGGGTAAATTACAAATGGCAATGCTTCATCTGAATTGCCAACAAAACTCTGGATTGGCTGACCTGCACTCTTCCTCTTCACCTACTCACATCACCCTCCTCTTTTGAACGGGGACTACCACTTTCGCTACACAAGGAGAGACACTTGAATTATAACTTGGTTTCAAAAATACTTGCAAAATTTCAATAGTTCTTCAGAGTCTTTAAAAAAAACTGTCAGATCAACATGTTTCATTGTATATTGTATTTGTAATTACAGAGTATAAATGTCTATTTCTCATGCACCAGCATTTATTACTCAGACTTCAAGCCTCATTAAACATCGTATTTCAAAAAGCAGCTAATCCTTTTCATGATACTCTATTCTACTGAGCAAAGAAGAAACATGACCACATTTTATCCACAGATTTAGTCATTTATAATTAAAACCATTATTTCTTTGATATTTCAGACCACACTAAAAATTTTCAAGATTTAGAGGGAAGCAGCTACAAAGATTATCAACTTTTATTTCTGCTAAGTATTACTTCCTTCCGAGTGCAAAAATCGCACCACAAAAATGGGCAATTTTGCTATTGAATTTTGGCAATATGATATGGGAACACAAAATCAGATCAAGGCAGGTCACAAGTTGCCTATCCTTATTTAATATATGCCAAATGACACCATAGTGAAGCATAGCAAAATGTAAATTTGAGGTGAAGATAAATGCAGAAAAACTGATTTTCTAATTGCCCTAACCATGCAACATTCAAAAGAGCACTGCCTATAATCCCAAGGCCTATGGCAGCAGTTAAGATTGCCAGACAAATCATGAGCTTTACATGCCCTGGTAGAGATCACTAAAATTGAGATGCCAGAGTGGGAGGAAAAAAACCATTCTGGCATTTCAAAGTAGAATGCAGGGACACTGAAACAACAAAGCTGGTAAAAAACGAACCAAGATAAGCAGTTTACAAGTTACAATGTCCCAATTGTTCCAGTCCCCAGCTTTGCTAGCCATATATGAAGAACATTATTATTAGCGGAGCCAAGAAAACTACCATACTAGTTTGTATTGGTTCTCTCAAACATGACGTTCAGCGGTGGGTTGCTCGCAGTTCGGCAAACCGGTAGCGGTGGCGGGAGGCTCTGCCCACCCGCCCAGGATGCTTCTGCACATGCACAGAAGCATCATGCGCGTGCAAACCGGTAGCAACGGGATTTAGAACCCACTACTGATGACATTCCTGGTTAATTACTCCTCCTCCTTAAAAAACAGTCTATTTGTGGAGTAAACTCCTTCCCCTCAACCATATACTCTGCAGGACTTGATCAAACTGTGGCAAAGCTTAATTCAAGCAGGATATCTAGATTTTTAAAAAAACTTCTATCTCCATTACCACAAGCTCATATATGCTCCAGTTTACACAACTAGATAAATTTATCATATATTTCATGCCTTACATATAAGGGCATTTACTTTGCTACAATTTGATGCCAAGCTTGCCCTCAGTGATCAGGATTATCTTTGCATGATCATAAGGAAGCAAGGTTGAGTTCACAACACGTTAAGTCTTTTTTTTATCATACTGTGATTTCCTTAAACTACTTTACTAGCAAGTTTTCTTGCCTGTCACAATCAGTGATTATAGATCAACTGCTGTAAGATCAGTGCATCAAAACATCTAAGAAGGTCACAAGAGTCCATAGCTGCAACTATGTCCATTATGAATCAACAGGTTTGTTCCACAACCAGCTAAATCCAGTTGTTGTTGTTTTTTCATTTCTCTCTTCTACAATTGTTCTAAGTCTGTTGTGAGCCACAATTCAGAATGTGACTCTGACCTTGATAATGTTGCTCCAGTTGAATCTGTGGATCATTAGATTGTCAGCCTCCAGAATTATTAAGCCAGGATTGATTTGAGGCTGATCACCCACAGACATCTCCTATACTGCTACAGCAGTGAGATGAGGCCCCAAATGTAGACGGTAAACAGAGCAAGGCTCCTCAATGAGGCTGGCTCCTCGCTAGGCAAAGGGTAAGGCATGAGTATGTAGACTGATTTAAATAGCTGCTATGCTTTTAGACTTTGTTGGAAACAACTGTTCGGTATTCCAACATGTGATACTTGTTCCTGTTTCTTCATTCTTGGACTGGCTGACGATTCGATTTGGCATTCTCTGATTCTTGGAATATAGTAGGACTATCTCTTGCTTCTTGGACTGTATATCAGCACTCTCCGGCAAGCTCTCTCTGCTAGATATTTGAATTATGATCCTGTCTGCAGTTATATGCCTAAACTAGTGAATGTTTCAGTTCCTTAGAAACTCCATGTGTGTGCCTGCAACCTTGACACAGAACAAGGTTCCCTCACCAATCTCTGTACATCAATATATTTTGTAATACTTTATTCCTTACCAAGTTGAATCTATTCATTATGTTGACCTTTGTTGTGTTAGAAATGTATTCATATTCTACAATTATTATTACTACTTAAGAATTACTATTATTATAAATTTTTCTTTTTTTTCTTTATCTATGGTCTATGACCATTTACAAATAAGTGAGTATAGCAATAGTCAACCATGATCCTATAATATCAGATTTGCACTAAGTCTTTGAGATGATGATCATGATGATGACTGTTGCTCTTATTGTATTCCTTTCACTGAGAATATTTATAAAGTGATTACTTCTTTACTCTGTCCTGAATGTATACACATCTAGGAATAGCAATCTCTCGAATGAAAAGCTCAAAACACTGTACAACAGTGGTCCCCAACCTTTTTATTGCCGTGGACCGGTCAACGTTTGATAATTTTTCCACGGCCCACTGGGGGGGGTTTGCGGCGTCGCGTTGATTATTAAATCAAAACAATCTCAAATATAAACAATTTTAATACTGATGAGCCGCGCACAGAAGCCCCGCCCCCACACTGATCAGCTGGGCCCGGGCACGTCGGCAGACACAGGAGTCCCGTCCCTGCGCTTATTATCGGGACTCGCAGGACTCGCAAAAGTCGCAGGACCCGCCGCCGCTGCACAGAAGACGCAGTAGCAGGACGGCCCGGTACCATTTGTTCTGAGGACCGGTACCGGGCCGCGGACCGGGGGTTGGGGACCACTGCTGTACAAAGTTGAATTAAATAAGATACAAAACATCCTTTTTCCAGGATGGCTTCATTCAAATGAATAAAGTATTTTATGATTTGGATTCAAAGAACATCATAATGCAACATACAGAATTTTTCTTTCAAAGTTTATACCCTAATGTATTTGATGAGTTTTAATTACATTAAGTGCATATCCTCTTAATATATCTAGATTAAAATTGCTACTGCTAAATTTAACTGTGCTTAATTCTGCAAGAATACATTTCAATAGTTAATTGGAGGAAAGGATATGATATTTCATTTTTTTTCTGTCAGGTTATCAAATTCTGAAAGATTTAGAAAGCTGAGTAATACATATATTGAAACATGTTAAAATTTTAATTTTGGATTTGCAGAATACCTTTACTTCTATACTAATATATAAGTTGTAATTGTTAGTTTGTTTAATGCTGCCTTGCTCTGAGGATAAAACAGTTTCAGTATACCATGGAAAGGAAAGGGCTGTAATCTTGATAATATTCTGCATCTGAATATGCCATCCCAGAAAAACAGTCCTATATGAACTTTACAAAGTCAGAAATATAGAGTTCTCAAACTTTAAAGTCAGAAAACATGGACTACCAAGTAGCCAGCAATAATGAAACATTGGTTCATTTTAAGTGATAAAATCCTGCTTTAATTTTGGAGTACATCCATCATAAAAAGTCTTTATCCTTTCCAATACATTAAAATGCTGAAATTATGTAAATAATTCAAATATTTTGTCAGCAGGATAGTTCTTCCAAAATGGAACAAAATAGGACTAACGTTGATGTACTGGGAGAAGTCAGCAAAAGAGAGACTGGGCAAGATCTGGCTGGAGACTACAGAGAAAAGTATTCAAAAAAAAAAAAGAACACCCAAAAAAAAAAAAAACCAGCCTCCACTTTATACAATTGGGAGAGGCACTTGGGGGGGAAGTATAGAGTGCTGACTGCCCCAATCTGAGCCCTATTCCCTCATCATCACATGACCCAGGGAAACACACGGAGACATAAGATATTTGTTCATTACACAGAACAAAAATAGGAGTCTATTAGAAAGAACGTTTTAATATAAACCAGGATATAAATTTGTTTTTCAGAACTAATAAAAAAAATCACTGGACAAGTGAGGTAGAACAAATATTAAATATGTTTGCCATCTTGAGTTGTTTATATAAATAAAAAAGGTGGGATATAAACAAAATATAGCACCTCTGAACATTCAGTGCCATTTACTTTTGGCATAATACAGAAAAAAATTAAAAGTATATACTGAAGACTATATCTAGAATTCCTGTCTAGTTAGGGGAAAATGAAAGGATGGAGTATTAGCGGTCAGTAGAGGCACTCCAGACCAAATTTTGAGAAGAAAATGAACGGGGTTTCATCTGGAACATAGGCTGTAATACCAGCATTTTGAGAAATAGATAGATGGCTGGATGGCTGGATGGCCGGACAAATGTGTCCGATATTTCAATGCCTCTAAAAAGAATAGCGTTCACCAATAATATTTATAAATAGAACCACTGAAGTTTGATGGAAAATCTGCATGGTTCATTTAAAATTAATTATTAGATATTAATATCTAAGAGGAATCAATTGGCTAAAATGAAATAGTGGTTGAACCTGAACATGTACTATGACTAACTACATGGACAATTGTGTGATTTGGATAATACCAGGTATATGAATTCATTCTGTATAACAAAGTTTAAAAGAAGCAACTCAAGTGAAACTCTGACTTCTTTTTCCTTCTGGAGTGGCGAATTTTAAAAAAAATCATGGAAAGGAAAGCAACTTGGTAAAGTAGGATTATTTGTAATGTGAGGTATAAAGAATTAAGGAAGACATTAGAAATGGCAATTAGAATAATTTCTGCAGAAGAATTACAAAAGCTGCCAGCAGATTGCTATTACATTCATAATTACTGTTCAGTAATTAGGCTTGAAATGACTAGTACATTCATATATGTTGGTTATACCACATCAAACTGTTATTTTTTTATGCTTCAACAGCTTTTAATATATTAACTGCGTCAGAATGCAATATAGAAACCCCATTGAAAAGATTGTGGGGGTTGGGGTTAGAATGGGTGGAACTGTGTTGATACATAAGCACCTACATAAACATATCATGACAAAATATATTTTAGCACCCAAAATGTATAACAGAGGACAAAACCTTTCCTGGGGTTCAAGGCCTACTAATATTTGTAAGCAAATATCATGGAAACCAAAGCTCTCTCCATGGTAACATCACTCTTGGAACAGCACCTAGCCACAGCAATACTGAGCAACTGTAACCTCATCTTGGAGTGTAGTATTAGCATTACAATAGAACCTCTGGTCATGACTATAATTCGTTCCATAACTTTGGTTGCAACACGATTTGGTCGTGACCCGAACCTAACCAACATTAATGCAAAATTAATGCAGCAGCCACACGAGGTCGCTGTTGTTTGGCGCTTACAAAAAAATGGTGCAGAAAGAGAAATCGGCCGCAGTCGTGTTTGATCGCCACCCGAGTATGTGTTCGTGACCAGATTCAAAAATTTTGTGAATTTTTTGGTCGGAACCCAATTTGGTCGTGGTCAGAAGCGTTCATGACCAGAGGTTCTATTGTATTTTACAATATTCAATGTATCTAACAACTACAAGATGTAATCAGTAACTTCAAATGCAATCTTCAGTCAAAACTTAAATATCTAAAAAATAAATTATAAAATAGTAAATTGTTCTGGATTAAAAAATCCTCAATGTTCAATTTATTGAAGCTTATTTTATTATTTATTTATCTATCAAATTTATATGCTCATTTTGCAATGCAAGGCAACACCAAGCAATTTAGATACACTGTCCATTCAGTTTATATTGAGAAGCCACATTTGCTACATTTCTACTTCCAGTGCATATCTATTCAACTGACTATGATTCTTAGAATATAATTTGATCACTTGAGAATCAAAACTTTAGGATTTTCTTTTAATTTTAAAACAAATTTGCAGGTATCATAACTAATCATATATGAAGTAGGGGCCACAATCGATTATGCCCCCAAAGCCAGGCCTGACAAAGTCTGGACAATGTTACAAGGCAAGGCAAGTAAACACGTATCTCAATATCCATTAGTTCTGCAGAAAGGAACTGCCCTGTCAGCCCTAATTAATATATGTATCCTTTCTAGATATGCTGACCATGAGAAAGGGAGTTTTGCTATGTCTACAGTATTATGAGAACCGTTGTATTGTTCCTCAAAAACAAATGTCAAGGACAAACCACAGCAGGGAAACATCTGTGCTAATATGTCTTATATGCTTAACTGTCTGTTCCCAGTTCCTTATATTATTTTAAGATAAGTTTACCTCATTGTATACCATAAATGGGCATAGGAAATACATACGTAAACCAGGGTATAAGAATCTGACCCTGACTAGTATTCAGGGTTCAGGCCTTTGTCTTTGCTTTGAACCTGCGCATATTAATAAACCTTTCCTTCTGTAAAAGTGCTTGCTTAGTGTCCTGATTCATTCTACAACAGTTTTGGCGACTCCGCCGGGACGTTAAGCGAGGCGCTATTGCGCTGAGGGCTGCCTGATCCCCTTGGACCCTGGGAGGGGCCACTTCTGAACATTCTCCAGGCGCCACGGGGGTTTATACCTCCGGGAGACGGCAGTGACACCTCCAGGGGGCCGACGGTGCTGAGAGCAAGTCCAAGAACCCTTGAGGGAAGGAAAGGTGGTCTGAACTGATTCCTGGCCAGGACAAGACATCTCAGGCGAGTATATGTAAATGTGTTTACCTATCTCATTTGCAGATAGAAGAAGGGACCTGATCTCTCCCTTCGGCTCGGGACTGGAGTCCTAACGAAGCCGTGTTAGGTTTTGTAGGAAGGGGGGGTCCACCCAGGCATTTAGCTAGGGGATGGAATCCACAATATGCACAGGCTGGAAGGGGGATGCCCAGCTCTGAGAGAGAGCCTGAGGTAGAAGGCATTGGATTGGCTGGCACTGGATGGACGGACTGACGGGGACCTGGCTTGGAACAGACCCCCCCTGAGCCTATGGTTACGTTGAATATTGGGGGTCATAATACTTCATTTTTGGTTGACACAGGAGCAGGCAGATCAGTAGTGAATAATCTTATTACTGCCCCAGGACCACATCAAATACAAGTACAAGGGGTCTCTGGCCAAGTTATAGGGCGGCAAGTCCTCAAACCTGTAACTTGCATATTCAAGGGGTCGGAAATCCAACATGAATTCTTATATATTCCTGAATGCCCAATACCCCTTATGGGAAGGGACTTGCTCAGCAAACTTGGGGCCACTATTTCCTTTGATGAGGGTCAACAATCCATTACAGTTAAACACAAGCCAGACACCATGTGGAGATTAATGGTAGTCAGACCAGTGGAACCTCTTAATGAAAAATGGAAGGAATTTAATGTGCCAGGATTATGGTCAGAGGACAACCCCCCTGGGTATGCAGCACACCACCACCCCATCATAGTTGAGGTTAAACCTTCAGCCACCCCAGTACACATTAGACAGCGCCCATGTTCTAGGGAAGCGATTGCTGCCATTTATGAGTGTATTCAGAAATACTTGAAGGCAGGGATTTTGGTACCCATACAGTCGCCATGGAATACACCTATTTTGCCAATTAAAAAGCCTGATGGTTCATATCGACCAGTTCAAGACCTTAGAGTGGTTAATAGCATGACAGTGACAATACATCCAGCAGTGCCCAATCCATACACTCTTCTGAGCTTAATCCCCCCACAGGCGAAGTGGTTTTCAGTAATTGACTTAAAAGATGCTTTTTTTACTATTCCAATACATCCAGTGAGCCAACCGTTGTTTGCATTTGAATGGGAAAGTCCAATTACTGGCACTAAAATGCAATATACCTGGACCCGCCTTCCACAGGGTTTTAAGAATTCACCGACATTGTTTGGAACAGCCCTAGGTCGAGATTTATTATACTATGTACCTAGACAGCAAGGGGATACTTTGCTGCAATATGTAGATGATGTGTTAGTAACTGGACAGACAGAAGACACTTGTTGGGAGAATACAAAGGCACTGTTTGTACTGTTGTTAGAGTGTGGATATCGTGTCTCTAGAAAGAAGGCTCAATTGGTGCAGAAATGTGTGCGATATTTAGGATATGATATTGAACACGGACGGAGGGCTTTAGGACCTGAGCGGAAAGAAGCAGTTTTAGCCATTGCAGCACCTACTAACAGGAAACAGCTCAGAGGATTTTTAGGCTTGGCTGGCTTTTGTCGCATATGGATTCCCAATTTTGCCTTGATGGCTGCCCCCTTATATGCTTCTACTAAGGGGGGCAATGCAGACCCTTTTGTATGGACTAAGGAGCAACATCACGCATTTACAGAGATTAAGAAAGCTTTAATAAAAGCACCAGCACTAGCTCTGCCTAACTTAGACAAACCTTTTAATTTATATGTCGACACAAAAGTGAACATGGCTTTAGGAGTTTTGACCCAGCAGCTTGGTAAATGGCAGCAACCTGTTGCCTACCTCTCTAAACAGTTAGATGGGGTAGCTCAGGGCTGGCCACATTGTCTCAAGGCTCTAGCTGCTATTGCTGAATTGTTACAGGATTGTAACAAGCTTACCTTTTCTTGCCCTATTAATGTACATACTCCTCATGCTGTCCAAGCTATTTTAGATCAGAAAGGACATCTGTGGATTAGCAGCCAACGATTGGTGAAATATCAGGCAATGTTGATTGAAAATCCTCACGTTAACTTAATTGTTTCAAATAAACTGAATCCTGCTACCCTTTTACCCATAGATGTGGATTTGCAGCATGATTGTTTGCAAGTATTAGAAAGTGTGTATTCTACTCGACCAGATTTAACGGATATGCCATTATCGAATGCAGATTATTATTGGTACACAGATGGTTCTAGTTACATTCATGATGGAATGCGAGTAGCTGGATATGCAATTGTGGATGATGATGAGGTCATAGAAAGTGGATCTCTTGGCAAAGGTGTCAGTGCCCAGGTGGCTGAATTATGGGCATTAATTAGGGCCCTGGAAAGGGCTTCTGGAGAGAGGTTGAACGTGTGGACAGATAGTAAATATGCTTTCTTGACATTGCATGCACATGGTGCAGTATATAAAGAACGAGGTTTCAGAGACTCTGCAGGGAAATATATCCAGCATGGACATTTAATTCAACGATTAATTGATGCGGTCCAAAAACCAAAAAAGGTAGCTGTGATGCATTGTAAAGGACATCAACGAGGAGATGATAGAGTTGTCTTGGGAAATAGGGCTGCTGACTCTGAAGCACGAGCTGCAGCACTCAGATTTGATAAACCATTACCAGATCTTTCTATTCATGTGGCTATGGATTTAGGGGTAATACCACCAAGTATCAAACCGTCATATTCTCAATCCGAATGTATAAAGGCCGTAAATGACCTTAAAGCTGTAGTAAAAGAAGGGTGGTATATTCTTCCAGATAAACGAATCTATGTCCCTTATTCAGTGACTTGGCAGTTAGTGCAATCATCACATACTGCAACACATATGGGGAAGTCGGCACTAGAAACAGCATTAGCTCGCGATTACTATATTGATGGTCTAGCTGGAATTGTTGCCAAGGTAGTGTCACAATGTGTTACCTGTGCTAAAGTGAATCCTAGGCAAGGACCGCTATTGCCCCCTGGAACAATACCTGTCTCATATTATCCAATGGATACTGTGATGGTGGACTTTACAGACATGCCTAGATGTGGATTTTACAATGCAATGTTAGTTATTGTTGATTTATATACCGGATGGCCGGAGGCCTATCCCACGAAAACTAAGAAGGCTCGTGAGGTAACTAGGGTGTTGTTAAAAGACCTAATTCCACGTTACGGTTGCCCTACATATATTTCATCTGATAATGGTCCTGAATTTGTGCATCATATTAATCAGGCCTTGGCGAAGGCACTTGGGGTTCATTGGCGGTTTCATTCGGCATTTCACCCCCAATCCGGGGCGCCATGTGAGAGATTGAACCGCACCCTAAAGGAGAGGATTACCAAAATATGTACAGAGACACACCTAAAATGGCCTGATGCTCTTCCTCTTGCTCTATATGCCATTAGAAGTGCTCCAAAGAGGAAACATAACCTCTCACCATATGAACTCATGTTTGGGCGTCCTCCTACTTTACTCAGATGACATCTAGCAGGATGGCCCGATTTAGGCCACAAGGGGGGAGTATGGACTATTGGAAATGGTACAGGAATTAAATAAACAAGTTGAGAAACTGAAAAACTATGTACTGGAGCAATCCCTTCCGAGATTAGTCACTAAATGTCATAGCTTTCAGCCAGGGGATCGGGTATGGATTAAACATTGGAAGAAGGAACAATTAGTAGGGCGGTGGAAGGGGCCCTATGTTGTAATCATGTCATCTCCACTAGCTATCAAGGTTGCTGAATCTAAATCGTGGATCCATTGGACACGAATCAAGAAGGCAGCAGATGAGCAGAGAATTATCCCACGGAGAACCCATCCTATGAAACTCAGACCAAGAAACTAGGACGATCAAGGCTTTCCGCTTTGATGCTTTGCTGCAGGTAACATTATATGTCTTAAACTCCACCAAAAACAGAACTTTCCCCAACATACGAACTTTCTTTTATTACAAGGCCACTCTGCAAAAACCTTACCGGCAATAGGTTTTCTTCGTACAGTGGTGAACATATACCCCTGCTGGGCCACTCCTGGAAGCTGGCTCTTTACGCACGGGTGAAGAAAGGATGAAGATGGACACTCTTCCGATGACCATAATTATACTGTGTTTTCTAAATAGTAATCACGTGCTAGGAAATAGTGTATGTATTAGCAATTTGGGACAATGGAGTCTCCCAGGTGACAGGCCTCACATTAGCCAATCTTATACTGTGGGACAAGGACAAGAATGTGAAGGCCACCCTCCTCTTACATTACGACCCGAATGTTGGATAGGAATATTACCACATCCCTGTCAATTTCCTCAAACTTTTGATAAAATTGTTAAGGAAACATGCCTTACTAGGCAGTCAGTGAATCCAGAGGTATGTCAATTTATAGGATACATCTTGCGAAAAGGCATGTGTGCACCAGCCCCATATAGAGGTCTACCACCCCCTGTTAGATTAGATTGTGGTAATCCTTTATTTTGGGGTTGGGACCGTATAACGTATATCGGTCAATTGAAACCAGGTTGGGAAGGAATTTGTCTTATCCACTCTATCCCTGAGATGGACTCAGAATTTGGTCACACAATAAAAGAATCAAGACCCAGACGTAGAAAAGGTAAGCGCAGAACTGGTCGTGAAACTAATACCTTACCTTATGCCTCTACTTGTACTCATGTAAGCAACACGTTTATTAACCCTTCTATAACCCCTTCCCTTACGCGAATAAGGCGCAAACGAATTCTAGGGGAAGTTGTCAATCACATACAATGTCAACAGTGCATCCATGTTACTATGACAGGGAACATTATTACTCATACCTTGGTGTATCATACATCAGTTCCTCCCACCTGTACACAATTTGACCTTTTGGATTGCACACTAAATGGGACATCATATAAGCAATGTAATGGTTCCCAGGGAATCCAATGTTATGATCCAAAACAAGCTACGAGAGTCACAAATTACCAGGTTATTCTCCGACACAAAACTTGCGGACGAAAGGAAGAAATTACTAGAGTAGTAACTCCCACCCTAAATCAGCAGATCACCTTAAAATTTGATGTCTGCGCAATCATAAACAGAGCTTGCTTTCCCAGAGGAGGTTGTGGAGGTTTAGCTTGGGAACGCACCTATACGTTCAATGATAAATATATGTGTCTAGAAAGAAATGGTCCTCGTAGTGCTGAATGTCAAAATATAGAATTCAATTATTGTCCCTATTGGACTTGTGTTGCTTTTGCAACCTGGATGAAAGGATCTACAGGGCCCCATCAAATAGCGTTAACAAAAGGAACCGCTAATAATAACTGTAACAAAGGTGAATGTAATCCTGTTATGCTATCCCTCACCCCAAAAAGCACTTTTCAGCCCATTGTTATGGGACTTCAAATAGACGGGAAGGGATCTGATCCCGGGACGCTGCTAGAATTAGAGGTAACCACCAAAACTACCTCCATAGGTCGTAAGAAAAGTCTGTTTTGGTCCTATTATCAAGAAATAGAAAAACTTAACCTTCAGGAACTACCCTCAAAGGTGGTGAATACCTTTGTGGAGCTAGCTGAAAATGTAGCAAACATTTTAAACGTAAGCAGTTGCTTTGTATGTGGAGGAACTAATATGGGAGAAAAATGGCCTTGGGAAGCCCAGGAGCTGAACTATACTACAGTGCTTGAAATGGAAAAAGTAGGTAACCTTACTGCTACACTAGGTAAAGATGGGAATTGGGCTTTAACTTCCAATTTAGTTGGGTCGGTATGCTACACCCGGAACCATACCACTGGATGCCAACAGGTAGGAGCTCTCAGATGTCTATCCGCCTGGAATAATGGTCAATGGTGGTCAGGTAAGGGTCAAATACCACCCTGGGAAGCAAAGGCCCTAGAATCAGTAAACTTATTAAAACATTATATTATGGACCCCCAGAACTATTCCAAGAAATGGTTAGCTCCAGATGGTATGTATTGGATTTGTGGTAAATATGCATATAGCCAATTGCCCTCCAATTGGTGTGGTTCCTGTGTTTTAGGTCTTATCAGACCTGGCTTTTTCCTTTTGCCTCTTCGCCACTGACAGATATTAGGTATCCCTGTATATGATGAGGTGGGAAACATTCGTACTGAACGGGCCATAGATACATCCATAATTGACAACCTAAAAATAGGTACCTGGAAAGATGATGAATGGCCCCCAGAGAGAATTATTCAAGTCTATGGTCCCGCTACTTGGGCCGAGGATGGTACCTATGGTTATAGAACCCCTATCTACATGTTAAATCGTCTAATTAGATTGCAAGCTGTTATTGAAATAATTACTAATGAAACTGTTTCAGGCCTAACAAAATTAGCTGTAGAGGGAGTTAAATCCCGCACATATATTATGCAAAATTGCTTAGCTTTAGATTACCTGTTAGCCAAAGAAGGAGGTGTATGTGGGAAATTTAACCTTTCTAATTGTTGTGTTGAAATAGATGACAGTGGACATGTTATCCAGGAAATTACTAATAAAATGGTTAAAATTGCTCATGTTCCAGTTCAGACCTGGAAAGGCCTGAATCTGAAAGATATTTTTGGCCAGTGGTTTCCTAAACTCCCTGGCCTACAAGCAATCGTAGCCTTGATAGGACTTATAGCTGCTGGTTGTATTATTCTTCCCTGTGTCTTGCCAATATTAGTCAGAGCTATTACTCACAGTTTATCTCTCTTAGCCGAACGAAAGGCAACAGCCCAGGTAATGGCTATGTGGGAATATGAAGGCTTGCGCCAATCACTCCACCAAGAACCTGAGTATGTAACTCTTCTGTCTAGTGATTCAGAGTTACAAAGGGGGGACTGAAGTAGGGGCCACAATCGATTATGCCCCCAAAGCCAGGCCTGACAAAGTCTGGACAATGTTACAAGGCAAGGCAAGTAAACACGTATCTCAATATCCATTAGTTCTGCAGAAAGGAACTGCCCTGTCAGCCCTAATTAATATATGTATCCTTTCTAGATATGCTGACCATGAGAAAGGGAGTTTTGCTATGTCTACAGTATTATGAGAACCGTTGTATTGTTCCTCAAAAACAAATGTCAAGGACAAACCACAGCAGGGAAACATCTAATGTGCTAATATGTCTTATATGCTTAACTGTCTGTTCCCAGTTCCTTATATTATTTTAAGATAAGTTTACCTCATTGTATACCATAAATGGGCATAGGAAATACATACGTAAACCAGGGTATAAGAATCTGACCCTGACTAGTATTCAGGGTTCAGGCCTTTGTCTTTGCTTTGAACCTGCGCATATTAATAAACCTTTCCTTCTGTACAAGTGCTTGCTTAGTGTCCTGATTCATTCTACAACATATAGGTTTTGAAGAACTGTAGTACCAAGTAAGATCTTAAAAGCTACAAAGGTAATTAACTCTGGTTTTAAAGTTTACATAAAAGATTCAAAGACAGACTTCTCTCATGACAAACAAAGCAAGAATCATGAGAATAACAATTCCAAAATAGGATAAATTATGTAAACTGTTCCAAAGTTTTATACAGCACTTCAGCTTTCTGGTGCAACATTTGGATTGGCTGACACATAATTTTTTTTTAAAGAATGCTGAATACAGATAAAAGGTAAAGGTTCCCCCGCAAATGTGTGCTAGTCGTTTCCGGCTCTAGGGGCGGTGCTCATCTCCATTTCTAAGTCAAAGAGCCAGCACTGTCCAAAGACATCTCTGTGGTCATGTGGCCGGCATGACTAAACGCCGAAGGCACATGGAGCAACTTTACCTTCCCATCAAAGTGGTCCCTATTTTTCTACTTGCATTTTTTACGTGCTTTCGAACTGCTAGGTTGGCAGAAGCTGGGACAAGTAACGAGAGCTCACTCCGTTACGCGGCGCTAGGGACTGAAACCGCTGAACTGCCGACCTTCTGATCAACAAGCTCAGCATCTTAGACACTGAGCCACCGCATCCCTGAATACAGATAGCTTTTGTTATTTTAAAAGAATTTTGAACACCTTGAGAAACGAATCTGTTTGATTTTTTTTTATAACTTCATCCACTAGTTCAAATAGGCTTTTCAGGTTTCTGAAGCCATGATTGATAAACATACGGCTTTTTCCCCCAAAGAACAAAAATCCCTAAAGACAGCTAGGAAAAGGAATGCATTATGCATGTTTTACCACAGTATGGAGAACTTGGCAATTACCGTATTTTTCGCACTATAAGACGCCCTGGACCATAAGACACCCATTAGCTTAAGAGGAGGAAAACAATAAAAAAATCTGTCTCCCAGCATCCATCTGGTATTCATCTGGCTAGTGTCCTTGCAGCAAACAGCAAACAGCCTGGTCAGCTTCAGCATGTTATCGCAGCCCCAGCACGTGGCTCGTCAGGGCTCCGCCACCGGAAAACAATGGAGCCTTCGCTGCTGAGCAGCTGATGGGCGGTTGGATCGGCCTCCCGGAATACTGCCCATCAGCAGTTCTAGGCGGCAGGGATCGCCAACGCTACCGCCATTCGCAGCCATCACCGTTCACTGCCATTCGGCAGCAGCAATCAGCAGTGATTGGTGGTGAACAGTGGGGCCAATCCCCGCCGCCTAGAACAGCTGATAGGTGATATTTTGGGAGGCCGATCCAACCGCCAATCAGCTGCTCAGCAGTGAAGGCTCCAGCATTCCCTGGCGGCAGCGAACAGCAGCAGCAGTGACCAACTCCCCTCCCCCCGCCACAATATTTGCTCTGTAAAACGCACAGACATTTCCACCCACTTTTTTGGGGGAGTAAAGTGTGTCTCATAGTGCAAAAAATACAGTAATATGAACCATGTAACAAAGTTGGTCAAATTTATATAATTTTTTACATCTTGAGTAAGAATTCCTCAAATAATTGTACAAGTGTAATTTAAATATTTTAATATAAAATTACAGGAAGCAATAAGAATCCAAATTTGTTGTGGTTTCTATGATGAAATAATCCTGTACTATAATTAAATGCTTGCAGGCACTGATAGACAGATTCATTGCAACTGAGACTCTATTTTAAATACTATAAAGTTTGAAGATTATATATTATTTAAAGATATGGTAAAACTAACATACAATTAAAGTACAGTTTCCCACAGAGATAAAAGTTGGTTTATTTTAGTCTAAGCTATACATAATAAATTGGCTCTCAGTTCTGTCAGTCATTTAATTACTGGAAAAGCAATTCAATTTAATAACATGTAATTTAAAAGTTAAAATCTCATAGGATGTTGCAGATTTAATTGCAAGTAACTCTTTTAATTTTCTATAACTTAAACCTAAAAAAGGGTGGAGTAAGAAACTACAATACTCAATGAGGGTATTTTACACAGTATTCTCAAAATGGATAATAAATGACATAAATTGGCAAGTCTTAATCCCATGTGCAGTATACATAAGAGAAATAGGATGCATCAGATTTGTGTCATTCATTTTTCCAAATGCACAGGTATAAAAACAACATTAATACCTCAACAAATTCAATTCCTGTAATACATGTCACCTCCAAATCAAGCATAATACCACTAAATTTTGCTCATGGATTTTGACTTCAAAATGTCACTAGGCAATATAACTTAAAATGTCTGTTACAGAGCCCGATGCATGGTCTATCCATTATTATTCACGTTAATTTCTCCCATGCCTGAGGCATTCAATAAACAGGTATTATAAAAGTATAACAATGCACATGAACAAAGAAATAGGCAGTCTACAAAAATCCAGAGATATATTGTTTTATAAACTGCACAGTATTTCCCTCTTTAACACCATTCAACAAGTTTTAATTTATTTACTATTTTATTAATAGATAATAGGACCATCTCCCGTATCCCTACTTCTTACACACGACCTTGGAATAGTCTCCAAATGTTTGCATGTTGGCAGGATTGCACCCCCTAGCAAGAATACAGAAACTGTTCCTTATTAGTTTGCTGTAACATGCCATACTGTTGGGAAGCAGAAACTGATATGGATAGGTTTTATTGGGCTATTAATGTCTCTGGCTGATCTTTGTATAATGCCCACATATGTTTGGGATTACCATTTAGGAATTTGTGGTATTTTAGGACAAAATTGCTAGGTGATAAGTAGCTTACTTCCTACCTACACTAGACTATGAAAAGATAAAAAGATCATATAAGTGTCAGTTAAAGGTCTGCAATCTTTGAGCTACAGGATTCTTCTTAGCCTTTTTCCCAAAAGTGTCCCAACCAGGGTTTGACCTTCAAACAATATACAAATAGCAATACTTTTTGGGTCAAATAGATATTGACTCTCAAGTTATACTAGTTACCCAGAGATACCTGCATGTTTCTTATATGTGCTAGCTACTAAACATGCCTGGATTTTACTGATTTATCATTCCCACCTATGTGGAATATTCAAATAATGCTAATTGTTTGTGGTTTCTGGAGAATATATTAGGCAATTTGAACCCATGAATGCCAAGATTTGTTGTTTTCTGGAATATTGTGTGTGCCACATTAATTTTCACTGTGGTGGGTGTCAGAGTGCCCTTTAAAAGTCTATGGGAGATCAGCAGTGGGTTGCTCCCGGTTCGGACCGGCTCTTAGAACCGGTAGCGCCGGCGGCAGGAGGCTCCGCCCACCCACCCGGGACGCTTCTGCGCATGCGCAGAAGCATTGCGCGTGCGCACAAGCGCGCACACAAAACCAGTGGCAAAATATTTTACAACCCACCACTGTGGGTGATATAGAAGTATATAATATTTTACTCTGTTTGCATGTCACCCGTTTTTAAAATGAGTACAATGACAAAAGTTATTATTTTCATATTGCTCTATGTGGATTGCTGGTACATATGGATGGCTAATATTAGGGGTGAGTGAGCAGAGTCAGCATGTCACTCTTTATCAGCAAAGAAACCACTTGCAGACTTGCTCTGTTTTTTTTAATTTTGAAGGTATTTTCCCCCTCACTTCAGAAAATGAAAGTGTATGGTTCCTGACAACATTGTGCAAGTTTTTTGTTTGTGTGATTGCTGGCTTACTTGAACCAAGAATGTCTAGCCTTTAAAAAGTGTAATTCAAGTCTATCCAACAAGAAAATGGGTACTGTAGTTAACATAAAAGTGATTTAGAATAACATTTCTGGGAAAATTTGCTATGGCAAGTATTTTTAATGGATATCTCTATTCATGGCCAGAAAATGCAGCTGTAAGGGTCAGAACTGTTGTAGAAAACATACACCATGTTCCTTACAAAAGGGCAGTCAGCTACCTTGGCATGACAAGTAGCCAATTTCACAAGTAATTAATTTAATTTTTAGATGAAGCAAGCAGGCACAGAGAGACATGACTACCAATGAAGTTAAAAATATTTGCTTCTGATTATATAAGCCGAAAGAATTATTTTTTTTCTTTTTCTTTCTTTCTAGCCAGCATATGTATGTTAAAGCAGTTATCCTGCTATAAAAAATAATTTATTTCTAAGAAGCATTTTGCCCATTTAAAAATGAGGGAAGTATTGAGAAAATAATCTCAAGAGTATCTTAAAATGTTACACCAAGGAAAACTAGTCACCAATCTCTTGCAACATTCCATTTTTTCCCCTCTCACAAGAGATAACTGCTTGGTCTGAGCCAAAGCTTCTCATTCTCTAAAAATATTTCAGTGGGGTATTGTTTTTTTTAAGCGTATGGCATGTGTCACCAAGGTGGCTGGCTGCCTCTGTGAAAGGAATTTTTTCGGGCGGGATGCCTGAATGCCAGTAGGCAATCGGGGGAGGCTCCTTACTTGTCCCTATGCGGTTTATTCGCTCATGGGAATCAAGCCTATGGGAATCTTGACTATTGCAACGCACTCTACATGAGGCTACCCTTGAAGAACATTCGGAGACCTCAGCTAGTGCAAAATGCGGCGGCGCGTGTGGTGATGGGTGTCCCTAGATACACCCATGTGACACCCATCCTTCGCGAACTGCATGGGCTGCCTATAGGTCTCCGAGCGCAATGCAAGGTGTTGGTGATTACCTTTAAAGCCCTACATGGCTTAGGACCAGTTTACCTCCGAGACCGCCTTCTCCAACATACCTCCCTAAGACCGATTAGAGCCTACAGAGTTGGTCTGCTGGTGGTCCCGTCAGCCAAACAATGTCGGCTGGCGGGCCCACGAACGAGGGCCTTCTCTGTGGCAGCACCGGCTCTCTGGAATACACTACCCCCCGAGATCTGCATTATTCCCACCCTGCCAGCCTTCAGAAAAGCAGTAAAAACACGGCTTTGTCGACAGGCCTGGGGCCAATGATTTTAATACAACACCGATCACTCTTGGCCCCATGAATGATTTATTGTATGGGTTTTTAATGTTTTTAAATGTTTTAATATCTATTGTTTTAATGCTTTTTAAATTTGTTGTTGCATGTGAATTTTTACTGTTGTGAGCCGCCCAGAGTCTCTGTGGAATGGGCGGCATACAAATGCAACTAATAAATAAATAAATAAGCCGCCGACCTCAATGATGTGCAGGCCCAGCGTCTTACCACGTGAGCCACCGCAGCCCCCATTTTGGTGGTGCTATCCATGAATACAGAAATACCTCTCTTAAAAGAAAAGTCCAGCTGGTAGATTGGTTGGTTTTCCTGAATTTAGGGCAAATTTGAGTGTTAATTTTAACAGTCTTTGTAATCATGGAATCATAGCGTTGCAAGGAAATTAGAAGTCATCTAATCCATTGCCCCCTCTCCTGCTTTGAACAGGATCCAACATCACTGGCATATGACTGCTCAGCTTCTGCTTGATGATCTCTTGTAAAAGAGAGCTCACCATCTCATGCAGCCACCAGTTTTGCTGGCAAACAATGCATAGTCAAGAAGGTCCTCCAAACATGAAAACGTAACTTACTTCTGTGTTGTTTTTAACCACTGATCTGTTCCTGCCTCTTGAGCAATAGAGAGTAATTCTACTTTATCTTCAATATGGAACCCTTCAGAAATTTGGAGATTCTTTCTCTTATACCTCCCTTAGTTATCTCTTATCTCCTCTGTAGGCTAAACATATCTGGTTTTTTTTTTATCCCGTCCTCATAGGCCTTGGTTTCCAGATCTCTCGCCATCATAGACCTTCTCTGAACTTGTTCCAATGTCACTTTTTTTTTTCAAACTGGACACAGTACTCCAAATGGAATATGATCATGGCAAAGAACACTGGGACATTCCCCATGTTACGTTGTGTTAATGCAGCCCAAAATATTCATTTGCTTTTTTAGCATCTGCTTCACACTGCTGCCTTATGTTGGTGACTGACACATGGAGCCTTTTCATATGTATTATTGTCATGCCAGATATCCCGTCCTATACCCGTCCTATACTTGTGTGTTTCATTTTAACTGTCCAGTGGTATAATTTCACATTTTTTTCTGTTGAATTTCATATTATTCAATTCAGACTCTGCTAAAGTTTGTCTGGATCTTTTTGAATCTCTTTCCTGTAAATTAACAAAACCTCGCAAACTTTGTGTATTCTGCAAACTGGCCTCCCTTATTCAAGTAACTGATAAATATGTTGAGTGGAACAGGGTCCCAGGGCTGAGCCCTGTTACATGACTGTAGATCCTTCCCTCCATGCAGCCTTTAATGAACATCCTTTGGGTACAGTTATTCAGCCAACTGAATCCATCCAGAATATAATCTAGCCCATATTTTATCATTCTATTGAGGAAAATATGACAACAGACTTTGATGAAGGTTTTGACTGTGCCATGATATACTACATAAGTTGTGAATGCTCCAACACTGGAAGTTTTTAAGAAGATGTTGGATAACCATTTGTCTGAAGTGGTGTAGTGTTTCCTGCCTAAGCAGGGGGTTAGACTAGAAGACCTCCAAGGTCCCTTCAAACTCTGTTATTCTATTCTATATAACGCATTCCCCTTATCTACTAAACTAATAACTGCATCAAAGATATATAATTACTTTGCTGCAATGTATCTGTAATAACCATACTGGCTCCTGTTTACTGGAAAATGTCAATCCAATGCACGTGATATGATGCTACTTATCTGGAACCTCCCTCCTCTCTGAAAGAGGGAACCTTCTCTTCCAATCTTCTGGGATTTTTCCAGTCCTTCAGGGGTTTTCAAAAATTACTGAGAACTGTTCTGTGATCATACCCACTATTCCCTCCGTTATCCTGTAATGGCCCCGGAGACCTGAAATAATTTAAATTAGCCAAGTTCTCTCTTACCATCTCCCGGTCTATTCTAAGTTACTATTCTATGATGGAATTCTCTGAGTCTGAGAATTAAAATAGACATTTTCAAAATATTACAGAAAAATAGATATTTCTGTAATATTAAATAAACAATTAGCATCAGTCAAAAAAAAAGGCCACAGAGATATCCCTTAACACATTCATGGATATCCATATCCATATCCAATTATCAAGATTCAGTAATTTAATCCCTTTTTCTTGCAAAACAATTGCCTACTCTGAATCTGTGAGAATCTTGCTTTCTTGGTTGTGAGCGGACCTAGTTACCTCCTTTCCCCAAGAGCATAATAATGACCAAATATTCCTTGATTTTAATTCTTAAGGAAGAAAAATATAGGAGTTGGAACTTTCTTCTTACTGCAATGGATACCCTCTTTGTTTTTCCTTTTGTTTCTAATGTATACAAAGAATCTTTTGGGGGGAGGGGATTCTGGTATGTCTCACAAACATCAATTTTAAGCTTTAGCCACTTTGACACAGTTTCTACAGTTTTTAGAGACTACTTTGCATTCTTTGTTGTATGTCCTTACTTTTGCTTCCCGTATACTTTAGCTTCCCATATACTTTGCTCAATAGCATTTTAAGGAATTCTATATACAGTATATGCATACTGGCTTCTTCTAGTTCCTCCAATTTTTCCTTCCTACAGAAATTGTTTGCAAATGTACCTTCGATCTTTTTAGGATTTCGCATCCTTCTGACACCTTCTCTTTCAGCATTTTAAGTCACTGGATTTGACCTACATTCAGAGTCAAACAAGAATTGATGTTCTAAGTTGCAGTATACAGGTCTGTCTTTTCCAAGTTCCTCCTTCCTTATAGATCATGAATCCAAAGATGCACTAAAATACCAAACACCTTTAGTGCAACCAATTCCTCCTGTTGATACAAATTAGGTCCAGAATAGCAAATCTTTTTCTTCTTTCCATATTCTGATATTCTGATTAAATTGTCAGCAAGAATAGAAAATAATATTTGGTTCTCTCTTGACCAAGCTAGACTATTGGCAGGGAAAGCCCCCAGAAAAAAATGATTCTTCTTCTTACTCTCCACAAAGAAATAGAACGTGCTAAATGTTGTTAAAATACCGTTTGCATATTCTCAATCACAATTAAGAGGTCTCAGTATCTCTGAGAACTATTAGTTTTTTCCAGCTTATAAGATTAGTTGCTGAAGAAAGGGGGGGGGGAACAATCCTACTACAATGTGTCTGCTCAGGGACACTGAGTGGGAAAACACACTAAAGCAATCACTTGATAGCCAACAATTCTGAGCAAGAAAAAGAAAAGTCACATATTATAACTTAAATTACCTTTACTCTGAATACCACTCCACTTAAAGTGCAATTGACAGTTATTTTGTGGCTGCGGAAGTCATGAGAACTGATGCCCTGAGATTTAGTTATGATCTCAAATTGGGACTGAAGAGATCCATCATTGTTGCTTGCCTTCTCCATGTTTTTTAAAATGCCAAAGGCCTGTTATGATATGTTCAGATTTCCATGGGGATGGGCCAAGCAACACCTTTGCTTTGTTCTCAGTACTCATTTACTGAAATAGTGTTTCCCGCCCGCACAAGAAGTTCACTGCTAATATGTTAAAAAAAGGTTACAATGACTTTAGATACTACAGATGATAAACCAGCTGCCTATTAATCAAAGCAGTCTCAGCTGAGAGAGAATAATGTTCTCTGTCTAATGTTGTTATTCTGGCACTTGTCTCACTTATGATGATAAGATGCTCCTTGAGAGCAAAGACATACACAATAGTGGAAGAATGCTTAACCCAAAGTGAAAACTGCAGGGAAGAACACTATTACGGTAATCACTTCCAACAAGTATCTCAAACTTTTTAAAATTTGGGCACATAGAAATGGGCAATTTAAAAATACAGAATTTGACAATTTATGACATTTATTCTGAGATTCTGATACCAAGTATTGAGGAGGAGGAGGAGGAGGAGGAGGAGGAGGAGGAGGAGGAGGAGGAGGAGGAGGAGGAGGAGGAGGAGGAGGAGGTGGAGGAAACTGTACAAAATTGCTCAATGTCATCTAATACCTCAAACCACTGAGAATTTGCAGTAGCACGAGATTAGCATACAAGCAATGTTCTACCCTTTATCTAAGATTATGGGGTGTGGTTTCAAAGTTATACATATGTTTGCTGAAAGCATTTTCTGCAGTTAGTGCTCTCTATAGTAATGCTTGCATTGGCATCTACTTCAAGCAATATTTAGAGTTTCTAAAACTTACATGTACAGATCACAATTGTGAAATAAAGGTAAAAGATTAAGGTAGGCATCCATACATGTAGAAAGGAGCAGAAGACAACTGGTCTACTGTGCTGCATTAGCATTTCAGTTTTGCTACATATTAAGCAAAGATGGTGAATTTGATTTCATATAGTGTGGCTTACAGGTTGAACTCTTTTTATAGTAAATTTACTAAAAATTACAATTAAAAAGATAAAAATGAATACAAACTAAAATGTAAAATAAAAAAAATAGAATGTGCAGAAAAAAATAGAAAAGTAGAAAAGTAACAATGAAGAAAAATGAAAGAAATATATAAAGAAATTATTCACTTTCATTACAATAAACAATTTTAGTAGCTTATCACCTGATCTTAAATTACAACAAACAATCTCTTTCCATATCCCATCTCTTATCTATAAACAAATAAATGAGGGGTCATCATTTCAATCCTGCCTGGTGTCAGCAAAAGATTATCAGAGATAACAACATATTTATTTAATCTTCATCAAATAAACCAACCCTTCCTTTTACTGTTAACAATATAGTCCCTTAGTCCCTTCAAATCATGTTCTAAAAATTCATTTCTTTTCATTTTTTTTCTTTGTCCTTTCTCAAAAATTCTTCAAAGTCCCTTTTGTAAATCCAATATAAAAAAGTTAAATGGGTCACTCTTTTGGTTTCTTATTTGCACATCCTTTTAATTATGAAGATATCAATTGGTTTCTCTTGTGTTTTGTATAGAAGCTTTTTCCAAATTATTCTTGTATTCTGTCATTTTTAAATCCACGTTCACATCAATCTGTTTTGTCCAGAAAAACTTGTTCCTCTTCCATAACATCTTTTAAACATAGTTTTTCTATAGAGGCAGGCAGTCTTAAAACTGACTTCTGGGTCCATTGTTCAAATATATCCTTCAGTATCTCCAAAATTAAAGTATTTTGCTCCATTCTGTATGAGCAAGTCAAATTTTTAAGAGTTCTTCTTTACTTGTAATCGTTAGTTCCTTCTGGTTCCCTCTAGGGTACAACCTTCTAAGTCTATTATGCTTTTTCTTACAATTAATGTCAAAATCTTATTTCAAATGCCCCATTAGTCTCATTCCAAAATCAACATTCTAATTGCCCTTTGTTGTTTATTTCATAAAAAATTACAATTATATTTTAAACATCTCTCACTAAGAATGGGAGAAAAAAACCTCATCAGGGGCTTCCTGAAACTTGTCAATCCAAAAGTTTATAAAAGCTGAAAGGCAGTTAACAATCTATTTTCAAAAGTGTTTAGAAAAGGAAGTACATAAACCCAGTGTTCTTTTGAAGGCACTAACACAGTTTGAGCAAGATGGCTATTCCCTTGTCAACCAACTCTAAACTGACCAGTGACGGGCTGTTTTGTGATCTCCTCATGAGGAGCACTTGTGAGTGATCTCAAATCCTCTCCTTGTCGGAATTACAAACGGCCAGTCTGCTCTTCAGCCCTTCTTTCTGCCATAGTCATTAACTATGTTTTTAGCAGAACCATTTTCAGTTCATCATTTTTTCCCTGGAACTCCCCCCTACAGCTCAAACTCTTATAGAAAAAGAATAAGATTTTCAAGCTCATAAGCAAAGAACCATTTATGGCTGAGTGCTCCAGTTACTGAGACAGTTATAAAGCAAAAAAAAAGAAGTAAAAATGTATTACTTAATTAGCAGCAGTTTTTAAGCAGAGAGTAGCATTTTGGGGGAAATAAATGACATCTGTAGATGTACTTTTCCACAACGAGACAATACTTCGAGAGTTTTTAGATAAAAAATAAAATATTTAAGCAGGTTATAAATACATCAAACAATAACTAAAAACTATATTACAATGTCATGATTCAAGATAGGCTGGGAAGCAGTAATATGATTTTTTTTATATTTTTATATTTTTATATATTTTTTTAAGTAGAACTTTTTGATGAGTGCAATCATTCTTGATGTTTTAGTTGTAATTAACAATTATTTAACTAATAGCAAAAGATAGGATTTTGTGTATTCATTTATGTGCCAGAATTGCTTATCCAATCTAATTAGGAATAAATTTATAAATCCGTGGAGATATTTATGATTGTCCAGTTCTGCTTACAATGCAAAAACTTCAAGTTTGCCATTTGCAATATAGGCATTTGATTACCTTCTTTTTTTTCTCAAGATTTTCATAGACATATTTGTTGGGAAAAGAGCACCTGCTACTGATTGCAGGCAGACAGTATTACCATGATATCTATATTAAATTATTCTGATACTAGGAAATCTATTTCTAATTATGGTGAGCAGAGGCAAGTCTTAGCTTGCATGCAGAGTTTCAATTAGCTTTATTGAAAATTCTTGTGCAGGTTCACATAATAGTTTTTCTTAAAAATCATAAAGCACCAAGAAATATTGTTCAGCAATTATATCCTACAAAGTGGTTTAGAGAAAATTGTTTCTATGGTACAATACAAAACATAGCATTTGAAACTATTTAACAGATTATTAACCAGCATGATCTGAAGTGTATTTCTACAATGTTACATAGTGAGGAATGTCACCTATTCCAACTAGAATGGCATATAAAAATAATAGATCATTATGGATTCCAGTGCACCGAGAGTTAAAGATATTATAAAATATATCTGTAGCATAAAGATAATTTTATGCCTTTACCCGATAGTAATTTTATTTCCTCTAAGAATGAATAATTTTATGTTCAGAATTTTATTTTAAAAATTTACTGCTGTTTTCTAGTTTCATCTGTGATGTACTGTAGAAGAAGAAGATGCATTAAAAAACTAAACTGTCTGTTTTCTGCAGCATTAGTTAGTTTATACTTTCCAAGAAAAAAAACTTTTGTCACTAATATGAAATGATCAAAGATAAAAATTAACATATATGAGAAAGTTATGGATAAACACTGGTCTTGGATGTTCAACAGAATTTACCGTATTTTTCGGAGTATAAGACGCACCTTTTTACCCCCAAAAAGAGGGTGAAAACTTGGGTGCGTCTTATACACCGAATGCAGCCCCACCTAGCCAGCCACCCCCACCCTTTGGCCTCTGTCTTCCAGCAATTTACCTGTTTGCAGCAAAGAGGGAAGAGCCTATAAAGCCAAGCAAGTCACTAGCACTTCCCGATCTACAGCTGATTTGCCACGTGGGAAAATGAAAGTGAAACTGCAAAGGCAAATAGCTGGGAGAGACACGCAGATTTTTATTTTTTGCTAAACTGGATGGAAGCGGGTAAGTGAATAACTATAAATGTCTGTAGAATGTTCAAATTATTAGACTTATTTTTTTTAAAGACTGCTTTATTATTGTTCTAGAGCCAGGGGCAATTTTAAGACTTGTGGACTTCAACTCCCAGAATTCCACAGCCAGCTTTGTTAGCTTTGCTGGCTGTGGAATTCTGGGAGTTGAAGTCCACAAGTCTTAAAGTTGCCAAGATTGGAGATCCCTGTAAATCTAGACAAGTTAACAAAATAAAGCTTTTTAAAATAAATGCTTGCTCTGAAGAGCCCCAGTGCTATTGTATCTTCTTTTAAATAATAGAGAATAATGTATACTTCCAGAAATTTTAATTAATTTTAACAGCTCTGTACAAGTATAGTCTGAAATGTAACAGTGTCCTGTTTAGTATTAGAGTTTAGTTACCTTGGAGTAGATCTATTTAAATAATTGGGAGCAGTTAGTGTGACTACATTTAAGAAAGCTTTCTGGCATAATGTACATTTCTCCAATTCTTTGCTATTTCTATGGGTCAAGCACACATGCACAGAAATACACAGCAAACAGTGTATATCATCTGTGCTGTTTGCTGTTTGGCAAATTGCTTGGAGGCAGAGGCCTTTTTTCCTTGTTTTCCTCCCCCAAAACTAAGGTGTGTCCTATACTCCGAAAAATATGGTATTTAATTTTAATCTAGTCCTATATGTACCAAGAAATAATTTGGAGAAAGCCACGCTCACATCTATGCTAGGGATAAATCAAATTCACTGAGACTGCTTACAGCTTATGTTGAAAGTTCAAATGGTCACGGTATGCTGAAAAGCTATCCCACCAAATTTTCAAGGATTTAATTGAATTATTTTCCCTAAACATTTGACATTATCATTTGACCACACTAATACAATTTAAAAAATAGAGAATATTTTGTGAATATCCATTTGAATAAAAAAAAACTAAAAAGTTCACTCCCATATTTGATGAGAATGTTTATCCACAGCTTTAAGAATTGTATTACTTTGAGTAAAAATCTAGTATTAACTCAGTATAATATTACTCCAAGATTTATAAAGAATTCATTAATAATTATGCATCCCTATTAAAATTTACATTTTGAACACATACACATACACATAAAATATAGTATATAGTTTATATACAGTATTATCCTCAATAGATATAATATTTCTCTCTCCGCCCTACTGAGTCTCTCATTGAAATTTTTGAAAGAATGAGCAAAACCAGTCACTGGATTATAAATCACTAATATGAATTGAAACTTACAAAAAAAAAAGAATAAAAAATAGAGCAGAAAAGAAAAAAAATAGAAAGAATAGAAAAGAAAGGAAAATAAGAATAGAGTAAAGAAAAAAAAGAATATACTGTACAAAGAAATGATTTCCTCCTAAATCACAAGTATAAACAATTTTTGTAACTTGTCACCTGCTCTTGAATTACAATGAATGATCTCTCCTTTCCATATCCCATCTCTTATCTATAAACAAATCCATAAAGGATCGTCATTTCAAATCTGCCTGGTGTCAGGAAAAGTCCATTAAAGGTTACCAGAGATAACAACATATTTATTTTAATCTTAATCAAATAAACCAACCCTTCCTTTTACTTTTAACAATATAGTTCCTTGGTCCCTTCATATCATGTTCTAAAAATTTATTTCTTTTCATTTTTTCTCTGTCCTTCTCACAAGATTCTTCAAAGTCCCTTTGGTAAATCCAATATAAAAAAAAATATCCAGGTCACATTTTTGGTTTATTATTTGCACATCCTTTTAATTCTCAAGATATCAGTTGGTTTTTCTTGTGTGACATATAGAATCTTTTTCCAAATCATTCTTAGATTTTGTCATGTTTAAATCCACTTTCACATCAATCTGTCTTGTCCAGAAAAATTTGTTCCTCTTCCATAACATCTGTTAAACATAGTCTTTAAGAGGCAGGTACTCTTAAAATTGGCTTCTGGGTCCATTGTTCAAATATATATATTTCAGTATCTTCAAAATTAAAATATAAATCTTGACTATTGCAATGCGCTCTACATGGGGCTGTCCTTGAAAAGCAACCAAAAGCTCCAGTGTTTATCTGCATCTGGTCCAAAATACAGTGGCCCGCATGGTTTTGTGCAGACCATTGTGTGCAAGTGTCATCTCTCCTGCGGGAGCTGCATTGGTTGCCGATTTGCTTCCAGGTGCTGGTTGTTACTTTTAAAGCTGTTCATGGCTTCCGACTAGATTGTCTGTGGGGCCGTCTCTTCCTCGTCACATCCACTCAACCCACTAGAGCGGGGAGTCAAGGAATGTTGCGGGTCCCATCCCCTAAGGCAGTGATGGTGAACCTTTTTTCCCTTGGGTGCCGAAAGTGCATGCGTGCGTGCTATCGCGCATGCGTGAGTGCCCACACCTATAATTCAATGCCTGGGGAGGGCAAAAACGGCCTCCCCCGCTCCCCCGGAGGCCCTCTGGAGGCCGGAAATGGCCCGTTTCCCAACTGCTGGTGGGCCCGGTAGGTCCATTTTTCATCCTCCCCAGGCTCCAGAGGCTTCCCTGGAGCCTGGGGAGGGCAAAAACACCCTCCCCAGTCCCCCACGGAGGCCCTCCAGAAGCCGAAAACGCCCTCCCAGAGCCTCCATGCGAGCCAAAAATCAGCTGGCCGGCGTGCACATGCGCGCTGGAGCTGAGCTAGGCAATGGCTCGTGTGCCGGCAGATATGGCACCGCGTGCCACCTGTGGCACCCGTGCCATAGGTTCGCCATCACTGCCCTAAGGGGATACACCTGGCAGGACCCAGAAGGGCCTTCTCCGTAGTGGCTCCCTTCCTCTGGAACATTATACCTCCAGAAATTAGGCCCCCATTCTGACACTCTTTCTCAAGACCCTGAAGACGTCGTTTTGCCACCGGGCCTGGGGAACCCAGAGTGGGATGGAGCCCATTAAATTGTTGTTTTGAGTGTGTGTTGTCGCCGAGGTGGGGGGTTAATGTTATTATTATTTTTTACTTGTATTATTTTTATTTTTTCTATACTGTGTTTTTATTGTCTGTAAGCCACCTAGAGTCGTTGCGAGCAAGTAGGCAGCTATATAAATTATCATAAATAAATAAATAAATAAATAAATAAATAAATAAATAAATAAATAAATAAATAAATAAATAAATAAATAAATAAAATTTTGCTCCATTCTGTATGAGTAAGTCAAATTTTTAAGTGTTCTTCTTTACTTGTAATTTTTAGTCCCTTCTGGTTCCCCTTAGGGTCTAGCCTTCAAAAGTCTATTATAGTTGTTTTAATAGTTCAAAACAGCAACATTTTCTCTTAGGAAGGATTCTTATAATTAACATCAAAATCTTACTTCACATCCATCTGGATCCTTAATCAATTTGTAACTTTCCAAAATTAACATTCTAATTGCTCTTTTGCTGTTTATTTTATGAAAAAAAAATTACAATTATATTTAAAACTTCTCTCACTAAGGTTTGAAGAAAACTCACGAAGTAGTTTCTGAAACTTGTTGATCTAAGGTTCCTAATCAGAGGTGGGTTCCTCCCAGTTCGGACCATTTCTATAGTACCAGTAGTAATGTGGCGGCCTGGGTCACTGGAACCGGCAGCGACCCAGGCCTGCCATGACCCCAAGCCGGTTCTCTCGGCAGTGCCATAGGCGCTACCATCTTGTTTTTTGCTTCCGCGCATGCGCAGAAACTTTTTTTTAAGTACTGCGCATCCGCAGAGGGTCATTTCCAGGAAATGAAGCGTGTGCACAAAATGTGCACTTCCGTCGCGATGCCAACTAAAACCAACTAAAAGTAGCTCCTAGAGCCTTAGGATGTTTCTTTTGGATTACTAAATTAGCACTGTGACAAATCTTTTGAGGTAATAAATTGACATTAACTTGTTGAATTGTAATTAATTCTATGATTGAGTGTATAATTTAAGAAAAAATATCATTTACCTATATGAGTAATGAATTATTCAGAAAGTAACAAGCTTTCTGAAAATTCTGTAATTTGAAGCAAGGAAGGTCGTATAACTTTTTTCTTTCTGTTCTAAAGTATTACTTGTTGTCTGCTTTCTGAATATTTGGGAAAAAACAACTGAAAAGGTTAATAGGTATGTCATGTTTCTTGTTAACAAATGTTTGTTTCTTGTTAATAAAATACTACATATCTCTATCTGCAGCAGGATTTTCACAAATCAAAAATAATGCATTAACTAATATTTGCATATAGTCATTCAATGCAGAACAGGTAGTTCTCATTTAGCAACCATAATTGGGACCAGCAACTCAGTCACTAAGCGACATGATCACTAAGTGGAAAATAAAAAGCCTATGAATCTGGTTACAATTTGACTTCATTTTTCCTTTTTTTTTTTCACTCCCTGCTCATTTAATGTTCACCATGGTGCTGGAATAATTAGCAGGAAGTGAATTAATGTTTATATTTATATTGATTGGCGAGGAAAGGATTACAAGAGAGCAAGCAGGCACATAGAGGTGAATAGACATCAAAAGCAATATGCTGGTTGTCAATATGCTTCTTGCAGGAGCTCCTTAGGAGGCAAACAAAATCCGAAGGAGTGAAAGAGATGCATGGAGGCTAATTCAGTCATAGAACTGAGCTTGTTAACTTAGATAGAACATAGAACCTTTAGGAGAAGCACTCCACTGATGTGGAGAAAAGCAGCTCAGGAAGAAATTGTCTGGTTAAGTAATCTTTCTGCTCTGGTGGGAGCAGAGAAAAATGGATCAGGCACAGAACAATGGGTACTAATTGATTTTAATGGCAAACACAAGACTGAGGGAGGCAAACACATGACTGAAACAGGGATACTGCAAAAGGATGTAAATGGGCATTGGTTGCAAAGTTATTTCCAAGTTTGTAAATATGGGCATTAGTTGCAAAGTAACTTTGAATGGTTGCTGTCCAAGGCAGTTGTTTAGTGAGGTATCCCACCCACTAGTCATTCCTGATCTCAAGGTAAATATAATAGAACATTACAAAGGACAATTGCATTGTGCAACAGTTGTCAGTACCATTTGGTACCAAATCAGTACCATTTCTGAAAAATTAACAGAAATGAATTGTTCTTACTATATAGCACATATTGTATGTTAAGCACTATAGAAGAATGCCTTAGCGTTTGTTCTCAAAATTGAAGAATGTCTTAGTGAATAGTATGTTGTTTGTGTGTGTGTGTGTGTGTATGAGTGTGTATGCGCACATGCATACATAAATACATAGATCTTGCTCTTTTTCCCCACCCCATTCTCAGAATTGTATTTCATGCATCTAGTGAAATGAATTGTGATAGATGATATCTTGATATCTTTAGTTGATACCGTGTTTTCCCGAAAATAAGACAGGGTCTTATTTTCTTCTAAACCCCAAAATAAGGGCTTAGCCTTATTATCAGGGGGTCTTATTATTTTGGGGGTGCAGGAGGCCCCGGGTGGCCTGCGCACTCACAGCTGGGAGTCTGGCAGAGAGGCTCCCTCTGCACGTCGCCATCAAGCCTCTTCCCTCCTGCGGGGTGTGTTTGTGTGAACACAAGTGGCCTGAAGGCCCCAAGCCGCATGAGTGCCTGTCCCCCCATCCCCACTCGCGTGCCTCCCAGGCCTCACCACATCGATGTTGGCGAAGCTGGTAAGCACCAGGTCCTTGAGGAGCTCGCAACCGATGCCGCCGGTGCCCACCATCAGCACTCGCGCGGAAGCCACGGCCTGGGCCAGCTCCCCCTGCAGGGTCCAGTTCCAGCTCCAGCCTTGACCATAGAGTGGGAAGCGCACTCGCAGAGTGGCCGCTGCCCTGGCTGGGGTTTGGAAGCCGCAGAGCCAGAGTTTAGGGGAGAGAAAGAAATAAAGACTTCTGTTGCTTCTACTTTTGGCTGCATGCAAGGAAAGCAGCAGAAGTCTTTCTTTCTCTCCCCCAAACTCCGGCTCTGCGGCTTCCAAACCCCAGCCAGGGCAGCGGGTGCTCTGCGAGTGCGCTTCCCACTCTATGGTGACGGTCATTGGAGGCCTCCCCTTCCCCCTGCTCCTCTCCGATCTCCCCACAGTCCACCCACCTGAGCGCTGACTGACCGGAGCACCCGCCGGCATGTCCGGGAAGCCCCTCCGCCTTGGGAGTCACCTGCACAGCCTCTTGGAGTGAAAGGGGAGAAAGATTTCTTGCATACAGCATGCAGCCAAAAGATTCCTTGTCCTGGTGCTGTGTCTTACGTGCACTCTCCCCGCCCTGTCTGAAAGGTTTGCTCGTCGGCTGCTTCTGCTGCTGCACCCAGCTCGGGTTCCTCAGGCAGCCCGTGAGAGTTTCCTCCCCCTCCTACTTCGCTCGAGAGCCGGAGGCGGGGGTGGGAGCAGAGAAGCTGCCGCTAGCCGCTTTGTTTCCTCGCAGCTTCTGAACAGCTGGTGAGTCCCAGAAGACCCCAACACCGCCGCTTGAACCTCCACAGCAGCATTCTCAAAGTCACTATGCCCTCCTCCTAGTCTTTGTCGCCTGCCTCTGGCTCTGCCACTCCCAGCGCCACTGGCACTCTCGCCTCTGCCTCTGCCCCTCTCCCTGCCCCTACCCAGAGCCGGGTCACCACCCCCGCCACTACCTGCTCTGCCCTCCGCCGTTTTCATCAAGTGTATGTGTGTGTGTGTGACAGAGAGAGAAAGAGAAACGGAGAGGAAACTCTTTCAAACAACATTGCCTGCAATTCTTGTTATTCCCCTCCGTCATCTCTCTCTCTCTCTCTCTCTCTCTCTCTCTCTCTCTCTCTCTCTCTCTCTCTCTCTCTCTCTCTCTCTCTCTCTCTCTCTCACACACACACACACGCACACGCACACGCACACACACACGCACACACACACATTTTATCACTTGAAAAGGACAGGCTGCGCTTTGCTTCTATCGTAAGCACACGCTTCCCACAATCGCCTGTCCTTTTTTCAAGCAGCAGCAGCTGGGGAGGAGGGTGATTCTAACGGGCCACATGGCTTTCTGCCTCATTGTAGCAGGAGCCTAAGCAACACCCGCAGAGTGCAAGCTATGGTCGCCGCTTGCTCCATAGCCACAAGGTGAGCTGCAGAACAGAGGGGCCCTCGGCTGCAAGGTTGCCTAGCGCTGTGGGCAGAGCTGGGGCTAGCAAGAATGCACTGGAAATATCTCTAGGCCCCGGAGAGACAGAATTTCCGGCCCTCACTCGATCAGCTGATCAGCGGGCCGTGGTTAAGGGGCCCAGCAGCCTTAAGGTGACCAGGGAAGGGAAGGGCTGCCTCCTGTGCTGGCCATGGCCACCCCTTCACTAGGGCTTATTTTGGGGGGAGGGCGTATATTTACGCCCACCCCAAAAATCAGGCTTGGCCTTGTTTTCAGGACATGTCATATTTTCAGGGAAACACGGTATCAACTAAAGCAAATTGGTTAATCTTTAAAGTGCCACAAGACAGTGTGTGGAGTTTCATAGTATTCTAAGATATTTATTCTGAAACAACTGAATCTTCTAAACATTTAAGAATATGTAATATATTTATGATCTATAAACTGAGAGCTAATAAAAATATGTAATCTTAAATATTTCATATTAATAGGGCATGCTATTTTTTGCAGAAACAAGGAAAAAGTTACTATCAAAAATATTCTATTTTAAGTAGAATGTTTTTGATAGCAATTTAAGCATTCTTCTGTAGCATAAATTGATTACTTTTAATTTTATCACATTATTTTAAAATACAGTAACAATTAAATTCATGCAACTTACTCCTACAGGCTGAAAAATTAGTCCATCCACTTCATGAGAGACTTCTCTTGCAAAATTTCCCTCAAGAAGCTGCAAGAAGCACCAAATGATTATTGGCAATTACAATTAAGAAGTAAAACAATCCTGGCATATAGAAGAAAAATATCTAAACATCTATGCTTGTTTAGTTATGGTATTTATATACTATATAACTGCCCTCAAGATTATATACAGCATTTATTGGAGAGAATTAGCTTCTAATGTCTATTAATTAATCATTTAAAAAGCAGATGGTTAGGAGATAAATACTGCTATAAAACAGTAAACACATGTTTTAATGTTCATGAATTGAAGTCTGCATTGCAGAAGACATGAGGCCAGTTGAGATGTAATAGTCCTTGCCTTTATTGTGTCCATTTTTTATCCTTGCTTCTCCCACACTAATTTCTAATTCATACCAACAGTGGCTCTAAGCATTACTAGTCAGCATCGTTTTAAATGCTTCCAAGTATGAATATGGAAGTCATTTTACATGTGGCCATATTACTTTTTACTCATTCTATCTGAATTAATAGCAGTTCAACTGCAGAAAAGAAAAAAAATAATCCAACTGAGTTAATAATCCAACCACCCATTCCTCAAACATGACCATGAGATTAGATTAGCCACAGTTTATTCAGGTTAAGACATGGAACTAAACTCTAGTGAGTCAAAAGTGAAAGCTGCCAGAGGGGAAATACGCATTTTACAATAAACATTTGTTGTTGTTGTTCCTAGTGTTTTTCTAGTGTAGAGTCTGCTTTTATCAAATCAACCCAGTACTGACCCATTTGGTTGCAACAGGAATTGACCGACCGACCTGTTGCTTAAGTCTGACATTGTGGTCTGAGAGAGCGCAACTGAGAGAGAGCAGGCTTTCATGAGTAAGGTAGACTAAAACTCAGGCTCCTGGTTTCTAGCCCGGAGCCTTAACCACTGGACCAAATTGACTCTCACTAAGGTATGCAATACATCTTTAGGTATACATTAATATAACAATGTTCATCATTATGCCAATAAGATCTCCCTTTTACAGGCTTGTTTCTTTTTTGAATAGTCTTTGCTGGACCACTTTTCCCCCCCGTTATTTTTTTTCTTAACCTTTTCCATTACCTTATGAAAGCCAATCAATTTATATCTGAAGTTGTTATAAATCCCTTAACAGTTTAAAGGTAAACATCGACTTCTTCTACTAGTTGGGGTATCACATATGAATGAGGAAGTCTTGGGAATGTTAGAAGATGAAATCTACTAGTATGTACTTAGTATAAAAAAGCTGCTCTAAATTTAAACCAAATAAAATAGACTACTGGTCTATTGTGTTTATTCTGCCTAAATATTAGTATGAAAGGCAGCACACTGCTTAAAAAGAATAAACATGTTCAAATATCCATTCTTCTTCAGACCATAGTATTAGAATAAACATTAAATCAGTATCTTCTGATTAAAATATATTAAATGTTAACTATAATGGAAGTTTTAATTAAATGAATTTATGGCAGACACAAGAATGAGAATGCTGTTATACTAATAGATTTTTTTTGTACAATTTGGATAATGCAAAATGAACTACTTATAATTGCAAAAAAGGATAGCCAAGTATATCATATATATGGGGGACAGATAATAATATAATCAGCAAATACAAAATACACATAATATTACAGAGCAAAATATATTAAAACAGTTGTTGAAGACAGTAGTAATATGTTGCTAATTTCACAGGTTTTATTTTTACTTTTCATTTGCTATTTACTATTCCAGAGCTAAGGATTTTTAAATGAAATACTGTTTTTATAATGAAAAAATAAAACTGAATATAATCAAAACAAATTCCATTCTGAATTATATTGAGAAAGACCATATCTGCAATAATTTTATATCGGACAAAAACATGTAATAAGCATGTGTATGTGTGTGTGCATGCACACGCACATGTGTGTGCGGGAATTAGATACATAGACATACCACATTCTGGTATTCATGACTAGGCTAACTTATTCCAAAACATATTTCACATTAAAAGCATAACTCTCTAATTAGCCTGATAAAATTAATTGACGGGGGGGGAATCAAAAGTGATTTTGCACACCATTGTACTACTATGGAAAAAGGACCTGCTTTGGGTCATATTAGTATTAGTATGTGGAGAACAGGGTGCAAAGCAAGACCTCTTCCTGAGTTATAAGAGCAGATGTAAATATATAGGAGTTCCATTATTGGTATATATTAAGACCCAAGATAAAAAAAATTGTTTGGAACAGTGAAAATACGTCTAGCATAATCTAAGAGTTGAATTCAATCTTATTCATACTTTAGACAAATCCTTTGAAATTAATACAGCTGTGAATAAATTCTCTTCAATTTCAACGGGAATATTTTTTAAATGGCTACTTTTAGATTCAGCTACCATAAAGCACAGAACATAAACATAAAGCACAGAAACCTATGTAATGTTTAGAAAGCCAATTTGGGGTGACTTTTTTAATACGTATAAAAGTAATCTTCAGTCTCATAGTGATGCATGTGTACATATTTGCCTGGAGGGAAATAAACAAGGTTATAATTAATTGTATAGGGATAAAAAAGGGCATCACTCAATTCTGGGTGGTACACAATAAAACCAACAGAATAAAAACAAACTATAATAATTATGAAAATGAAGAAATAAAAGAAATAAATAAGAACTGATGGAAGATCTATATAATCACACTCACAAGCAATCTGGCAGGAGCCCCAAGCACTCTAACCCAAGGTCTTTAAGGCTTTCCAGAAAGCCTACAGAGTGGAAGCCACATTGGAGAATCTTACTTCAGAGGACAAGAACTGTGACAGAGAAGTCTGGGAGGGGGGGGGTCTGTCTGCTTCTGGAGCTCAAATATGACATTGTGTAATTGAAAGGACCCGGAGTGACCAGCTCTGTCAGACTGAATGAGCCAAGCGGATTCCACAGGAGTCATGTAACCAGGCCCAATGCCACATAGGGTTTTATAGGTCATAACCAGCACCTTGCATTTCTCTGAGAAGCATACTGATGTCACTTAGGCATATACAGACATGTCTTTTATTGTCCACAACACTAAATTCTGGACCAATTGCAGCTTCTGAGTGGGCTTCAAGGACAGCCATATGTAAAGTGAATTACAACAATCACACAATGAAGTGAGTAGGACAATAGAGGCTGTCTGAAGTACTTTCCAAGCTAGAAAAGTGGGCAATTGCCATATTAGATGAAACTATGCAAAGGCCTTTCTAGCCAAAGTAACCACCTGTATAGATTGCACACCACTCTAAAACCATTTCTTTATCTGGTTACTCTTTTAATATAATAAATCAGACTAGCTAATGAAGGAGAGGGAAATTCACTGTGCAAAACTCTAAAGATATTATCATCACCAACTTTAAATTAACAATGTAATTGGGGTTTTTTTCAAAAAGAAAAGAAAAAAACAGTATGATACTGCTGCTTGCTAATAGCATCAGCTCACTAATTACTATCCATGATTCATTTGTAGCATTCCAAGCCTGATTAATGTCAGGTCAAGTTTAACATATGACAAGGTTTATTACTAATGTTTTGCTAGCCCACAGCTTGACAGTCTTTCACAGTGAGTGCCATCTGTTACATAAGGGAATAAAAGTCAGAGAACTGCTAACTCTGAGTTGCTCTAGGTCACTATGGTATGTTTTCAAAGCTGTCCAGGGCAATTAGGCTAATAGTATTTGGTAGTAACTGCTAACCTTAAAACCTACTCATATCATCATGTACTTTATTTCATTTGTAGTAATACTCATATAACATGGCCTTAAAACAATATTACTAATCATCCATATCTTATAACTGCCAGGCAATTATAATATGCGCTACAGTTTACAATCAGCAATTAATCCTAAATTCAAGTCACAAAATTGGAAACAGAGCAGTAATGCCCATGGCTCATTAAATTTGAACCCAAAGTAAAATACTCTATGCCCAATACATCACCACCTATGGATACTCCAGCCTCTATGTTTACATCTCAAAAACCTATTATATACGGTAGTTAGTCTTCACTTAACCAACCTAATTAGGATTGGAATCTCCACTGCTAAGCTATGCTGTTGTTAAGTAAAATATTACAGGACCACACTGCTTAGCGACAGCAGTTCCGGTAGTCTCATTTGCAGTCATTAAGTGAGGCCCTCATGCTTCTTATGCCCTATTGTGCTAGTCTCTGCTTCAATTCCTCCCACCAGCCTCTCATCTCTGCTCTTTTGTCCTCCCTGTACTCTGCCACCGACCCTAACTGCCCTCACCATCCATGGAGGATCTTTGCAGTGTGGCCTCTCCAAAGTAACCTCCCAAAAGGCAACAGCTGCCTCAGTCAAATGTGTCTCATCCGCAGCAGGAAGAAAAAGACAGAGGGGAAGGAGTAGGCAGCAGAGTGCAAAGTGGACAAAAGGCAAAAGATGAGAGGAGATGGATGGATGGATGGATAGATGGATGGATCTGAAGTGTACACTGCAATCATAAATGCAGTCAGACTGCCAAATGTCCAGATTTTGATCCTGTGACCATGGGGGAACAGTGCAACAGTCACAACTTTGAAGACTGGCCATAACTACCATTTGTTCAGCCTCATTGTAACTTTGAATGGTCACTGAATGAATAGTTTGTTAAGCAAGAATTACCTGTTAATAGGATTTACCTGTTAATCTGGATTTAACATTATAGAGGCTTTTATTTTTTTCCAAATAATGATTTTTTTTTCTGTCATATTTTCAAAACCTTTGAGTGTCTATTTAAAAATAAAACCCCGATAATTTCAATGGGTCTTAGTTCCAGTCGGTAAATACAGGATGCAATTTAAAGTAACAAGAAGCTCTGGATTCTTTGTAACACTGTTTAAATTACACAGCTTCAGCTTCAATCTTGACAATAAGGATTGAATTCACAAGTCATATTTGAACCCAGACAAAAACTGCAAACCAGCTTCGTCGTATTTAATGCACTCAAAATAACCTCGAAGCTATACTAAAATGTTTCAATGCTTAATTCAACAATACGTACATATTAGTACATTTAGTATGTACAGGTACTTCAGTACATTTAGGAGAAAGGTAGAGCATATTTTAGAAATACTCTTTGAAAGGTGCATTTTTTTTCACTCTTGTTGCATGTGCTGCTGCTGCTGCTCTTTAAAGCCCACAAGATAAACAGCAAGTTTCCCTTTCCCACTGCTGACTAGTGCAGCCATATAGTCACAGTTACTCAGGGTGCATTCAAAGGGGAAAGAAAGCCAGGCATGACTGGCAAAGGGAAGGACATCCAAGTCACAGCGAGCACTGAAAAAAAAAGTGAGATTTTCAAACCAAATTAGTAAACTAGATGGGCTTTGTTCTGACTCATCTTCTTTTGTTATTAGAGCATATGAAAAGTAGTGTTTTATTTAGCCCTTTTTTTCCTCAATAGTTCAGTTCAAGTAACTAATTACTGCACCACATATTCCTTTCTTCTGTTGTATGTAGACTAATTACCCTTTCAGGGCATAATTATTCCCCCCTCCCTCCCTCACCCCCCAAATTACATTTTCTACCTTCCAAAGAGACAGAACAAGCAATGCTAAACATTTTTCACTTTTCTCATTTCATTAATGAGAAAAATGAGAGTGAGATATCATATCCTAAAATTTTAAGACAAAAGCCATTTAATATGCTAATCTGCACAATAGCATCAACTGATTCAGGTTAAGATTGAGAGCACATTGTGAAATAGTATCTGAGCCATGAAAATAACATTTCGTCTCTTTTGGAAATGTACCCTACATGAACATGATTTTCTCTCCATATATGTTATAAGTAATAAGCCCTAATTTATATGTTAAAGGCTGAGGAGATAGGCATGGCGTTCAGTGAGGACTTTAAAGCAGGGTAAAACAATTAAGCCAACTTACAAATCATCATCTACAACGCTGAGGCTCAAGCGTCCTCTTACACTGACACTCCATGTTAAGTCCCTTTCCTTTCCGAGATAGATTTCATTACCATGTTGCACATAAACCGTTAATAACAAATTTGATTGTCAGTCAAGCTTGTGTCAGTACTGCCATAAATAGTAAATTAACACAACAATAAGCTACGGAAAGGAGGAAAAATGGAAGCAAAATAGACTTGGAAAATGAAGGTATGCAATACAGGGTTTTGCCATAATTTGTGCCAATTCTTAATAATAATAACAACAGAGTTGGAAGGGACCTTGGAGGTCTTCTAGTCCAATCCCCTGCCTAGGCAGGAAACCCTACACTACTTCAGACAAATGGTTATCCAACATCTTCTTAAAAACTTCCAGTGTTGGAGCATTCACAACTTCTGGAGGCAGGCTGTTCCACAGATTAATTGTTCTAACTGTCAGGAAATTTCTCCTTAGTTCTAAGTTGCTTCTCTCCTTGATTAATTTTCACCCACTGCTTCTTGTCCTGCCCTCAAGTGCTTTGGAGAATAGTTTGACTCCCTCTTCTTTGTGGCAGTCCCTCAAATATTGGAAGATGCTATCATGTCTCCCCTGGTCCTTCTTTTCATTAAACTAGACATACCCAGTTCCTGCAACCGTTCTTCATATGTTTTAGCCTCCAGTCCCCTAATCATCTTTGTTGCTCTTCTCTGCACTCTTTCTAGAGTCTCGACATCCTTTTTACATCGTGGCAACCAAAACTGGATGCAGTATTCCAAGTGTGGCCTTACCAAGGCATTATAAAGTGGTATTAACACTTCGTGTGATCCTGATTCTATCCCTCTGTTAATGCAGCCTAGAACTATGTTGGCTTTTTTGGCAGCTGCTGCATACTGCTGACTCATATTTAAATGGTTGTCCACTAGGATTCCAAGATTCCTCTCACAGTTACTACTGTTGAGCAAGGTACCAACTCTTCTAGTAGTTGATCATTAAATACTAAAAGAAACATTTTTGCAAGGGGCACTTCATGGACTTGATCTGCAAATTAAACTAGTTCAGTCACTCATTCAAAACATAAGCCAAATGCTTATTTGAATATTGTAAACAAATCAAAAAGCTACCTTATAGGTTGATTGTTACACTGCCTTAAAATTTTAAATATCCCAATTGATTTTGAGATCACTATTGACTTATTGAATAAGTAATGCTGCCCTGTTGCCTCAACTGAATTACTAGGATATCACACAAACAGATTTAAATGCTTTCCCCCCCCCCTTGAAATTGTTACCTCAAAAACAAAAGAAACGGGGTATAATGGTGTCTGTTTGGCTTCAGATACTCATCAGTGAAACCATATAAGCAACTCTCAGTGCTTATTTTCAGCCCAAAGAACTGACAGATATAGCAACCTTATCTGCAGTATTCCAAAAAAGCAAATCCCAGCAGTCAGTAAATTGTGACTGTGTGGTTTATTGTTCAAGTCACAAATGGAGGAGTGGTATGGACAGCTGTTAAGAAAGGAAATGAAGGAACAGTGTGAAAGAGAAACAGGAGCAGCTGGACGGCAACTAGGAAGAAACAGCAGTGGTGGCAGATCCCAGTAATACTCTGTGTGTGTGTGTGTGTGTGTGTGTGTGTGTGTGTGTGTGTGTGTGTGTGTGTTCATCAGCTTGGAAACCTCTCAGTTCTAGTGTATTTTATTTTGATTTGGAACTGGAAGTGTCACTCTTGATGAGTGTTAATCGTGATTCAATCAGGATCGTGTTTCATAGCATGACTTGAAATTAAGAAACAAGTTCTTACACTGCGCAGAAAAAAAACAAAATAGTGAAATAACAAGGCAAAGAAGAGAACAGGGATCACATTTATAAAGCAACCAGAAATGAATATTACTAGGCATTTTCCCCCCAAGAAAATGGAGATGGCAGAACAGAGAAGACATAGGGAGGAAAGACGAACAACAGCGAGAAGATAGAAGACAAATAGGGGGAAAATAAGAATGAACAGATGGAGCTGGGAAAAGGCAGAGAAAAGAATGCTATGTCAATTCTGGCAGAAAATACAGGGCTGATATAGGTGATTCAGACTTACTGAAGGACTAGAAAATAAAAACAAAACTGAAAATAAAACAAAGGAAGGAGTGGGGGGGTCACGATTTTTACAAAGAAATAGCTCCAGATGGTGTCAAAGGTTCCTCTCTCTAGCTATAGAAGTCAATGAGTTCAATACACACAGATTTCTTGTCTCTTCTAATGTATTTTTGTTCTCTTCAATGCCTAGCACATTTTCATTTTACAATGGCAAAGTACTAATCCATCCTCTACCAATTATTAATTTCAAGTCTGAAATATCATTATTTCAAAACTCTCCCTACTCCGCTAAGAGGATGGAAAACAGTGCAATATTAAATGTGATCACTTTCTAGAGATGAGATGAGCAGAACTTCAGAAAATATTAACTGTGGGCACAGAAGGCAGATCCAATTTGCTTGAAATGCAAACCATTGCCGCTTCCTCAAGTCCTATGTCCCTTACCCTATTTCTTCTGTTAGCCTTATAAGCTGACCTAATATATTCTTCCTAGATGGATTCATAAATGTGTAGCAAGATAGAAATCTGCAGTTGCAGCAATAAATAATAAGAAAGTGACTAGTGCTTGCTAAAGAATAATTATATAATGGCAATCTTTAAATCTGAGCACAAAATTCAACTTTCTCACTATTAATTATGTGGCTCATGATCAGGCACTATTTCCATGAGAAAGACAGAAAGATCAATTGTACAATGCACTTTGATTAAGCAGACTCTACCAAAGGATTCAGTATTAAAATGCCACAGATCATTGTTGTTTACGCTGAAACTGTTATCTGTTTCTGAAGTTCAGAAGAAAAAACACACTTATTTAGCTAAACACATTTGCATCAGCAGTTGGCATCAGCAAAATTCAAAGTTCGCAGAAGCTCAAAATACTGAGCAAAAAAAAGGGGGAAGAGCCTTCAGAATTCTCTAATAAAAACTATATAAAGAATAGAATTCTGGATAATATATGTCTGACTAAATAAAATGTAACGAAAGCACTTTGCAAGACATAACTATTTGCCATGGCAATATACAGGGTTATTCAGAAAGAATGAACTGATTTCATGACGCAATATTTTATTAAGGAAAAGTAATACAAAACTCCAGCCAAGTCACAAGTATTCTACTCACAATCAACTTTTATTTCCTGTCTTACAAGTGTTCAATGTGCCACCACCTGCAGCACGGGCAACATCAATGCGCTAAGAGAATCCCTCCCAGGCGTGTATCACCATATCACAATCCACTGAGTTGATCGCTGTTGTTATTTGATGTTTAAGGTCATTGAGGTTAGTGGGTAGCAGTGGAACATAAATGCAATCTTTTACATATCCCCACAAGAAAAAATCACACAGGTTAGGTCTAGGGATCTTGACAACCAAATTTGTTTTCGTGAACTCGAGAATGCAGAACCGCCTTTTCCGGAGGACTCGCCATTCCGAGGGTAAACAAACAACTGAACGTTGCCGGAAGAACGACGTGACTACATCGCCCCTGTGGCAGCCATTCAAAACTTAGATAACTCCTCTTTCAAATGGTCACTGACTCATTACATGACGATGCTTGAGAACTGAAGCAATGCGTCATGAAATCGGTTCATTATTTTTGAATAACCCTGTACTTAATAAATTTAGTGCAGGCCGAACCTGAATGTATTTAGTGTTAGAAATCATTAGCTATTATAGTTTCTCATATATTAATTACGTTTAACATATACTACTATAAGACATGACTACATTTTTCCAGAAACATCTGGAAATCTAATGACCACTGAAAATGTATTGTCATATAGACTATAAAGGACGCTTTAGCATAGGTACATAGCTGTTACTAACAGAAGGGGGGGGGATGAAAAATGAAATACTTGTTACAGACCACAAAACATTCAAATTTTGTGTATTAAGACTTTGTGATTCCATTAACTGAAAGGCTTATTGCTTGTCTAATGAGTTTAGTTTCAGGCTGAAAAGCTCTCTTATTCATTCAAGCATTTTACCAGTTGAAATGATAAAGCAGAGCTGTGTGCCCATATTGATGAGTTTTCTAGACTGACATTTAGTGAATGATATAATAAGAAGCAATGTTTTATACATGAACTTGCAAGTATCAATAGAACAGTAATTCATTTTTTAAGTATATTATAGTGGAAACAAATAAATAAGAACAAATGCAAATCAGCACATACTACTATGGGGTTTTTTTTTATAAACAAAGATCAAAAGCAAGTGAAGCAGTACATTGCTATGGCATGCCTCTTGATTAACAGGGTCATTAGGTCAGCAGAGACCATGTCTCTAATACATAAGAGGCCTGTGTTCAATCTTTCCAGGCCTGATTCTTGCCCTATAATCAAGCTTTACTAAGGAGACTTATTTGTGTTATTTATGAAATAATACTTATTTTTGCTATTTCCCAACCTAGACAAGAGTTTTGCAAAGCTGCTGACAGCTAAGTACCCACTAAAGGACATTTTAGATGTCCTCCTTCAAGCTCTGCTGTGTGTGACTTTATTCTTGGCCCCTTGCTTTTTCCTTGAGAATTTGAGCAAAGAAACATTTTCTCAGAAAATAACTAGCAATGTTATACATTAAGGTATCAAATCTTGACTTAGTTGCATGCCTGATTTTGTCCTTCACTTTTCTGAGAAAACATAATTAGAAGCTGGAATCCATTGGAAAGCTATTTCTATACACATGTATGTACACATATACACACACACATTGAATAGAATGTTTAAATTTAAGAAAGTCTTGTAAGGCTTGAAGCATTATGTGCTAAGAAAATTACTATTCAGCAGATTTCAAGAGTATTTTTACCTTTTTTGCAATCTGGATGTCAAAAAATGGCTTGTTACGAACACTAAAAGGTTCTTGTGCTTTGTCAATTTGACCATTCTTCATTTTATCATGCCGTGGGAGTATAATCTCTTTTTCTATACATGACAGACGAACATTAAAATCACATTCTCCAACTGGTTGTGCCTGCAAAATTAAAATATCATGGAATACACAATTTATAAAAATTAGATAATATGCAAGAAAATATTCACTTAGATGATTTTCTAACATTGTCATAATTTTGCTCTAGCAATAAGGTTAGAAACGAAAATAATAACTGGAAGGGAAATAGGACATCTCCTTTTCTTTTGGAGTTCAAATCATTCTGAAAAGAGTTTTATATTTATTAAGAGGACACTTCAACTATGGACAAATCTAACATATTTTATTAACAGTCTCCTTTCTTTTTTGTGCCCAGTACATATTCCTACGTCTGCATAGCAGGATTTCAATTATCTAATCTTTTCATTACTTGACTTCTCTTTTTAGTCTTTCTTAAGTATGTACATTCAGTCCATGTTAACCCCTCTCTTGCTCTGGAGCCTCTTGAGCCTCTATGAATAGTATTCCACATTCCCTCCACTTTCCTTATATAAGCTTGTTGTTCCATCAAATTCTCCACTTCATTTTTCCCCCATCACCCATCTATAATATTCCTTTTATTGCATGAACAACAACAATTAAAAAGGTGTTCCACTCTCCCAGTAAGGTATAACATGCTGGTGGATAATGCATTATGGTCTGTTTATTACAGTGGATCAAAAATAGCTAATGTCAATTGAATCAGAGATGTATTGGAGACTAACAATATAAGCATTCTCTATTCCTCCCTTCATTTACACAAGTGCATTTATTGATCTCAACACACCTTAGATGATGCCAATAAAACTATAAGTAAGAATTCAGAGGGCAGCAAAATGTATAGAGAGAAAGGGCTGTAATTATCCTTATGGTTTGCAGGGATAGTCCACTACAACAAGCATGGAGTACGATTGACCTTGCCCAGAAATTCCAACAAAAAAAAACAGCAAATGTAACAATCACTCTGACCAAACAGATAATTTGACAATGTATACCTTTTCCTTCAAAAAATACATAATTTTTCCCTAAAGTAGATCATAATTTCCTTATTACTTAAATCCTTGTTAAAACCAATCATTAGAAGTGCCAGTCCCACTGTCCTCCTGCATTTCCCTAAATCGCTTCCTTTCAAACCAATGGAAGACACGCATACCTACTTAAAACAACACTAAAAAGTTTTATGTCTCAATATAGAAGTTTCTTTATTAAGACTGGTATGTAAATTTTGACTTTAAACTGTTATCTTAAATACATGGTCATAAAAATAACACTTAATAAAATAACATAAGCTTACTATCCAAAGCAAGTAATCTAAATGCATTTCTTATGCCAATGTATGACATATTAATGATTCAACATATTAAAATGTATTTAATATCAGATTTCACTTTAATTTCTTAATGCTGACCTTTAAATAATGAAGTTGGATTTCTACAAATAGCACAGCTAATTAAATTGAGGGCTACAAATATTATAAGGCAGTGATGGCAAACCTTTTTTGGTTCGCCTGTCAAAAGGGGGGAGGGCGCGGGGGGGTCGCACGCATGCGTGCCCACACCCATAATTCCATGAGCCCCCCCACGCATGCACGCGTGACCTCCCCTTCCCGGCATGCGATTGCACGCCCATTTTTCACTCTCCCCAGGCTTCAGAGCCTTTCTAGGAGCCTGGAGAGGGCGAAAATGGCCTTCCCAACCCTCCCAGAGGCCCTCTGGAAGCCAGAAATGGCCCGTTTCCCAACTTCTTCAAGTTGGGAAACGAACCATTTCTGGCCTCCAGAGGGCCTCCTGGGGGGTGGGGATGGCCGTTTTCGCCCTCCCCAGGCTCCTAGAAAGGCTCTGGAGCTTGGGGAGAGCAAAAAACAGGCCTTCCTCACCCCCTCCGGAGGCTGAAAACAGGCTGTTTCCCAACTCCCAGTGGGCCCAAAAATCAGCTAGTCAGCGCGCGCATGCACGCCGGATTTGAACTCACGTGCCCACTGATATAGCTCCACATGCCACTTGTGGCACGCGTGCTATAGGTTCGCCATCACGGTTATAAGGTAATGTATATAAGAAGGGGTTTGTGTATATGTGTGTGTCTCTGTGTATGTGTCTGTCTGTCGGTATGTATGTTTTTTCATGTTCATTCAAATATAGAAGCTGGCTATTCACACCACACACACACATCCATATAGCAGAAAGTTAAATCATCAGATAGACTCCACTTGAGAATATTTTAATAACTCAAAAGTAAAAATGGCTAGTCTAATCAAAATATTTAACTTTTACCAAAGAACTGGAAGCAGCAATTTTGATACTAGTTTTAAAGAAGTCTAAGAGGATCCATGGAATGGTGAAAATGTATGTATTTATGTACCGTGTTTCCCTGAAAATAAGACAGGGTCTGGCCTTATTATCGGGGGAGCTTATTATTTTGGGGGTGCAGTAGGCGGCAAGCGTGGGACTGGATGTCCCATCGCCACCACTTCCCCTCCGTTCTTGGCACCGGCCGAGCGGCTGGCCCGCTGCTACCGCCTCGTGGAGCAGGATTCTGCAAGGCTTGTTGTGCCATTGCATGCACAAACTACAGGACTGCCGTGAGCTTCATCATACCTGCACAGCTGGCGTCCTGCCGCTCACGGCTGTGTCGGTATGTCGAACCTCGTGATAGTGCTGCCATTTGTGCATGCAACGGCACAACAAGCCTTGCAGAGTCCTGCTCCACGAGGCAGCAGCAGTGGTGTGACGAGTTTCACAAAGACTCATTTCTGGCAGATGGGACGTGTTGGGCCACGAGATGCGCGTTCTACCTGGGACTTGTAACTCCGTCACATTCCTCGGCGTTATGTCCAGGGAAGCCCATTGTAAAAGAAAACTTCTCGCAAGTTTGAGAAGTTTGACTGAACTCGTGAGAAGTTTTCTTTTACAATGTGCTTCCCTGGACACAATGCCGAGGAACATGACAGAGCTACAAGTGTCAGGTAGGATGCGCATTTCGCGGTGGGACGCAATTTGGGGGTGGCAGGTAGGACGGGGCAGGATGGGCCATGAGACACGCGTCCTACCTGACACTTGTAGCTCCGTCACGTTCTTCGGTGTTGTGTCCAGGGAAGCCCATTGTAAAAGAAAACTTCTCGCGAGTTCAATCAAATTTCTCGAACTCGTGAAAAGTTTTCTTTTACAACGTGCTTCCCTGGACACAATGCCAATGAACGCGACGGAGCTACAAGTGTCAAGTAGGACATGCATCTCGCAGCCCACCCCACCCCGCCCGCCACTCCTAAATTGCACCCCACCGCGAGACGTGCGTTCTACCTGACACTTGTAGCTCCGTCGCATTCCTCGGAGAGAGAGAGCAAGCGAGAATGCAGGTGCGCGCAGGCACCAACACAAGATGCGTACAGCCCACGGGACTGCCTCGCCTCCTCCTCGCAGGCAGGAGCGTGTTTCAAAATGCCGCCGGAGGCAGAGGCCAGAGGAGCCCAGCCAGTCCCACGGGGTGTGCGCGTACCCACCTCTCGCTTGCTCTCTCTCTCTCTGTCTCCTGGCCAAAAGAGTGCCCGCCGCAAAAAGAGCGGCTTCTGGCTGGGAGAGAGAGAGAGAGCAAGCGAGAGGCAGGTGCACGCAGGCACAAACACAAGATGCGTGCACCCCGCGGGACTGTCTCGGATCCTCTGGGCTCTGCCTCCGGCAGTGTTTTGAAACACGCTCCTGCCTGTGAGGAGGAGGAGGCGAGGCAGGGATTGAGGCTCTGGAGCTGCCGTGGGGCATGTCCCCCCTTTCCCCAGAAAGTAGTTGGGGGAGCTTATTTGGGAGGGGGCTTATTTCAGCGCATGCCCTGAAAAGCCCTGTTGGGCTTAATATCCGGACATGTCTTATTGTCAGAGAAACATGGTATGTATTTATTAAGCCTTTACATGCACAACTGTTGTTGAAGAGGAATCCCTATGGATTTTGGAAAGGTAAACCTCAACCATTTTTCTGTGTAATTTCAGAGTCTAAAGAAAAACATGGACAGAAATGATTCAACAGAAATGGCATAATCTGAGGAGCTGTCTTGCCCAATGGGAATGGCTCATTCCACTCACTCCAGTGGAAGAGGCTACTTTGGATCCTTCTGCTAATGAATTTCAGTTGGTGGAGTCCAAGAGAAGAATCTTTCCTTCTGTGGCCTCGCCCTTTGGAATATTCTCTCTCCAGAGAGAATGAGGTCAGCCCCACTCCCCTGCCCTAATGAAAGAGCCTTAAAACCTGGTTCTGTCAGCTAGCCTGGGGCCCCAATAGTGGTGTTCTAAGCTGGAGAGGGCAGATGGACTAGAGAGAAGATCCTCATCCCCAAGTCACCAGTCCTTTGGTTTTTAATCTTTAGATAATCTTTCTTAATTTTAATTGTGTTGTATTTTATTTTTGTCATCCTGTAAGCCGCCTAGAATTGCTGCAACAGGGGGATGGGCAGCATATAAATTTAACTAATTAACAATGGAGCTTCCCACATCATTCTGATAGAATCTTTCAATGAAAATTTGAATAAACAATTCAAGATAAAGTAAGACACCTGTTTGCAGTTGAGAGCCACATTTAGTGTTTCCTTGGTTTACCAATAGGATAATGATACAGAGCAAACAAGTCACAGAATTTATGTGGGAGCAGCCATTATTTTCTTGGCTTTGTTGGAAAGGGACTAGAGATTTCTTCTTCTTTTGAAATCTACTTAAAGTTAAGAGTACACGTTTTATACATTTCCTGACAATTTTCAACTACCGCATGCTTGACTGTCACATATGGCCCAGAGGTCACTGGCTGTTCAACAAGAGAACCAGTCACTTTATGGTCAAACTGATTAAGGAACAGAAAGTAATTCCTTGACCCAAACCTCGTACACTCATAGTACATTATATTGTATATATGGGAAAGTCAATATCTCTCATATAGTCACTGGAAAAATAGAAAATTTTGTGCCAATGCTAAATGCAGAAATTATATGTAAATCAAATAGAAATAAAAAATTCAGACCACACTCAATTCTATATCATTATTTAAAAACGATCATGGTACGTTTTGTCTAAGACGGGTGTCGGCAACCCACGGCTCCAGAGCCACATGCTCTTTGGGCCCTCTGCTGTGGCTCCCTGTCCCATCACTGGTTGGCCCTGCCCCTCACCCCTTTTATTTCTTTTTTGGATATTTTTAGAAATCCAGGCTGGCTGAAGAACGATCGTCAGCCGTGGCGGAGGCTTCCCTTCGGGAGACCCTCCTCCTCCTCTCGTGACCCTCTGACCAGCTATGGCTGAGCCAGGAGCGTGGGCACGCATGGGGAGACCCTCCTCAAGTGAGCGCCAAAGTGCAGGAAAGGTACATGCAGGGTGGACGCAATAGGACGCGGCTTCTCGCCTGCATTAAGGCTCCAGCCATCACCTTGTTGTGTCATTCCCCACTCCCAGCAGCTCTTTGGCCGAGCGCGGAGGGCACGAACTCCAGCCCGAAGCAGCAGGAAGCAAAGGCTGCCTTACGTGCAAATGTGGCACGAAGGCAGGTACAGGGAGGCTTCGCTCCTGCACTCTCTGGTGACTCTCCTCCCCTCCTTCTCTCGTGACCCCCTGGACGGCTGTGGCTGAGCCGGCAGTGTGCGTAAGCACGGGGAGACCCTCCTCAAGTGAGTGCAAAAGCACAGGAAAGGCGCATGCGAGGTGGGCAGCCACTCACTTAAGGAAGGTCTCCCCGCGCGTGTGCACGCTCCCGGCCCAGCCACAGCTGGCCAGGGGGGTCACAAGAGGAGAAGGAGGGGGGAGGACGGTCGCCCAGAGAGGGGGGGAGAGACACACACACACAGAGTGATACACAGAGAGGGGGTGAGAGAGAGAGACATAGACACACAGAGTGATACACGGGGTGAGAGAGAGACATAGAGACACAGTGATACACCGAGGGGGTGAGAGAGAGAGAGACATAGAGACACACACAGAGTGATACACAGAGAGGAGGTGAGAGAGACTCACACAGTGATACACAGAGAGAGGGGAGAGAGAGGGGGAGAGGAGGAGAGAGATACAGAGGGGGAGAGAGAGACACATGGGGAGAGAGGAGAGGGGGGAGAGTCAGAGAGAGGGGGGAGAGATAGAGATGGGGAAGATAGGGAGAAAGACAGAGAGAGACACACAGAGAGATACAGAAAGGGGGAAGGGAGGAGGAGATATATACATATATAGAGAGAGTGGTTTTGTGGCTGGGTAGGCGTGGCTAGGGGATAATGTGACAGGGTGGGAGTGATATAGAGTTGGCCACACCCATCCAGGTTTTGTGGTTCCCAGAGTTTTTTTTTCCTGTGGGAAACAGGTCCAAATGGCTCTTTGACTGTTTAAGGTTGCAGACCCCTGGTCTAAGAGAACAAAGTAATAGTAACTTGTTTCCTAATAATGAACCATATGTGTGAAGAGACTGTCCATTATTCTCAAGTTATCTATTCAACATGCTAGTACATTGTCATGGTCATTTACATCATGGCATAATCAATCACCACAGATGTCATAAGATTACAGAAAAATTAATTTACCTCATCCGCCTCATGTAAATGGAAATTTGATACGCTGCATCTAAAGTGTGCTGGGGGGAGTCCATTAAATTGAGGTTTCACAGTGTATCATTTTTTGCAGCACATTAGATTTGAGCTTAAATTTAAATGTGAAGCACAAAAACTTTAAACACTTCTCAATTAAAGTATTTGCTCAATTTCACAGTTCATTTGAAATAATTAGTAATACTTTACTAGCAACAAAATAATACTGAAGCATAAGAAATAAAATATTTAGAGTTCTATTTGTGGGAAAGTCTCAGTAGTTATAAGAACACAAACTGGACACTGTATGGCAGTGATGGCGAACCTATGGCACGCGTGCCACAGGTGGCACGCGGAGCCATATCTGCCGGCACGCGAGCCATTGCCCTAGCTTAGCTCCAACACGCATGTGCACACCGGCCAGCTGATTTTCGGCTCACGCGGAGGCTCTGGGAGGGCGTTTTCAGCTTCCGAAGAGCCTCCAGGGAGGCGGGAGAGGGCGTTTTCGCCCTCCCCAGGCTCCAGGGAAGCCTACTGAGCCCACCGGAAGTCAGGAAATCAGCCATTTCCAGCCTCCAAAGGGCTTCCTTGGGGGCAGGGGAGGCCATTTTCGCCCTCCCCAGACATTGAATTATGGGTGTGGGCACTCGCGCATGTGAGATAGCGCACGCGCACGTGCTTTTGGCACCCGAGGAAAAAAAGGTTCGCCATCACTGCTGTATGGGGTAGACCAGATATGTGTAAAGACTGGACAGGAGCAATATAAGCAGGACAGAGAGGCAACTCAAGTATGCTACCATCAGACCAAGTTGCAATTGTGGTTGAAAACAGCTGCCAGAACCACTGGTCAATCATCAGTACAGAAACCTGTCAATTTAGGAAAGAATGATATCTACTGTATTTCCCCAGAACAAAGGCAAACCCAATTTTATGAGCTCTGCCCTTCCTTCAAAACTTGTGGCCAGGAAACATAGTATAACAAAAGTCCTGTGAAAACCTAGCTTTTCTACTAGATTACCAATTTTTTAACTAAAATCAGTACTTCCTTTCCCCAATGAACACATACACATGACATATTTATGTGTCTGCATGTGTGTAAGTATAGTCTACATCTGCCAAAAAAAAGCTTCAAAAAGCTCCATGGTTGGGATAAAAATAAGCTGAATTAATTACTATTCATTTAAATGACGTGCCTCTAAAATATGATTAATACCTGTAAATAAAATAAATAAATAAATAAATTGAACCCCCTCTAAATAAACCCATAATTCTCTATCACACATAGAAACATTCAAATACATACATGCACACATTCCCCACCCTCTTCTTTCAAGCATCAAATAGGAAAAATATTGAATGACGCGTAGTACATAAAATTATCTGCTACAATGTCCTACCTGTCAATGAATACTTCAGCTTCAACCACAACAATACACGAGCACATAATAGATACAAACTTATGGTAAACCACGCCAAACTTGATTGCAGAAAATACGACTTCAGCAACAGAGTGATCAATGCCTGGAATGCACTACCTGACTCTGTGGTTTCTTCTCCAAACCCCCAAAACTTTACCCTTAGACTGTCTACTGTCGATCTCACCCATTCCTAAGAGGTCTTTAAGGGGCGTGCATAAGCACACCAGCGTGCCTACCGTCCCTGTCCTAATGTTCCCTTTTATTCGTATCCATTTCATGTATTCATAGTTATGTTTATACTTATATCTGTTATCTAATACATGCTAGACGAAATAAATAAATAATAATTTTAAAAAAAGATGGACAACAGGAACGATAGCTGAAAGGGGTAGAAACACAAAGGAACAAAACTGCATGGAAGTAGGTAAAGGGGAAAGGTAACTGGAGCGAGGATGAAAGGAAAATGAGAGACGTCCTATTTAAATGTTAGAAACATAGCTAAAAGTCACTAGGCAAATCTCCCCTCCCAAATAAACTCATTCTCAAAAACATTCACACTTTTTTGTATAGCTTGCAATTATCTGCAACTCCTGCCCATTTCTTTTATTTTCTACAGCTTTTGCTATTCTTAGCAGCCCCCTCATTGATCTAGGAAAAGAAAGCCTAGTATTAAATAGGGTAATGTTTCCAGGAAATCTTTTCATCTAAGTATTCCAAAGTTCTAATACCTGACCATTTTTAAGTTGGTATTTTTAACATTCAAATGCCAAACGTGGGCAGAAGGGAGGGAGGGAGGGAGGGAGGGAGGGAGGGAGGGAGGGAGGGAAAGAAAGAAAGAAAGAAAGAAAGAAAGAAAGAAAGAAAGAAAGAAAGAAAGAAAGAAAGAAAGAAAGAAAGAAAGAAAGAAAGAAAGAAAGAAAGAAAGAAAGAAGAAACAACATAAGATACTAAAGAGACCACAAGGTGGCTCTGAGCTGCTACAAATAAACAGCTGTTGGCCCAAAATATTACAGGATACAAAAAAAGAAATCAAAATTTTATAGATTCCAAGCACACTCTTTAAAAAAACATTCTGAATATTAATGATAATTGTTTGCTATACGCATGAATGCAAAAATCAAACACTCTGTACTATTAACGTGTACAGAAAAATAAAGAGCTAAAGAGTTAAAGAATGAACACAACCCAGAAAACCCAGATCAGAAATCTAGCAAAAATTCTTGGCTATTTCCTGAAAATAAATACACACAAACACACACACACACACACACATCGGAGGAAGGGGTAGTTAATGTCAATGTACTTTACAAGGAACTATCTCATTTCAGACACTGTAAATTGTGAGTCTCAAGTCTGCAGCTTAACAATGCTTAAACCAATATCCTAAAGCTGACTTTAAGGACCTTGCTTGTAAACATAATGGAATGATGATACAACTGTCTTATATGATGATATAACTGTGGATATACAACTTTAGATAAAAGTATTCTTAAATGTTACAGCAACTGCATAAATATTGCTTGTGTACTAGTCCAGTGTGATTCAAAGAATGACTTTTGAAAAATAACCAAATCCTAATTCTTTTCCTCACAAGCCTTTACTTAACTGGGTCTTCATTAACAAATTTGGGGTTCAAATTTTTGAAGCCTTTTTTTAAGCTGAAAGAACAAATTGAATTCTCTGACACCTATTGTAGAAATGATATGAATAGGAAATGGGTAAATTAATTCATCACATACAGACTAAATTATCAGCTCAGACTTTGATTGTAAGGCCAGAATGGCCCTATATTAATTTGTCTGACCTCCTGTAAAGAAAATTACATCTCTTCCCATTATTTAACATCAAAGAATCCAATTTGCATTTAGACAGACCTTGTCTAAGAAAAAATAACTGTCCTCATTTTGAACAGTACATTTTATTTCTCCTCTCAGAACATTAAGGAAGTACTAAAGTAGTTGACTCCTCAACCACCAAAATCTTTGGACCAGTTGTTTTGACTAGCTTTTAAGCTCATTTTTCCATTATTAGGAAGAGAAAGCTGCTTTCTGTTGTCAGTTAGAGAACCAAAGGTCATCAGCAACTTTTTATCTTCTAGGAAGAACAAGGGGAGGACAGCTTAGTCCATGCATATAAGCTGCCTCGTGAGGGTAGCAAACAGTCTGGCCTGTTATCAGGAAGAGACTCTTAGCATTTCCCTCTTTGCAAGTATAGCACAGCAGGATAATAATTAGCCTGGACTCAATTTTATTTCTGGTATTGTCAACACATTTTTTTTTGCATTAAACATTTCCTGTCTTATTGCTTTCCTAACATCTTAAATCTCTTAGTCTTTAAATAAAGATGGAAGGTCCATTTCATTTAGGTGCAATTCCACTTGAGCTAATGGTTCGTTTTTCAAGCCACTATAAATCGACTAACCTGACCTCCTGAATAAAACACGTGAACCAGAGTTGCCCCAAGCTTAGACATAATGAGAAAAAGTTATGTTTTAAAACTCCACCTTGTGTAAATGTCAAAGAAAAAGAAGACAGGACTAATAGCCATTCCTTAAGTATGTAACATGTGCGTGTGCATGCACAAATATACATGCACACCTTCAAGTCATTATTGATTCCTGGTAACTGCCTGGATAAGTCCTTGCAGTTTTCTTGGCAGTGTTTTCAGAAGTGGGTTGCCCTTGCCTGCTTCCTAGGGCTGAGAACAAATGACGGGTTCAAAGTCACACCGCTGGCTTTGTCTCCAAGGCATAGCTACAACTCAGTCTCCCGGTTTCTACCGGTAGTTTGGTACCTTAAATCTCTGGAACAAACTGCCTTTCTCCTATGTTACGTCTTGCCAAATCAAATATTATTAACCTTTTATTTTTGCAATTAAACCTTTATATCTAGCATAAAGACAGTTTATTGACTTTAACAAATCTTTACAGCTTGGCTACTGTTAATGGCCCTTTTCCAATAAAGTCCTGCTTCTGCTGATAACATATAGGCTGAACTTGTCCTTCAGTTGAAAGCGCAATGCTGCCTAGTAAAGTCCCATTAGAGGTTCCCACTGAATTCAATGCAAGCTAAAATATTTTGACTCAAACATTACTGATTGCAACCACATATAGTATATTTTGCTTACTAATAAAATGTGTCCTGCACCACAGACCTTCCTTTCTTGCTTACTGAATCAAACAATTTTTGCATCTTCAGTCCAACAACTTCTATAATATCTTATTAATAGCTTTATTGAATAAGAATGAATATTCTCTAACACAGAATCTTTTCTGATAAGAAAAATTGGGTTTCAGCAAAGAAGCAAACAAGTTATAAAAAATAATTTACTGAATTAAAAACAGAATACTGTATTGACGAAATAGTAATGAGAGGCAGAGAGAACAATGGACTCAATAAAAAGTAAAAAAACAAATAGAACAAAGAGCACACTTTAGGTACATAACACAAGTTTTGCCTTTCCTTCTATTCTGGACATGCTAAATCTATAACTGGAAGTTCATTCAGAAAATCTACTGTTCTCTCTGTTCAATAAGGCAAAAGGTAATTGTACTTCCCAAGTTCCCTAAATAAATTTACTTACTTACTTACTTACTTACTTACTTACTTACTTACTTACTTACTTACTTACTTACTTACTTACTTACTTACTTACTTACTTACTTATTTGATTTCTATAGCCACTTAGCAAACAACTCTAGGCAACTCTAAATAGCCTATCTATCTAAAAAATGAAGCTACGCCTGCATCAGTTTCCTACATCTCCCCACTCTTTTTTTTAAAATCAGAGTTTGTCTTAACATAATTCTTTAAGAACTTTTAGAAAAACTTGGACTAACTTTAGAACTCAGATTAGTTCTATCATTCAAACCACTGTAAACATATTTGAAAGTGCATTCTATAGTATCACAAATATGGCAATCTATTATATGTTTTATATTATTTGACTGATGTAATTGTGTGCATTATTCTGGTCTTTCCAATGGCACCTTTGATTTATCTATATTTATTAAAAACATTCCTCCCTTCTAAAACCTAAAAGTTACATAGACAATTGGGCTAATCAAAATATAACATACTTACATTGAATTTTATTATGTCATATATCAAGTACCGAGGAACAACTTGACCATTTACCTTGTCAATTATCATTTCCTTAAAAAAGAAAAGCAAAACAGTATTTTAATATTCACTCAACTTTGGCAACAGTTCAACAATTGATTTTAATTAAAAATTATTTTATGCTGATTTCCACAACTGATTTTAGCTAAAACATTCTTTTATATTGGACTCTGTTTTCAACACGGTTGATTTATTTTTGTCTTTTGTCAAAATCAAGAAGGCAACTGAAAGAGATGAGTGGGAATAAAATGGAATGATGTAGCAGCTTTCTTAGAATTTTATCATTTCATTTTATCTTCAAGGATACAATTTACAATATCAACATTTTAGGAATAATCTTTGAAAAGCAGATCCTTTTATAATGTTCCTGTTCATAATCCCTAGCAGAAAATAACTGAAACTGGGAATCCATAAAGATTATACCAAGATATTGTCATTCTGAGGCAAAGCTACAGCTGTACATTCATCTGAATAGCCCATTCTACCTTTCATTAACATGAAATTCATCGAATTCAGGAATTGCAACATTACTCTGCTGAAGGCAATAACTATTATGAGCCATGATGCAGAATCTGACTCTGACCTTAAATCTGATGATGATGTTGCTCCTGTCCGTGCTTCAAGATTTGTCAGCCCCAGGAATCAGTAAGCCAGGATTCAACTGAGGTTGAAAAGCCACAGACATGTCCCGTTCCATTAGAGCAGACAGGTGACTATGCACACACACGCACCCCAAGTCCTAGGTTAGATGCATACTGAGTCAAGCAGAGCAACAATCCTTGATGACGCTCTTCACGAAGCAAAAGGTGAGGCATGAGTAACTGCAGACAGCTGTCTGCAGACAGATTTAGATAGCTCCTTTGCAGTCTTCGTTGGAGACAACCATTTGGCTTCCCAGCTCATGACCCTTCTTCCTGCTTCCTGTTTGTGACCCCTTGATCAGCTGACTACCTGATTTGGCTTTCTGTGACTCCTGGAAAATATTTGGACTAAGCTATTGCTTTTTGGACTCTAATGACACTTTTCAGGCAAGCACTCTCTGGTAGGCATTTGAATTACATTTCAGTCTGTTGTTATTTACTTCAACTACAGTAAACAAGTTCTGAGTACTGTATCTGTGTGTGCCTGTAACTTTGAAAACAAAAGGTGAGAACAACAGTAGTCTCTATGAAGATTTCTATTATCCCCGTTGTGTTGCTAAGGAAACAAAAAATAACTATGGGATAGTCGGGTGATGCTCTGAACTGCCAATAAAGAATTCTGAAGAACTAATAGATTTAGCTGCAAAGTGATTATCTTTAACAAGCACTTTATATTTTATTAGAACTATTCCTGACCTTGAATATGGTTTTCAATGCACTAAATAAAAACAGCTTTTATTCAGGCCAATATTAAACCTAAGGAGCCTATGACTCCTGTTGAGACTTGTGCTGCAACGGCTAATATGCCCCCTGATTTATTCTTAAATGTCTGTTAATTGTTTTTTTTTTTAATCTTCTAGGTTTAGATGAAGAAACACTCTACTTCTGAAAGAAAAACCTCTCACACTGCATTGAAGTCATTGGTCCTGGGAAAAGATAGGGTAGCAATCAGGGGCGGGTTGCTCTTACCTAGCTACCGGTGCGCTGTGCACGCATCGCCACACTGTGCGCACACATGTACTATGTGAACGCACACACGCACACTATGTGCACGCACACTATGTGCACGCACACATGCGCACAATTTTGCTTCCTGCGCATGTGCGGAAGCAAAATCTCACGTGCACGTCCCCTCACGAGATTTTGCTTCCGTGCATGTGCAGGAAGCAAAAAAAGCCCAAAAATTCCCCCCCAAAAGATGGCATCGCGCGACGGACCGGCGAGGACAGCACCGGAGCCATTTCGCAATCCACCGGCTGCTACCGGTGCCATAGAGAAGACCGCACCAGTAGGAACCCACCCCTGGTAGCAATTCTGAAAAAGATATCGCGCAACATTGGATTGAAAGTTATGGGTTGGGTAAGGAATCTCATTACTGCCTGTCAGTTTAAATAAACCCAAGTGTGAAACTACAGTATATAAAGTGATGGTGATTAAAGATTTTAAAAGATATATCATGATTCATTTCTTTCTCTACCAGCCACCATGAACAACGTTGTGGTTACTGTAGGGACAAAATGAAGGGAAATGCCCACATAAATTGCCCTGAGCTCCTGGATAAAAAGCAGAATATAGGTCAAATGAACAAACATGCTTAAAATACTCAAGAATTAAATCCACTCAAGAAATGATGTGTAGATACATGTTGCTCTAACAGCAGGGCATTTTTGTAAAGTTCCATGGTAAAATAAATATAGTAGGATCTCTGGCCAAGGACAAATTTCAATCTTTCAGCTGGTGATTAACATGACAAAGACACATTTCACTACTAATGATCTATCACAACTTGTAGCATAAAGAAAACTTTGCAACGGGATTTTTATAAAATGATGTACTGCTGATACTTGTCACCAGACCAATTTTCTAGAATATATAAAGTTACTTCAAATAGGCTGGAAATGTGAGCATGAAGGGACATTTTATCATGTTTGGTGCAAATGTAAAACAAAAACAAAAAACGTTTTGGATACAAATGCACACACTAATTCAGAAGATTCTAAAGGTTAAAATACAACTGAAACCAGATTCCACATGGAACATGCAGAGATGGCTAAATTAACTTCTTCGATTAGAGAAAAACATCTACATTGATAGCTGACTGGTAACCCCATGCAGATTTTTCGCATGAAATGGGGGGAGGATTGCACTTATGGTTTGTAGTTTTGATGATTAGAAAAAAACTATAATAGAAAAAGAGTGTTTTCTTTTCTTTGTAATCACATGGCAAGAATTAATTTTGTAAAGGTATTTCTATTTGCTAGGAGCCATGGTGGCGCAGTGGTTAGAACGCAGTATTGCAGGCTAACTCTGCTGACTGCCAGGAGTTTAATCCTGGCCAGTTTAAGGTTGACTCAGCCTTCCATCCTTCTGAGATCAGTGAAATGAGGACCCAAATTGTTGGGAGCAATATGCTGACTCTGTAACCCATTCAGAGAGTGCTGTAAAGTGCTATGGGACAGTATATAAGCCTAAGTGCTAAGTCTAAGTGCTATTGCTGCAGAAGAAACTGGAAGCTTCTTTTTTCTGCTCTTTCTGCAGTTTTTTCTTTCTTTTCCCCTTTAACTCATTAGTATGTGCATTTATGTTTTTTGTAAAACTTTTAATAACATTTCTTAAAACAAAACAAGTGTTGATTGATGCATTTACTTGCTATTTCACCAAAGATCACTGCAATCTTAGGGTAAAATAAAGTCATATTTGTTCATCTGTGGAATGATGGTACCAGCAAAAACAAGGAGCTATTTCTATTAAAATTGCTCATTTTAATGGTTCTCTGATAAGGTCCAACTCTGGAACTTAAGAATAAAAGAAATTTATTTATTTATTATTTATTTATTAAAATTTCTATGCCGCCCAACTCCCGAGGGACTCTGGGCGGCTCACAGCATGTATAGAAAACATAAAGTAAAAAACAATTTTGTTAAAAAACCATGTTAAAATACTGTCCAGATTTAAAATAACTTTCATTCATACCCTGCCTGCCGGAAGAGCCAAGTTTTTATCGCTTTACGGAAGGCCAGCAGGGTGGGGATAGTCCTGATCTCTGGAGGGAGCTGGTTCCACAGGGAGGGGGCTCCCACAGAGAAGGCTCTCCCCCTCGGCCCCGCCAGCCGGCATTGCTTGGTCGATGGGACCTGAAGGAGACCCGCTCTGTGGGACCTAACCGGTCGTAGGGAGGTATGCGGCAGGATGCGGTCCCGAAGGTAACCTGGCCCTGAGCCATGTAGGGCTTTAAAGGTAACGACCAACACCTTGAATTGGATCCGGAGACTAATGGGCAGCCAATGCAGCTGGCGGAGAATAGGTGTTACGTGGGTGCATCTAGGTACACCCACCACAGCTCGCGCAGCTGCATTTTGCACCAATTGCAGTCGCCGGACACTCTTCAAGTATAAATAAAATAAAATAAAAATATTATAGTGTGGCTATAAGAAACCAATCCCCAAGGACACATATTTGGTAAATAGCAATTTATTCTGTGAACCCTAGGAGTCTGCCCTACTACAGTAGTATCTACATTTTACCATTACAATAATCACTACAAAATCCAATATTGAATTTAAGGAAAGCATGATTCTGCAAAGAAGACTTCTTACCCCATCCAAAAGAGTATTTTGTAAATGCACACGTGGATCTTTACGAAACGGAAACTCCAAATTAGACACATGAAACACAGAGTTATCTCTGTCGATCATATAAACTTCATTCTTACCATCAATTAACATCATATACCTAAGGGGAAAAAAGAATGTAATATCAATTAAAGTCCTATTTCCTTCAAAATGTTTACTCTATAGTTATTGAATCTTATCCCACTTAACAAAAAAAAAATTTCCAAAAAGAAAGGGGAACGGCTACTTTAAACTCAAGCTGAGTTTGAACCATTGGTTTTTAGGATCATCTATTGTTCATGTAATTCCATACTACATTTGAAACGACATCAGGCAAAACAGATATACATAATTGAAAATTATACATTGCACACTATTTAAGCAAGCAAGAACACAATGAATGCTAGAGCATAAATCTTCATGCTCAGACCTGACTACAGCTTGCTAAAAATTGTATTTGTCAAGGCTGGGACAAAATGAATTTTTTTAAAAAAATATGTATGCTTAATATATAACATCATTGGAACAAATCTCTTTAATGCAGAAAAACAAATGTGTCGTTACTTGTGTGTATGCATGAATTATTTTGAACCAAAGGAATAGCAGACAACTTGAACTTCAGCGCTAAATACTTGCCAAGAAAGTCAATAGCAAATCATCTTGACAGACATACAGTACACTCAAATATCCCTTTTGTAACTTGATGAACAATGGAATATACCTTAACTATATAATGAATGTTCATGAAGCTCTTTTTAAAACTACCTATAGAAAACACCAGAATTTATTCAACATTAAAAATATTTTACTGAATATAGTTTACTATCACACTATTTTACTGCTTTTATAGCCAGGTAATTCAAGCATCCTTAATCATTACTAAATGAATCTAAAGTATATATTTTTATAGGTTTGATGATTTTCAAATTGTAACTGAGAAAAAACTAAAACTCTATTTATTAGAAATTTAGGCATTTCAGAACTTCAACCTGCCCTGAGCATAAAAAAGCCTCCCTTTTTACAACCCTGTAATCCATTAATTCAGGGTAGAGTCGGGGCGACTGTTTGGAGCGTAGCATTTACTGGCCGGATGCCCTTCCTGAAATCATGCAGAATTCATAGGAGATATTTTTTGTTTGCGCCCTAGGAGAGAAACATCTGCCTCTACCTAGGATTGAACTCTCAACCTTCCAAGTGGGAGGCAAGTATCTTTACCACTAAGCTACCATGTTGCTCAAGCATATATAACATACTTTATATATTAATTTGTATGTAGTACTAAACTCATAATATGCTAAACATTATCTTTCTTTGGGATTTCTTTTTTATAAAGAAAAACTTTTATATGACTAAAAATGTTAAAAACTTTTTTCTTACCATAACCTCTGCCCCATGTTACATGCACAACAACAAGGACACTATTAGGACTATTATATTTGGACAAGTATTTAGAGCTGTTTTCAGTGGATTTTGTCTATCTAACATGAAATTATAATGCAATTGCCAACCTTCCAGTGGTTATGAGGCTTTACATTTTTCTATTCTTGCTACTTATTAGACACCACGATATACATATATATTTACCTGCATGTATTTGTATTATACATCAACAGTCATTTTCGGAATTAACTAAATTGACATTTCATCTTTTTATTTAAATAATATTAATTTTTTTCCTCTTTGGGTTTCTAGAACAATATTTGTTTCATTTACTTATCTACAGGAATTATATATAGTATCATTAGCTTATAACCGCGAACACTAATGTTTGCAATTCTCTTTCCTTATTTTCTACATAAATTGGGAATTAGCACTTCTGCAAATTTACAAAAGTAAACATAGTCTCACAAAACACATGATTTTTAATAAAAGATTCTAGGTTAAATAATTAAAAATTGCACATTTAAATTAAAGATATAAATGCAAGTGTACAAGAAAAATCATAAAGCATGAAAGACACAAATTTCTAATATGCATGTCATTGAAAAGGAATAGTAAAGTCTCGGAACCAAGACTTCCAATTATTTTAAACCCAACAGGTAGCTAACATCAAGCTACCATTCATTTTAATTTGCCACACAGGTTTATAATAAATTGAATTCCTTAAAAGAGATGAAGATTATAAAAGCAGTACTTATATGTGAGAAATCAGTCCATTTAATACCCTGTTTCCCCCAAAATAAGACATCCCCTGATAATAAGCCCAATCGGGCTTTTTGAGTGCATGGCAATAAGGCCAAGCACTTATTTCAGGGTTCAAAAAAATATAAGACAGAGTCTTATTTTTGGGAAAACACGGTATTACTACATGTTAAATGCAATAAGTTTAAATATGCTCTGATAGAATGTTAGTATAACTCAGGGGTGGCCAAACTATGGTTCTTTGAGGACCTGTGGACTTCAACTCCCAGAATTCCTGAGCTAGTCATGCATGCATGGCTGGCTCAGGAATTCTGGGAGTTGAAGTCCACAGGTCCTCAAAGAACCATAGTTTGGCCACCCCTGGTATAACTGAAGTGGTAAAGCAGGACATGACATTCATAGCTAGATGATAGTACTCCAACACCATGAATCCCTGATTCTTGTGGGCAGCACATAAAAATACCATTTGGTCAATGATATCAAAGGCTACCAAGCTGTCTGAAAAGCCAGGAGGGATATGCTTGTTCCCTCCATCCTTTGGTCTCCTTACCCATGGATTATTGCATTCTGCTTTACATTGGGCTGCTCTTGAAAGCCACCTAAGAGCTCTGCAGAATACAGCAGCATTTCTATCATTGATAGAACAACATCTGCGCCAAATGTCACATGACACTTTCACCCTGACTCTTTTTAATTGTGCACTTAAATTCCCTCAGGGCCTAAGCTTGAATGAGTAGCATGGATTGTGGGATAGTTTGCCAAAATGTGTGTTCACTTTTCTTGCTTGTTATTCTTTTGTACAGTTTCAATGTTGTAGAATTCTGTGAGTGAGTCAGGATGAAGTTGGATAAAAACAAATAAATGTCATCAACCATGGTACCCTGAGTTGTGTCTTGGAGGAACTGTTTTGTTTTAGTTCAACAATACTGAGGGATTTATTGATTGATTCCCTAGACTTATGGCTTATTCTGTCCTATAGGTCAGCAGCTCCCAATCTTTTGGGCACCAGAGACCGGTTCCATGGAGAGAGGTTTTTCCACAGTCCGGAGGGGGCATGGTTTTGCGTGCTGCCTGCATCCCGCGAATGGGGCTTTGCTTTTGTGCGGTCCGATTTCTGGCATGCCGTGGCCCGGTGCCATTCCACAGACCAAGGGTTGGAGACCCCTGCTATAGGTTTCCGTCTTGCTACCACTCTGTTCAACATCACATGACATTGCTAGGAGAAATCATATGGAGAACCACATTTTGTGAGCACAGGTACACTGCCTTTTACCATCCAACTCTAGAAAGTAATTGGTGCCCTGGAACATTGTGTGAGTTTAATAATGAGCAAGCCAAAATAAACTCTAGTCAAAATGTGGGTATTCTGGAGCAATAAAAATCCAGGCTCTGAGACTAAGGTTCAACTTGTTTTCAGGCTGCTTTTCCTTTTAAAGATCAGAATGTGTTCCAATGCACTCTTGTTCTCTCAGCATTTAGGACAGTGATAGCGAACCTTTTTTGGTTCGCGTGCCAAAAAGGGGGGGATGCGGGGGATCACGTGTGTGCGTGCCCACACCCATAATTCCATGCACCCCCGCGCATGCACGCATGACCCCCCCACTCCCAGCATGCAATGGCACGCCCATTTTTTGCTCTCCACAGGCTTTAGAGTCTTTCTAGGAGCCTGGGGAGGGCAAAAATGGCCTTCTCCACCCCCTCTGGAGGCTGGAAACAGCTTGTTTCCTGACTCCCAGTGGGCCCAGAAGGCCTGAAAATCAGCCGGCCGGTGCGCACATGCACGCCGGACCTGAGCTCACGTGCCCACCGATATGGCTCCGCGTGCCACTTGTGGCACCCGTGCCATAGTTTCGCCATCACGGATTTAGGATATTTGTAAATTTAAAAAATTCTTCCGTCAAATTCTTTATTTTCATTTTTTTAATTGATCCTAATATGATTTTAATTTACACTTTTAACAGTTTGAATTCTGAATTCCTCTTTAATTTTCACCATCTATCCTGTCATTTAAGTAGGAAAGTAGAATATAAATCAAGTAAATAAGATAAAAGATGGAGCAGGAATTATATCAGAAAGTACTAGTAATTTACTGGATGATCTAATTACCAAACATTTAATATTTTTAACAACAAGTCGTCTTCTTTCCCCTTAAAATACAGATCTTGTTGACATCAGTTTGTTCAATGAAATCGAGGAATCAATTCTAAATTATGATCAAATAAAGCTAGCTGCTTTGGAAAGCAAAAACAGAATTTTGTTGAAGAATGTTTTCCATTTTGGTATTGAACACATGTTCAGAATCACCCCTGCTTCCATGCACTTAAGTTCTAGTATAAATTAGATCTCATAAACCTAAATTCTTCCCATTCTTGCATTAAAATGTTGCATTGAAAAGAGAAAAAAAATGAGGATGTAGTAATTTTATAAACTATCAGGAAGCGATTTTGTTAACATCACTTCAAAGAAACATTTCATTTTACCTACTACATCCCAGCAATACTTTTGACCTGAGGGAGAAAAAACCTGTTTTATTTACTGGTTTTGCCTATAAGCATCTCTGTGCATTTGTGAAATGCAACCACTGTGATTTTATGCCGAATTACTTAAACCAATAGAAACCCCCAATCATCAAAATATTATTTATGCAAGTTAGAAGTTAATCAGGTTCAAATGTAACAACAGATGTTGCACGGGAAAGCAGACTGAGCTAGCATGTTCACATTTGGCTTGTTACAGCTAACAACTATGCACGTTATTAAAATGCAACAATTATTTTCCAAAACAAAAACAATTTCCTCAAGCTAAAGAAACATTGCCTCTATGTGTCTCTTTTAATAATTTCAGGAAATTACAAGTAAGCCTCAAAAGCAAAATGATTACATTTCCTAACAATTGGATTTCACATAATCGGTTTTGGTCAGTTTGCAAATTTCTACACATAAAATGTAGGATTGCCTTCTCATAACTGCCATTTATTTCGAAGACTACCAACATCTTTTTAAAATTATCCATAGCTTTATTCTCCTAAAGATGAGTGTCTCATTACCTTTGCTATGCCATTCAGGCCTGAACATTCAACTCTACTCATTAGAAAAAACATCTGCTACAAACATTATTAATGAGGTATGTATCTAGGGACTGGAGAAAGCCACTAACCACCTGGGCCAATTATACTTTTTATTATAAAAGCCAAGAGCACCACATATAGAGAACAAACCTCTCCTTCCTGTGATAATTACCTTTCTTGTATAATTTCAATTTTGATAACCTACTTCTTCCAAAGTTATTATGTTTGTAAAACTATAGCTCCCTGAACTATTAAATTTAGAAGCCACCTGACTACAAAATGACTCTGGGCAGCTTATGTTTAAATAGGAAAAAGAAAGAAAGAATTAATCCAAGTATCTGCAAAAACTATAAACCAATCACTCAGGGTTCCCCAAATATCCTATCCTAGGGCTTGGGAAACTAGGCAGGCTTTTAACAACTTGTACAATATCATCAAGATAGCACCAAAATGAAGCTCTGGAGGTGTCACAACGGAGAAGGTATACCTCCTGGGTCCCAGGTGACAATCCCAGATGTTGGTTCATCTTCTAGTTCTCCTTCTCCATGGTCATCTTGGAGGATGTAGCATACAACAATTTCTGTTCCTACTCTAACAACAGAGTTTTGTTTTTTCATTGACCATCTCTAATTTGTACACGATGCATTCCAATTATGCTAACTTGGAAACTTAGCAATGTGTCTATTTTTAAAACATTTACACCTATCAATATGGTATCAGAAAAAATACTAATAATCAACAGACAAGATAAAACAAACTTTTTTTAGTGTTTCTCAGACTGCCCCAATAATGATCTTTGTACCAAGTTATCAAATGTAAAGGCAAACTCGGGGGGAAATGTATGGCTATAACCATATCAAAAATTTCCAACAATCAATTCAAAATATCTGAATATTAACGATCTCAAATTAGAGGGAAAATATGGAAAGGAGCTTAGCACATTTATCAAATGGCAATCCTACTTCTCAGAAAAGCAGATTAAGGCAAGCTGCAGCATTACTTACTCTACAGTTTCATCAAAATCACAGATTTTAATACAGAATACAAGACTTCTGCTGAAAGACTATCATTATATAAAAGTAAGGCCCCATAGGTAATTTATTATATAAATTATATTAAATGTTTAAATTCATTGCCACTTATTTCCTAAGCATTTCTTACTCATTCATTGTGCCTTTGAACATTTTCTCTCAAAAAAATAATTAATAAAATGAATAAAACATATTGTGATCGGCCTATGGGACCTGACTTTTGGTATACCCTGTCTGTTGGGGCAAATGTACAAATGAAATATTCAGCCTTTGTCAGTATATATTATGTTATTCACAGTTGGATGTAATCTTCTTTAAATCATCCTGACTACAGCTGCTTATTTTCTTAACAGGTCAGCTTTCATGTACTTCTGCTCTTAATTTTGGTTAATCGAAGGCATTAGTTAAGTACCCACCTGCACACTGACCAAAACAACCAGCACCCAACTGATCTTACGTTGTTCTTCCCCTATCACATTACTGAATAAGGTTAATTGGGTGTTGCAGCATTTAATATCCCATGTTAGTACATAAATAATTCATTGGTATGTGTTAAAAGCAAAACGATCCCATTTTTATTTGGAGACAGACCTTAATAAGCACCATAGCATTTATACAATTAAAAAAAACCTTCAAGGTAAGACCAAACATGCAAATTAAAACGAAAGATGAAAAGTACTGGTGTAACACATAAGAAGCAAGCTAAAAATATTCAGACTGAAGATTTTGCAACCATAGTATAAGCTAATTTATTACACTGTAAGGCTATATAAAACTGTACCAATAGATTAAAAAAAAACCCTAATGTATCAGAATTACTGAAATGACAAAGAACTTTAACTTACCGAGTTCCATCTGCTTTCCAACTTACTTTATATCGCTTTTGCTCTAACAATTTAATATTCTTTTCATCCATGGAAATAGGTTGTGCCCCAGGGAATCCAGTCCTAATGAGAGGAGGTGAAAAAGGATCTTAAATAGTACCCAGTACCAACCATTTCTAATCAGTCTTTCATGAATATCAATTTTAGTATGGGTTTGAAGGTAGGAATATTTTTAATAAGGTAGGCTAAACAATCTTCTTTGCACTCCATTTAATCCATTGCTGGATCTTCAGACAATTTCTAAATTAAAGTAGCTTTTGTTATGAAGATTATTTAGAACACTGCACACTATTTAACCTCATACCCTTTTATCATCAGTTTAATACTGCAATTATAACATTAAAATGTAGGAGTTGATAGTTGAGGATCAAGGATTGACAAGGATTAGTTGAAAATAATATTAGAGATTGTTAGATAGCTGTCACACACCAGTGTCGAAAAATGAACTGCCAGTTCCTTTTAAAAGCCTGAACTTTTCCTCTGTTTTTCAAATGAATTACTTGCTTTCAGATTTTTTAATGGAAGAGATAAATATTTTAGAAACAATGACATTTTTGGAGTAGTGCTTCTGGCATTTATGCTTTACATATAGCTAAAAGACAAGTGGGTTTTGGGTTTGTTTTATTTTATTTTATTTCATTCTAGATAGGGTCAGGCTGCTATAGATTTCAGAGATTCAAAGACAGCAACAATTGGACTATATGCAGCCTAACTGAAAAGACTTTGAGAGAGGCATGCATACCAAAAAAGAAAGCAAAATGTTATAAAATTAAAATAAAGTAAATCTTTAAAAAAAATTACCTATATAATATATTTCACAAATATTTCCAGACAACTTGGGAAAAGTACTATGTTTATTGGTAGTGAGAAGACTAATATTATGCACGAAGGACTTGTTGCATCATATACTGAGAATCAAAACAAATATATCCAACTAGACATACTGTATAAGTTATATCATTCTTATTTAACTAGTACTTTTTTTATACTATGAACATTATAGTTCTTAGACTCATTCATTCACTCATTGAAATAAATGTGGATTCTTCTGGGTCAATCACAGTTGATTCAATATTACTGAAAAATTCTCAGAATTAATTTCAGTGGAGTAAATTATAGATGTATCAATGGAATTTTAAAAAGGCTGTACAGCAGTGTTTCCCAACCTTGACAACTTGAAGATGTCTGGACTTCAACTCCCAGAATTCCCCAGCCAGCATTCGCTGGCTGGGGAATTCTGGGTGTTGAAGTCCAGACATCTTCAAGTTGCCAAGGTTGGGAAATGGGCGTTTACTTACCGTTGATACGCCCATTCTCGTTGGTTGAAGCCAGCATTCAGTGAGGGTTGTCCACAGCCAATCACATCAAGGGCTGAGTCTGTCAATCAAAAACTGAGCCTCTGTCCTCCTCCTCCTTGGATATTGGCCCAGTTTAGACGAAGCTGAAAGACAGACTTGACGTGGAAAGGAACAGTGTTAACCGAACAAAAAACAATACACTGCACCAATAGGAGAGTAAGTCACACCTCAGACTGCGGAATTAAGTAACAAAAAACTGGATTTATTAATACAACAAGTAGTAGAGCAAAAAACAGTGTAGAACGTATTCAATAAGAACCAAAGAACATAAGGGAGGGTCTGAATGCTGGCTTCAACCAACGAGAACGGGCGTATCAACGGTAAGTAAACGCCCATTCTCCATTGGAGGTTGAAGCCAGCATTCAGTGAGGGACATACCCAAGCTACGAGTCCCGAGGGAGGGCAACTAAAGCAACCACTCCTCCCCAGTGTCTACTAGGACAGAGGCACAGCAACCTGTTGAAGCACTCGCCTGCCGAAGGCTGCCTCTGTAGAAGCATAAGAATCAATTTTATAGTGGCGTATGAACTGAGTAGGGGAAACCCAAGTAGCAGCCCTACACACTTCCTCAAGTGAAGCCCGAGTCTTCCATGCAGCCGACGTAGCGGCGCTGCGGGTGGAATGGGCCGTGATAGTCTCTGGTACCGGCTTTCCAGCTGAGGTATAAGCTCTAGTGATTGTGGCTCTGATCCACCTCCCTATGGTAGGGGATGAAACCTTGAGCCCCATGGAACGGGGAAGGAAGGCAACAAACAAGGCCTCTGATTTACGAAAGGCCGAAGTACAGTTGATATAAGCCTTCAAGGCACGCCTCACGTCCAGAGTATGCCACTGACGCTCTCTAGGATGACGTGGGTGGGCACAGAAGGACGGGAGAATGATTTCCTGGGAACGGTGAAATAAGGAATTTACTTTGGGAAGGAAGGAAGGGTCTAGGCGGAGGACCACTCTGTCTGGATGGAAAAGACAAAGGTCCTGCCGAATAGAGAGAGCTGAGAGCTCGGAGATACGTCTGGCTGATGTTATAGCCACAAGGAAAGCTACCTTGTAAGACAGGAGGCTAAGGGGCGCCTCTCTTAAAGGTTCAAAGGGGGGACCGGTTAGGGCCTCCAGGACCAGGGGTAGGTCCCAGGTGGGAAAACGGTGCACGACTGGCGGGCAGATGTTGGAGGCTCCTTTAAGGAACCTATGCACCGTGGGCACATGTGCCAGAGAGGGGCAATTTGGGCAGGAGAGAATGGTGGAAAGTGCGGCCAGTTGGCGTCTAAGGGTGTTAGGGGCCAACCCCAAATTTAGTCCTTTCTTGAGGAAACGGAGTAGGAGAGGAATGGGCACATAAAGAGGAGAGATACCCTCCAGTCTGCACCACTCACAGAAAGCCTTCCAGGTATTCTGATACACTCTGTTAGTGGAAGGACGCCTGGAGGCCAAGATGACTTCGATGGTGTCCAGATCATAATGTTGTCATTTTAAGACCTCCCGCTCAACCGCCATGCGGTCAAGCGTAACCACTGAGGGTCCGGGTAAACCACTTCCCCCTGTTGGAGCAGATCCGGAAGGGGGGGCAGTCTCCACGGGTGACCGCGGGAGAGGAAAAGGAGGTCCCCGAACCAAACCCTGCGTGGCCAGTGAGGGGCAATTAGAATCACCTCCGCAGAATGTTTTAATATTTTCTGGATGACCCTGGAGAGCAGAGGGAGGGGAGGGAAGGCATACAGGAGTCCCTGGGGCCAAGGTGAGCGCAGGGCGTCGACTGCTTCTGCGCCTTCCGTCGGGAAGCGAGAGTAGAACCGGCTGAGCTGTGCATTCTGTGGGGTAGCAAACAGATCAATTAAAGGTAAACCAAATCTATGAACAATATCCTGAAACACCCCTGGATGTAGTTGCCATTCGGTCTGATCTAAATCCCGACGGCTGAGCCAATCAGCCTGCTTGTTGGCTTCCCCTGAAATATATTCCGCTGAAAGGGAAATAAGGTGTTTCTCTGCCCACAGACCCAGGGACAAGGCCTCCTCAAGCAGGGCCGCTGAACATGTTCCCCCTTGCCTATTAACATGTGCTTTGGCCGTGACATTGTCGGTGAGGACCAACACATGAGAACCTTCTATTCTAGTCTTAAAGCTCTTTAACGCTAAACGGATAGTGCGAAGTTCTAGTAGGTTAATGGGGCATTTGGATTCCTCCCTAGACCAGGTACCCTGGGCCAGTTGGCCCTGAATGTGTGCCCCCCAGCCTGAGAGGCTGGCATCTGTGGTTACTGTAATTCTATCTGGTAGGAGGAAGGAAGAGCCTTCTTCCAAGGCTGAGGATGTCCACCAGACTAGGGATTGTCTAACGTGAGAGGGCAAACGAACCCAAACTGCAGGGGGGGACTGACCCGGGGGAATAAGGGGAAGTAAGAACCACTGCAATCTACGGGAGTGCAACCGTGCCCAGGGCACGATATCGATGCACGATATCATTTTTCCCAGTAGTGTGGCCAACAGGACTAGAGAAACTGATGGACAGCGGTTGATATTACCTATGATGACCCTAATGCTGCCCTGTCGCTCGGGGGATAGGAAAACCTTGCACTGCTGGGAATCTATAATTGAGCCCAAATGGAGAATTGAGGTACTAGGAACCAGACAGCTGTTACGGTGATTTACCGAGAAGCCATGTCGTTGGAGCTCGTCCAGCACTACTTGCACATGACGCTCTGCCAAGGACCTGGAAGAAGCCTGAAGCAGAATATCGTCCAGGTAGCACTGGACCCGAACTCCTAAGGAACGAAGGTGAGCCTCCAATGCCGCCAAGATCTTTGTAAAGACTCGGGGGGCTGAGGAGAGGCCAAACGGGAGTGCTCGATACTGGAAGTGTCTTCCAGCAAGGCAGAAACGGAGAAACTTCCTGTCTGTAGGTGCTATGGGGATGTGGAGATATGCTTCGGATAGGTCCAAGGAGACCAGATAGTCACCCCTATGGATACCCCTGAGGATGGAACGTAGGGATTGCATTTTGAATTTGCGATATTTAACAAACTGGTTTAACCTTTTGAGATCCAGTATAGGTCACCAATCCCCGGAGGGTTTAGGGACCAGAAAAAGTATTGAGTATACTCCTGCTCCCCTTTGTTCCCTAGGGACCGGTTCAATGGCCCTAATCTCCAGGAAATGGTGGATGGCCTGTTCCATTAACCGGCGCTTTTCTGGAACTCCAGAAACATGACAGGGTATAAAACTTGGAGTGAGCCGTGACCAAAATTCCAATGATAACCCAAAACGGATAGTTTGTCTAACCCAGACGTCCTGAGTGGTCAATTCCCAGGTATCCGCAAACCTGGCTAGTCTACCTCCAATTGGGAAATCCTGAGATAAATTATTTGCCTCGTCTGGAAAACTTGTTACCCCATCCCCTATAGGGACGTTTGTAAGATCTGCCCCTGGCCGCTCTATCCTGGTAAAAGGACCTTTGGCCATACTGACCTGGGGTTCGGGGCAGATTGGAACCCTGGTCAGCCGATCGAAAGGGCCGTCTAGGATATGGGTTATGACGGAAAGAACCTTTTTTATTATAAGTTGGAAGGACCTTCCTACGATCCTTAGACTCCACCAGTAACGGGTCTAAAACCTCCCCACAAAGGGATTGACCCGCAATCGGCTTAGATGCCAGGCGCCATTTTTGGCGAGCATCGGCAGTCCAGTTCTTGAGCCAGTTCACCCTGCGACCTGCGGTGGCAGCCGCAATGGATTTTGAAGAAAAGCGTGCTGCCCTGAGTGTAGCATCAGCAGTAAATTGAGTTGCAGCTATGACTTTATTGAGGTCTTGATGAATGCGAAGTTCTGATGAGGGGATCCACTCCTGGAGCTGGCGCAGCCACAAGAGAGACGATCTGGCAAAGAAGGATGCAGAGCAGGAAGCGCGAACCGCCCAGGCCGAGGCATGGTGGGACTTTAGCAGGAGTTGTTCTAGTCGACGATCATCCGGTTTCAGGAGCTCCTCAGCTTCCCCCGGTATGGGATTTGGAGAGTGGAGCGCAGCTACCGGAACATCCACCGATGGAGGGGAGAGTAGACCCGTCAGTTCAGCCGCCGTATTAAAGAATCTCTTGTCCTGCGCGGAAGGCATTGGTCCTGAGGTTGGAGCCACGAACTGTCGCTGCACGTTGTCCAGGAATATCTTGGGCGCTGGAATAACATCCAGCTCTGTCACCTGTTCTTCAAAAACCGGAACTTTGGATGAAGAAGTCGCAGCATCTGTTGTTACTGGAGCAGAGGCCAGGCCTGCTACATTCCTGGCCTTATGTAGTAACGACTTGAATAAGGCAGGTGGGAATAAGCCCACTGAAGTGGGTTGTTCTGGAGCGAGGCCTTCATCCTCTGATAGTGCTGTGGGATCACACTCACCCTCTTCCAGGGTGGCAGGTCTGATATCCTCACTGGAATCATCAGATGAGTCTTCAGCAATGGCTGCCCCCCTGAGGGACTGAGAATGTGCATGACTAGAAGGCCTAGATGGAATGGCCTGGGCAGAGGCCTGTATTTGCTGGAATCCAGCTAGGCACTGTTGCACTGTTGCTGCCATGACCATCTGCCAGCTTGGCTGATCAGGCTGATGTGAAGGGCCTGCCTGAGAAGTCAGGGAGCTGGAGGCCACACTAGCAGGGGGCCTAGCCGCCTGTGTCCAGTCTATGGTGGGAGCAGAGGCCACAGGGATATCTGGTCCAAATGCAGTAGCAATCTCCTGGGGATTTCCCTGGGCAGAGGAGACCAGGCCTCCTTCCCCCCAGACATTGGGGTCTAAGAGCGTAGGAGCTGGGGCATCCAGATTGTGGACCTGGGCCTGGATCACTACCTGGTGTTTTGGAGGTGCCATGGCCTCCTCTTGCTGATCCGCCCTGTCCACTATGCGCTGTAGCGCCCGATCACGCCTCCTCTCGTCGCGTTCTGCAGCCTTAGACCCTTGGGTCGATTTAGGCTGCTTGGCTTCTATCGGGGCAGGAGTAATCTCCTCCCCAGAATCGGGCCCTTTCTGCGTTCTTGCTGGCCTCTTCGGCTTCGCCGGAGCCTTCCCAGCCTCAGCCATCGTGAATCAGCTAAAAATAGCGAGTTGCGCGCGCCGCTAGATGGCGCTGCGCTCCCAAGATGGCGACCGGCTCAGGAGGCGAAAGGGCGGGAAAAACAGCCAAATTTGAAAAGATCGGCCGGCGCTGAGCTTAAAAGCCGCGCCGCCGAGTCTCCAGGCTAAAAGAAGCTGGCCGCAAGATCGGCCTTACCAGAAATACAATCTGTGAGTCTTGAATTCTCCCCTGTATCTGTGCTCCTTAGGAGCTTTGGTAAGGGAGTGTCCCTCCAGCCTCATCGGAGTGCAAGCACCGGCCGATGGCAAACAACGCTCCCCTCAGGGCTTGCAAGCCCGTTCCCCAGACAATGAGCAGAGGGGGAAGAGAGGGGGCAGCTGGAATCGAGGCGTTTAACAGCCACAAGTGGCGATTTGTTAATGCCTGGGGACGGGAGAAGGAAACAGTTTCCTAACTGTTGTTATTTTTCCTTTCTTAACTAAGTCAATCCTCATGCATTTTTCTTTTTCTTTTTCTTTTTTTTTTTAAACTTACAGTTGAAGCAAGCAGTCAGAGAGGTGTAAATCCACGTCTAGCCTTTTTGAAGGGCTGAGTCTAAACTGGGCCAATATCCAAGGAGGAGGAGGACAGAGGCTCAGTTTTTGATTGACAGACTCAGCCCTTGATGTGATTGGCTGTGGACAACCCTCACTGAATGCTGGCTTCAACCTCCAATGGAGAACACTGCTGTACAGGTTTGTGAAAATGCTGTCCCTATAACAATGTTTTTATACCTTTTATGCTGTCCCTATAACAATGTTTTTTATACATGTAGAAGAGCAGGTGGGGGGGCAAAGTTAAGTGTGTCATCGGCTTAGAGTTTTTCACTGCCACAAGTCCAGACCCCCCTTGAATTCCGTTGCCTCTTATCTAGTGTCAATAAAGTGCTGACGGTTAGTTGACTAGATTCTTATGTATAGGCTTGAGTTATACATTCTGAACTGCAACTTAATGAACATATGGTCCTGATCCTGATATATCACCACATTTGAATCAACCACTTCATAAGAAGCTCATATGATCTTATCTGAAGATGCTTCTTATTTCATTATTTCAGTCATGCCAGTTCCTAAAAAAAAACACCTAATGATGTGATGTACAGGTCCTCATTTACAATCAGGCCTAAGCAAGCCCCATAATCCTTAAATATTACCCATGCTAACTAACAGATTTATGAGAGCTAAAGTCCAGATCATCAGAAGCGCACCACATTGTTTAGCTGTATTTATTTATTTATGAGATTTATATTCATCTTAAGTTAACTCTGGGTAGCCTACAACAACTCTAAAATGAATAAATAAAACAATCATACAAAAAATAAACAAAAACAGCAGAATCGTTTCGCTTATGATGCCTGCGGCAGGCTCAGCTACCCTCCTTCCATGCCTTCTACCCATAAAATCCCAGGACCTCGATAAAAAGCCAAATTTTAACAGCCTTCCAAAAGGCTAGAAGGGTGGGGCCTGTCAAATCTCCAGCAGAAAGATGTTTTACAAGGTAGGGGCAGCTGTGGAGAGAAATCATGCTTTTAAGGTCCCATTAGATGACAAAATATCAGGGACGGGACCTAGAGCATGCACACTCTTTCTGATCTACGGAGAACAGCAGATATTCTTAGAGAAAGGTAGACCCGCAAATAACCAGGTTTCATACCATGTTGGGCTTTAAAGAAGCTAACCAGGACCTTGGATTGCATCCAGAAAACTGGAAGACAGTGCAGCTTGCACAATAAGGGTGAAACATGGACAAACCTAGTGGTATCCAATATTGTGCATGCTGCTGCATTCTGAACCAGTTGCAACTTCCAAGTGTTCTTCAAGGGCAATCCCATATAAAGCACATTGCAATACTTCAGCTGGGAGGTAACTAAGGCATGAGTGACTTTAAGCAAGGTCTCCTCGTCCAGGAAAGGCACAACTAGTACACAAAACAAATCTGTACAATCACATAGGAGCCATGAGTCCTGGAGGACTCTAAAATTAAGCTCCAGCTCAGTCCAGGAAGGTGAACCTCCACCCAGAATCAAATCACCAGACCTTGGAGAGATAAAAATTGAAAGCTACTCTGTATTATCAGAGTTGAGCCAAAGTCAGTTCATCCCCATCCAGACTCTTCTAGCCTCCAGGCACTCAGGCAACACCAGAACACATCACTTACTACCTGGTCCAGGGTACAGATGTATACCCACTCAAAGATTCTACCCAAGCAGACCTCATCTAATGCCTTGCGCAACATTCCTTCATCCAACTCTTCAATCATCCAAAACCCAACCTTTCCTCTTATACCCCATCTACCCACCCCATTTTTGCTGTCACCTGGGAGTGGAGAAGTCATGCACACACCCCAAAAGGAATGGGCCACAGACCCCTCTAATACCTACCATCTCTTACACAAGGGGAACCAAAAAGGATCCAGCCACACCAAACAACCACTCAAATGAAAACCAAGCAAAAAAAACTTCTGGCTCATATAAAATCTCAAATCTAAGTGCCGGTGGCCTCTATCCCAAGTCTTTCCTGGTCTGCAAGGGAATCCAGCAAACTGGTTGCTCTACCATGTAGTCATTGAAACAGCAGTCGCAAGACACATAGCAGCTTCCCCACAGCTCTTCTGCCTTCTCCTGCTGCCACAAACTGCCTGATGCCTAGGCCATCAGCTCTATTGGGGACTCCAGTAGTCAGGATCTCGCAGCCACTGACACTTCCTCATCCTGTATCAGCCCAGCCAAGTCTATCTTTAAAATCTCTATAGCAACATTCCCAAGAAGGTGGGCAAGAGCCAAGTCCTCTGGAGTTTATTCTGAGGCCCTTGTAAGCAACCGATCCACTGCGCTACTAAACACCACAACCACTGAAATGGAGAGACCACTGCCCAACACAGTTCCACTTGGTCACTGTCCAGAAAAGCACACCAGCCTCAAACTACTCAATCCACTGTTGCCTTGCCAGCTATCTGCGCCATTGTTGTTGCTGCTGCCACTCATTGTGTTCCTCCTGTTGCCCAAGCACCATTCACAACATCCTCAAACAAAACAAGCCTAACCAAGTAGACATCCATCTTGGTGCCATGATGGAGAAAATGTGTTACAGAATATTCAATCTACATTTGAAAAATTATATTCACGTACCCTTTCCAGCCACAAAATTGTTGGCATTTAAGTTGGATTTCTCCTAACCTTGGTTGAGTTGTGATTTGAGTTACACGTTTAACTGATATTCCTTCCATAAACACAGCACCCTAAAAAGTAGAAAAAAACATAACAATTTTAGAATACTATCAGCAACACTCAGAATGTTTCAAATTTTATTATAATTTCAACTTTCAGTGAATTTAATTTTAAACTTAGAATTGATTTATTAGATTATGTGCCATCAAATCAGCGTCAATTCTTAGCAACCACATAGATTTTCTCCATGAGGATCTGCCCTAACATAACCTCCAGATCTACGAATGGTGCATCCATCACCACTTTAACTGAATCCATCCAGCTTGCAAACTTAGAATTTTTTTCTTTTAACAACCCTGTAATCCCTTGCATTGGGATGGAATCGGGGAGACCAAATGGAGCTGAGCATTTACTGGCCGGATGCCCTTCCTGATGCCTACACTGAGTTCACAGCAGATATTTTCTCTTTGCACCCAGAGAGAGAAATATCTGCCGCTACATAGGATCGAACTCACAACCTCCTGATTGTGAGGCAAAAGAGTTCCACTTCTGGGCCACCAGGCTGCTCAGCTTGCAAAGTTAGAATAAGAGAAAGAAATTAAAAAATATAATAAATGTCTGCCATCCCTTCACTTGTAATGCAGAATAATGATGTAATCAAAACTTAAATCTGCTGCCGAATTACAATGCAAAATCCATAGAAGTCATTATCCCTGTTTATCCAGAAATCCTTTGCTCTCTGGATCTGCTAAATCACATATTTTCCCCAGGATAGCATCGATAAGACCAGACTTTTTGAGAAACAGAGCAGCATCACTGGACCCAACTCTACCAGTGCAAGCTGGATCCACCTGCTTGTAATATGTCTCATACAGAGGGTTACTGGCAGAGAACTGCGCGCCGCTGCCACCAAGGGGGCCGAGCACCGCCATCTTCCTCCTCCTCCTCCTCCTCCTCCTCCTCCTCCTCCTCCTCCTCCTCCTCCTCCTCCTCCTCCTCCTGGAAGGAGAGCGGCCAGAGAGGGACAGGGCGTGACCACGAGAAGTACAGCAGCAGCCTATAGAAGTCATTATCATATCATGATCACTAAACATAACCATAGACTGTAATAACTACTAATTGTTATGGCTCAAACTGGACATATAGGATCAGAAGTAACAATATGAAGTCACAGGGAAAGTTGCTTGCTCAAAGTAATAGAAAATTTCTTTCTCAGAAGATTTCTAAATGCAAAAGAGAAAAAAAGATCCAAATTTGAAGAATTAAAAAGAACCGGAATAATGGAAATAATTAAATGGGAATTAGAGAAACAATGTGTAACTAATTAGAAGACAACAGACATCATCTTAATCTCAAAATTAAATCAGCCATGAGATTCTGTCAGCCTGAGCTTCATTAATAGAAATGCTCAGTTCCATTTCTGTCTAGAAATGGATTGATTACCAACCTTACCACCTTCAGACAATAATAAAAATAAAAATTAAGAGTTGGTTAAATTATAGGTAGTCCTTTATTTACAACTGTAATTGAGTCTGGCAATTATGGTCTTAAGATGAGACGGTCATAAAGTGTGACTGTAATTGTTAAGTGACCTGTGTGATTGTTTAAACAAACTCATTGTTCGCTATGGTTTATTTGCCAAAAACCAAAAGTAATCACTAGTTTGCCACAAAAGTAACCACAAGTCTGCCATAAATCAAGGTCACATAACCACATAATTGTGGGCTGATTGCCCAAAATATGGTCACATGATTACACAGGGAAGGGGTTTGACACTTGAATTTCAAAACCGGGTTAAGTCCATTTCGGGAGGTTTGAAGTAACCTAAAATGATCTCTAAGCAACTGGTTATAAGTCAAGAACGAGCTGTATTCACATGAAGTTTGAATTATCTACTATGAGCAATGTTTTAATTCAAATAGAATTGCCCTAGAAATTCAAAAGTTATACGGTATAAATCTTAATAAATGACATATTTAAGCCTTGAATGTGTTATAAGTATATAAAACTACTGTACAGGGTTTTTATATGGAATATGGATTTTAATTATATTTATTTTTCTTGGATTTTGACTTATTAGACACTATCAGAGCAACTATGTTCAAGCTGAGCAGCCTCATTCATTCATTCATTGACTATAAATGGAAAAGTTATCTTAGCTTCTATTTATTCAGCCATTTTACTTTCCATCTTATATGAATCTTGTTGAAGTGGGCCTCATTGAGATGAAACTGTCACACATTAAATCAGACATTAAAAAATGAAGCCACTAAGCGTGGCATTTAATCAACAAGCCCAGAGCCAGGCGAAATAAGGAACTATGATTTAAGATGCAGCCAAACCATAAATTTGTCAAAATATTTAAAAGACATAAGGGAAGGAAGCCATTTTATAATCTGAGACAGAATGTGTCATGACAAAGGTAGCTCTCTCCCTATTTATCATTCAGCATACTTACGTGCTTGAGCAAGTTATTTAGAGCAGAGTTTCTCTTGCTAACCTGAATAAATGAAATCCCTCAGTTTAATCTAATACTATGATATCTTTTGTTTAAAGGAGATAAACATTGTAATTAAACTCAGAAATTAATGTAAGCACTAGATAAAATTCTATCACCTTTGCTACAGGTAGGCTGGGTTCAACAAATTATCTGCTGAATCACAACTGAGTAACCTTAAGTAATAAATCATGACTTACAAAACCCAATATATTAAGTGAAAACTAAATAAACAATACAAAAGCCTAGTGCTACATTGTAATTAAGTGTCCAGGTCTTAGCAACCAGCAAAAGTATTCATCAACTTCTCATCAACTATACCCAATCACTTTTCACTATCTAATATAACAATAATATAATTCACCAATTCCACCAGAAAGTAATTCCATAGATTCTTGCAGGACCAAATGATGAAAGAACAGTTTATGTTGGCCTAGTTAATGATAAATAATAAGTGGATTTAATGACTGTTTTGCCTAATAATAGCAAGGTTTCGTGGTTATTTCCTTTAATTCTGTTCCTCAATAAAAGGACCAAGCCAGAATTCAGATAAAGACATGAATAGAAAACAGAAAACACACTGACTGGGTTTACACATTTTGCTAAACTAAAACCAAATTATTTTAGTTTAGTCTAGTTCAGTTAATTCTAGCAAGAAAGTCGCAACTCAACCTTCTTCATAAAACACGACTTAAGGCAAACAGATGTCACTTATTGCAGATTTCTGTTGAATAACCACTTGATGACAACTGTGGATTGATTTCTGTAAAGGTATGGAATGGCTAGTAAGCCTTGATACAGAACAGGATGCAAAAACGTTATGTAACTGAAATCAGTATTTCTAGCTGGAAATTCTTGTTTTGGTTAATGCTCTTTTCAGCATATATCACTGGGGATGAAAAGTTGATATCGTGAAAGAATCTTAATAGAAAAATAACAGAAACAGAAAATAGGAAAAACTCAATCTTCAGTTAAAAAAGAAAAAAAAAGAAACTAACAACAAATCAAGTGAGCAGCAAGGCTACCTCTGGCCCATGAGTCTGGGCATATAGCACTCAAGCTGTGATTAGGTATATGCTGCCATGTCAGCATAAGGACAGCTCCATAGGAGGGAGAGGATTTTCGTACCAAAGTAGAATGGGGGCTAGTTGTGTTCTGTTGGCTGTGCTGTGTAGATGCTATGCAGAATAGAGGCAAACATGGCTCATTCTGCAGCCAGCTCTCCGGAAGCAACAGATGGACCTGTTAATGAAAAGTGCTCTGCCCTAGTTATGCATCTTCCAACCCAAGTTGCTCCGGGTTTAAAGCAACATGCCACTACCAAAATTGTACATGCCCAGCATCAGGTAGAAAGGGAGTGCTATGGAGGTGGGGGCTAAGCATTTCCAAGAACAGCCCTATAGGGAGACATGGGTTAGTGTGTGTTATCCTCTGGATCTGAATGTCAGTCCTGTGGAGTTGTGTGTATGGAGTGCTGAGTCAGGCTGGGGGAAGGTGGGGTTGTTGATGTGGGGAAGATAGACATTCACAACAGGTTGGATAGGAGTGGAATATTGAGCAGTAAATGACCCAACAGTGATGCATCAAGTTTGGTGGAAGAGTAGTGCTTTGGAAACAAAACTGGCAGGAGCAGCCAAAACTGGGCAATTTATTTATCATCTAGTCTCAACATTTAGCCACCAATCACAAAAGCAACCACTAACTACAGGGCTGGCTAGAATGCTTGAAAATTCACTTATCATTTATTTATTAATAAAATATTTATGCCATGCGACAGCTCTGGGCAGCCTGCCATGTACAAGAACTATAAAGTCAACAATAAAACCTAATGTAGTATCACCCAGAAAGAACAACTAACAAATTGTATCTCCCACCAGAAAAGCCCCACATGTGAGAACCTGAGATTGAATTGTGTGAAAATGTGAAACTAACTTGAAGTTGCCATCTTCTAAAAATAGAGGTGGCATGGGTGAAGAGAGGATAAAAGCCAAAACACCTTTCAAGAGATAGATAAGGATCAACTTGTTAAGGAGAAATGTTACCAAAGGAGCCTGCGGGGTTGGGACTGAGCACACAGAAAACACTCCTAATCCCATCAACGGCTACCAGACTCGTCAATCAACAATGCAAGGACTTTAAAGGATAAAAGGTCTCCTAAAACTCGTCCTTGTTGCAGTTGTTCTGGATGCAAACTTTGTGGTTTCCATCTATCTAGCCAGTGTATGGACAGCCCAGTTGAGAAATGCATTGGCTACCAGATGATCAAATGGGTGAGAGACAGGAGGAGAATCCAGTGAAGCTGAGCTGAAATTTTGAATTAATCAAATCTCCATGTATTCCATCAGAACACTATGTACCCCACTGTTCAGTTTATTTGAATATGTTCCTAAATATTTCCTGGCTGTTAATCACAGTTGCGTTGTTTCATATACTCTAAACCAGTGTTTCCCAACCTTGGCAACATGAAGATGTCTGGACTTCAACTCCCAGAATTCCCCAGCCAGCATTTGCTAGCTGGGGAATTCTAGGAGTTGAAGTCGAGATATCTTCAAGTTGCCAAAGTTGGGAAACACTGCTCTAAACCCAGGTAGCAAGCAGGAGAGCACTATGACATGTGCAGGCCCAACAGGCCATGTGTACAACTGAATAATCATAAGACTATAACCTGGATGTGCATGTAACATACACAACCATACTAATCCACATTCTTTCTGGGGAAAGAGACATGTTTTCAATTCTCTTTTATAGTCTGGTAAACTAATGGTCACACAAATCTCCAGGGGATGCTGTTTCAGAGGTCAGGCATAATAATAGAGAAGCTCCTGTTTCCTGAGTCCTGCTAGATGGTATTGTTAAGCAATAGGACAAGCAGCACATTTAATTTCACCCAGAAGTCAACTAGTAACCAATGCATTGCACAAAACATGGGGGCTAAAAGGGCATGTACAGTACATTACTGCTCATGCTGCTGCTTTCTAAACCAGCTGTAGCTTTTTTTGAACAGTTTACAAGAGCAGCCCCACATAAAGCACATTGCAATAATCCTTCCATGAGATGCCAAACATCATGAGTGAGCGTAAGGACGACATCCGGGTCCAGGAAAGGATGCAACTGGTACACAAAATCATCTGTTGAAAGGCATTCTGCCACGTTGTCTTTCAAACAGGAGCTGCGAGTCCAAAAATATCCTAGATTGTGCAGCAGACCACAAATGAAGTAGTAGGACTCCTTTCTGGGTCAAAGATAAAAGATATGGAGCACCAGGTGGCCTAAGGACCCACAGCCATTCAAGCTTGTCAGATTAAGCCTAAGCTTCTTCTTTCCCATTCAAACATTCAACTTCTTCCGGGCACTGCCTATGGCTTTAACGTTATCATTTGGGTTTGCCTAGAGTCAAGATGAAATATCTTGAGAGGTACCGGCACATTTCTGGTATACCAAATGACCTGATTCAGAGACTTCATGTAGATGTTAAACAGGAAGTTTAACTGTTCATCAAGGCTTGAAACGCCACACAAATTACAGCCATCGGACTCAACCTCTCTCTTCAAACCAACATCAACTGGACTGGCCGTGGAGAAAGGAGATCCATCGCTCCATGCAGTCAGTCCAGAAATGTACCACAATCAATGGTACTAAAAGCTGCTAAAAGATCAAGAAGAACCAGGAGTGTTGCACTCCCATGATTCCTGCTCCATTACAACATCAAACAGCATCTCTATATTATGTGCCAACCTGAACCTAGCCATATATTTGGCTAATATAAGTAAAGTCAACTTATATACTGTAAGTATAATGGGCAACTTTCTCCAGCAACAGAGTTATTAAAACATATAAAATCACTCCTAGCTATAGTTCTGTCTACATTATCTTATGGCATTTCCACCCAAGAAGCCTATAACTAGAAAAACCTGGAACTGGTTATCATAACAATTTTTATCTCCAGGCTAAAGCTGCACAAATGGAACATCATCCATAAAAATAAGACAGCTGCCAAAGCCCTCCTTGGATCTAGGATGTCAGCAATTACTGTCTACTCACAAATATTTCTTTTTGAAACAAGAACTTAAGAGGATGGTGACTAGACACTTGCAGACTTTTTCAGAGGATACCAAATCATCTTGACCCTTTTAAGACGAAGTTCTTGTTTCAAGAATCAGCCACGGTAGCTCTGATTGATGGCTTCTGCCAAAAAGACATATAGGATGACTCTGTTGAGCCTACTTGATCTATTGGTTCTCTTAGCAGTTTTTTGCTACTTGCAGGGAAGTTCTCAGAGAACAGCACTAAATGATCATGCAGCCTCCTTGGCAATTTTGCTACAGGATACAAGGTATTCTTCCTATTCCCAATACTATTTAACAACTATATGAAATTGCTGGGGACAGTCATCAATCTAGTTCTCCGTAACATCTGAATCTGGAAAGGATACATGTATTCTGAACCAGCATCTAGATACAGTAATAAGAGTTAATAATAAACTGAGGCTGGCTCTTGTCAGGATACAGGCCTTATAGACAGACAGCTATCTCTACTTGCTATGTAAGTATAGCAAGGGAGTGACTTATTTCAAATGGGATTTTACTACCTTAAGGGGGGAAACAGGCTAGAGTTAGGCTTATTTGGGATGGGGTTTCCATGAATCACTGTCATTAAATGCTGAAAGCAGCTTCATCTAGTATAGAAACCTCCCTTTTTGCTAAATAAACAGAGCTGGCTATTATTGTTCATGCATTACTAATTGCATTATTGTAATGAACTTTAGTAGGTAACCCTTGAATAGTGTTTAAAAGCTGCAGTCCATGCAAAATGCAGCAACACAGTGAAGCAACTGCAATGGCTGCCAATTGGCTACTGAGCTAGGTTCAAAGTTCTGATTATGATTTACAGTACAGATTAGACCTGGTCAACCACTGAGATGAACAGGGCAAAAGTTGCTGTGTGTGCTGTCACTTACTTGTGGTCATAATGGTTTGATCAAAATGAAATTCAGCACTGCATCTGTAACTCACAAACAAAATTCCCCAAAGGCCTTACTTCAAGAGCTGTTAAATCTTTGAAAACAAATATTTTGTGAAGAAAATAATGAGCAAGACCACCCAGAAAGCTTGGAAATTTTTGACTCAGTCAATCAAGGAAATGAATTATTTTTTTCTTCTGCCAAATCACTGCAAAAATTATCTTAAGTCCCCAGAGCATTCAGCCAATAAAAATCCTAGGCATTTTAGACAAGCATGGGAGGAACATTTCAAAAACTTGTAGGCAGATCCTGATATGAAATTAATAGGGATTATCCAGTTATGAATAACTGTCCAGTAGGCTCTCATTTCCTTGATAGAAGTGGTTAAACTGGTAAGAGTCTTTAAGCAGGAAACAGATAGTGAATTTGTCCTACCTGAAATAATGAAAATGAGCCCAGACTGATGGGCCCTTTTTGTTAATTTCTTTGTTAACCTTTTAAAAACTTTTTATTTAACAGATATTTGAAACCAAAACAAAGAGAGAAAAATGAAATAAAAGAAAAATTTACAAGCTACAAAAAATTAAACAAGAATTTTTCAATGTGACATTAGAATAGTACTGCATATAAAGGTGATCTTAATTTATTATTAATCAGAGATAGCATCTCATTATTATAATGAATCACACAAAATATGACATTTTAAAGTCTAACATTAAGAAATACACAAACATCGGATGTGGCGTAAGTTCATGCACTGAGTCGTACTCTATAAATGGTTTCCAGATTAAATTAAATTCAGTATCAGACTTGTTTTTAATTACAAAGTTATTTTTTGACAATAATGCATATTTCCACAGCTAGTTTGCTACTGTTCTAAAAAAAATGTAATTTCTAGTAAGAAGGATAAAGTATCAAAGCAGCTGTTATCATATACAACAGCAACTGTGTATGCTTTGTAGGAATATTAACACTTAGTAATACAGAAAAATAGCTGGCAGAAAATACATTTCAAATTTGGTTCATTCTAGGATGAATCATCTTCCAGGATTGTTAAGCTTTATGACATTGCCACCAAGTCTAAAAAAAATAAAAAGATCCATCCTGATTATTGCATTTCCAGCAGATTCTGAATCTGAAATTTTAAATTTCAAATTTTATCAATTTTGGCAATCAACAATAGTATAATATAGCAACAAAAAATAATCTTGCACCAATTCTGAGTGTAATACTTGCATAAATTTAATAATTATCTTCCGTTGTTATTCACATGGTTTCATTATCAATCGTTCTGTTTACATTCTGAATCTATTTAATGATACATTCTTTAATTTGTTTAGTTTTGAATCATATTCCAGTAACAAAACAAACAAACAAGCCCAGCAGGTATTTTGAAGTTTTGTTACAAACTTTTCAAATTTTATTAGGTCTCTTAATAGTCCACCCTGTTTCTGTCATTCCTTTCAAACAATTCTATTTGTTTGAAGATAATGGAACAAATAGGGTATTTCTAACCATTATTAAGAGAATGTCTCAGAAAACGTCATCTTCGTTTTATTAAAGATTAAAGGCCTTTCCAAATTGTCTAAAGTTATCTTTGCATCAAGAACAAACATACCAGCTTTCTTATTTGGCTGATTAATATTACCAACAACATTCAAAATATACCTTATATTGTTTTTCATGCTTCTTTGGGACAAATCAAGTCTGATCTCATTCACTTTCACTGACAAAACAGGAAACATCACCAAAGATTTTTATTTATTTGGGGGGGGGGGGGTTTAGTCAATATTAGTACCAATACACCAAAAGATAACAAGAGAGTTTGGGTAACTATTGACCTATTAGGCTTTTAAATATAGTAAACAAATTATAAAATTATACGCTAAACACATAAACTAAAATTTCCAATACTGGATGGCCCTTAGTTGTATAACTAGAAATGAACAAACAAGATTTAGAACAGGGCCTCATATTGTATTTTATGATTATGATTATGATTATGATTATCCCTTGTTGCTTGTATGCACACTGAGAGCTTATGCATCAGAGACAAATTCCTTGTGTGTGCCCTATCACACTTGGCCAATAAAGAATTCTATCTTCCATATCTGGCTTTTCTTGATTTAAAATCTGCCTCTGAATTTCTATCCAGCACCATCTTATTGGAAAACCTTCAAAATGCCTCAATTTATATGATTACTTTTTTCCTGATTCCGAAGTTTAACAGATCTTGAAGAATGAGATGCAACCCACAACAGCTGCTCTAAAAATGATAAATTGAGAAAGGAGTGAGGCCTCTGCCCTATTTAATTCTATATTAGTTCCATGGCAAACACTTTAAATAATCTAGACATCAAATTGCAGGAGGTAATATTCCTGCATTTTTGTACAAGGATGGTGCAGCCTTCATCTCTCCTGTTTCCACTGGACTAAAAAGAGGAGTACAATGTTTGGTCACCGATTTCCAAAAATTTGGGTATAGGCCAAAAAAAAAAAAACTACAAGGAGGGCTCACTGAAGACAGTAGACAAGAACTGGATCATACTTTTAAATATTTTTAGATCAATATTTAATTCTGGAAAGCACGCTTAAGATGTGCTACCCAAATGGTATTAAAACCTTGATGGCCATTACAAGTTTCTTTTTTACTAAAGGGAAGAGAATAAATCGTAGCTGCTTCAAAACATTTTGAGGTCCAAATTTAATACGGCATCCACCCAAGTGACAATTTATGCAAACAAAACAACAAAACAAAAAGTGCCAACTCCCACCCCACAGAGACATACCTAATGTACCACTGTTGACTTGTGACTTGAATGTCTCACATCAAAATGAGAATTTGGAAGCAAATGATCAGTTTAAGAGCCATTTTTCCTCACATATTTATTATCCTTAGCTCTAGCTGATGACCACTCCATGAGTGTCAAAAACAGCAACTGAGTCAACATTAATGCCTTACGGATTTGTGGTAGAATTATTTGATATCCATTGGTTATGAAAAGATTTAAAAGATTTTTCTTCAAAAACTAAGCGATACGGAACACCAAAACAAAGTTAACAGGATCTCGGAGTAAGAAATGATGGGCTGCAAAATCTACTTGGGAATTTGGGATCTAAGTAGACTTACCTTCCCCAGATTGAGAAAAGAATTTTTAAGGCTAGGCACAACATTCTCCCTTCTGCACTTTTGCAAGGTAGATACTGTAAAACCCCATTAGCTGAGCGCACTTGCCCATGTGAATCTGGGGAAATTGAAACAATACAGCATATTCTATTATACTATGCTTTCTAGAATCTCTGTATAAGTTATATTTTGCCCCTCCTATGCCAATATCCTGGCAAAACACATGAGTTTTATGTCAACATTCATCTTTCAAACACAAAACATTCCATTACCTACATAACAGCCAAATATTGAGTAGCCACCTTGAAAATGAGGCAACGGATGATGTATACATGACAAAGCCTTGTATTATTGTCTCTATATAATTTTGTTGATCACTAATTACAAATAAAGACATATATGCAATATGCTTTTTCACCATTTGGCCGCCTGATTTTCAGAATGCTCCTCCCCAGAAATGCATAAAGCAACTAAATCTTTTAAACTCTTTACAGGGTCTTATCTAAATTAAATTGGAAGAATGGGAGGTTTTAGTTTTAATTTTCCCCACCTGATTTGTATATGAAACTGATCAAAATGCTTCTGGAGTAATTCATTCATATTCAAACCAACATTTGAGACTGAAATGAGATTGATTCAAGCTCAAGATGGAGTTGTTTTCAGACTCAGAATGCTTCTAGTACGGTCATATCAATATCAAAATACTTCTGAACATCTCTTCTGAATTCAACAAAGGACATTTTAAAATAATAGAAAATACTTGTAGCTTAGGTTTTAGATTTTGGCAGTGGTTTGCTCTCCAAGCTTATTTCAGTTTAGTTTCTGAACATTTCATTACAAAACTAAGTAACATCATCAGCAGGATTTTCTTGCCTATTCTCCTTAGCTTATAAATGTATTGATTTTAATAGAGGACATTTTAACTCAAAACAGAATTTCTTCCTTAAAAGTTTTGGAATCTGAACTATTTTGCACACCACTTCACACCACAGAGCCCTAAATAGTCAATGAATGACCACCCTCATCATCCACAGATAATAGGGAAGATTGAGAAAGCTTTATTACATTAGATAGAGAGTGCTTGCACTATGAGGCGGTATATAAATCTCATTAATAAATAAATAAATAAATTACATTATCAATATAGGATATTATATATAAAGGTTCAAGGAAACTGTCATGACCGATTTTAAATCTAGAAAGAAGGATTATGGTGGGAAATATGACTGGTTTCATATTAAAAATTCACATCATAATGATTATACATCCTTCTGTAAAAAAATAAAATACAATGTACATTGAACAGAAATACTGCTTAAGAATCTGGGCAATGTATCATCTTTCCCCTTATTATACTTCCTGTATAAATTACAATGGAATCATACTAAGTAAAATAACTACAGGCTATAATTTATGCCTAAAATTGTTCTAAACTGAAATCACATCAAGTTTTAATTCATATTTCTAGCTATGAAAATGAATACTGCTTTTTCTATAAAGCCGCCCTACAAAGCTGCTTTTAGCAAAACATGTAAAAGATAAAGTTGCTTTAAACCAAAGGGATACACATTTTACTTGTTAAGCCACACTGTCTTCCATCTCAAATATAACCTGCACATGTACATAATAAAAATAACTGAGATTTCACTTTCATCTAACATGTTTCTCAAATGTCACTTCGATTAACATACAATTGCATTTATATGCCCTCCCCAGGATAAAGAGTGCTGGAAAAGCTGGAAAACTAAGTTAAATGAATCTACCAAACTATTTAGTTTTTTTCAAAATCTTTTCACCTTTGCATTAAAATTATCAATATGCTTATTTGACCATTAGCCTTCTTTTTAATGGACAATCCAGTAATTTCTGTCCAGCTGGGTCTTTTTTGACTTCTGTTCTGAGGTTGGACACGAAGATAATGAATCAAAAATCACAGCACAAAAATACAAATACTGCCGGGGGAGGGGGGGAGGTTAAAAAAAATCCTCTCGTGGTCATCAAGTCACTCAAACCAAATAGTTATGTACAATACGCTTTTTTTGCATTAACACTGCAGTTTTCTACTGTCGTGGTAGCTATTACATACAAGAGCACACAATAGATTCAAACTCAATGTAAACCGCTCGAAACTTGACTGCAGAAAATACGACTTCAGCAACAGAGTGATCAATGCCTGGAATGCACTACCTGACTCTGTGGTTTCTTCCCCAAACCCCAAAAACTTTAACCTTAGACTGTCTACAGTTGACCTCACCCCATTCCTAAGAGGTCTGTAAGGGGCGTGCATAAGCGCACCATCGTGTCTACCGTCCCTGTCTTTCTGTCCTATTGTCTAATTTTTACCTATACATACTTTGCTTTTGTTTATGTTTATATCATACCTGTTATCTTGTACATGTGTTGACAAAATAAATAAATAAAATAAAAAAACTAAATATCCACCAGTGTTAAATATTTAGAACCTGTGAAGCAGAACTACCTATCACTGAAAGTCAAAGTCATATTTGTTAGTAAATAGCATCTTATATTACATTTCCCGGCTGCATTCCCCAATGCACATTTACTCATCTATATACTACTAACACTTTTCGGTTTGTCCATGTGTAGCCTTTAACTGGGCAAAACAGAATATCATAGGACAGTGATGGCGAACCTTTTTGAGACCGAATGCCCAAACCGCAACCCAAAACCCACGTATTTATCTCGGAGTGCCAATAGGGCAATTTACCGTATTTTTCAGACTATAAGACGCACCAAGATTTCAAAGAGGTAAGTAAGAAAAAAAGTTTTTGTTCTCCCTGGCCCCCAGGAGCACTTTGCAGGCCTCTCAAACCCTCTGCACACCCCGTTTTTCGCAAAAATGGGTGAAAAACAGGCCCATTTTTGCCAAAAATGGGGCGCACAGAGGGTTTGGGAGGCCTGCAGAGTGCTTCTGAGGGTTGGGGGAAGGCACAAACACCCAGTTTTTGTGAAAAACAGGCCATTTTTCGCAAAAACAGTGTTTTTGCCTTCACCCAGTCCCCAGAAGCACTCTGCAGGCCTCCCAAACCCACTGCGCACCCCATTTTTGCAAAAAATGGGCCTGTTTTTTGCAAAAATGGGACTCAGGGGCAGGGCTTCAGGAGGCCAAAAATGGCTTCATTTGGTGTATAAGACCCACCAACATTTCCACCCTCTTTTAGGGGGGGGAAGTGCATCTTATACTCCGAAAAATGCGGTAACCTGAATACTGAGGTTTTAGTTTAGAAAAAGCAACTCATACATGATTAACGTTTATTTCTCTGGAAAAAAACCACAATAACAGCTCTTTCAATGAAACAAACAACTTTTTATTGAAATGTAAAACTTTGCATTTGGCATGCTTTTTATTAATGTGACTTTTGCTGTTGTATGCCCGCTGATAATTTTTCTAACCTTGGCTCATATTTTGTAAGTTTGAGAGCAACACATGCAGTACTCAGGTCATCTGTAAGTCTGTTTCTGGTGTCAGATTTGATACGATTCAAAGCTGAAAACAGCTGCTCACAAGCATAAGATGATCCAAACAAAGTAAGGAAAGCAATCCCAAGTGCTTTCATTGACTTAAAATTATTTGGCAGAGAATTCCACGCTTTAAGGATTTCATTTTCAGAAGTACAGGTAACTGTGTCAGAACTAACACTGCTGTCCTCTGTCATCCTTTCTATCTTCTCAAGTGTTTCACGCAAGTCACATAATTTATTTTTCCACATGGAGCTTTCTTGAAATTCCAATAGCTCCATTTCCAGATTTCCTAAATCTAACCAGTGTAAGCAGGAAAGATCAAGTTCTTCAAATTTGGCTTTATCTGGAGAAGTAAGAAAACACAGGGTTGTCTCCATCTTACAGAACTGTAAAAACCTGTTACTAAAATTCATCACTGCAGCTGCTACAATGCTAGAAAATTTCTTGTAGATTTCCTGATGGCTTGTAGGATTGTCTGCAAATATTGTAGAATTTTCCAAATGCATTTTTAGATTTGGAAAGTATTTCAGCTGCCCACTTTCAAGGTCTCTTTCAAAAACATGCAGTTTTCTCTCAAATGTTTTGGTATCCCAAAACATCCTTTCCGCTGTTTTCCAAAAACCTTTTAGTTGTTTGTTCAGTACATTGAAGTGTACTGTAAAGTCTGTAAAAAACATGAGGTTGGTAACCCAGGCCATATCAGTGAGCTGTGGATATTCCTGCCCTTTTTCATTCATAATCAGCCTAATTTCATCTAAGCAGGCTACAAATCTCTCCAGGACTTGTCCTCTGCTCAGCCACCGTACATTATTGTACATAAGTAGACAATTATACTGTGCCTCAACCTCCTCAAGAAGTGCTTTAAACTGTCGATAATTCAGAGCACGAGCCATGATGAAATTCACAATTTTTGTGACATCTTGGAGGACATCTTCATTTTTTTTGCTGCTTTCCCTGGCACAAAGAGCTTCTTGATGGATAATACAATGGAATTGAATAACTTTATGCTTTATCTCTTTAACAAACAACTGTATGAAACCAGATGTTGCCCCCACCATAGAAGGTGCTCCATCACTAGTAACTGAAACTACTTTTTCTGGTCTTATGTCTTGTGACGAAAAAGCCTCCATCACTGTAGATATCTATCCCTCGTGTTCTTTAAGGCAAAGACACCAGTTTCATCAGCTCTTCTCTCATGATGTCACCAGCAGCATAACGCAAAATCACTGCTAGCCTTCCATGATTATTTACATCAGTGCTTTCATCCAAGTACATGGAGTAACAGGCTGCCTTTTGTAAGTCAGTGGTGAGCTGCTGACTAACATCAATTGCCATGCGCTGGACTCGATCCTTAACAATATTTCTACTAAGTGGTACCTTAGAGATGCGTTGCATAATGTTATCCCTGTTTGGGAAATCATGAAAAGGGTAATTACTCCCAGACAACAAGGTAGTTTTGAACATATCCCCATTAGAGAGGGGCTTGCCTTGTTTTGCTAGGCACAGTGAAAATTGAAAACTGGCAGCTGTCAGATTATTTGTTCTGGACAGATAGTTGGAAAACTAAGAGACTGGGGATGATAGTTCCTCATTTTCCCTGCAATAAACTCTTTTCTTTCAGTTGCACCAAGTTCAGCAACATTTTTGTGGTTGGTGTCAAAGTGCCTTCTGACACTTGATGTGCGACACACAACACTTTCATTACACAAAGTACATAATGCTTTCCCACTGCGTTCAATCACTCCAAATGACTCTGTCCAGGCCTCTTGGAATGATCTTCCACTATCTGCTTTCGCTTTTTTTGCTTCACTCATTTTGGGGTATTCAAGACTTGGAGTCTACAAAAACACAAAATTTAAAAAAAATGAGGCATCCAGTACAAATCCATCCGAAATCTATTAGGTTTCCGAGCGCAATTCAAGGTGTTGGTGATTACCTTTAAAGCCCTACATGGCTTAGGACCAGTTTACCTCCGAGACCGCCTCTTCCAACATACCTCCCTAAGACCGATTAGAGCCCAGAGTTGGTCTGCTGGTGGTCCCGTCAGCCAAACAATGTCGGCTGGCGGGCCCATGAACGAAGGCTTTCTCTGTGGCAGCACCGGCTCTCTGGAATACACTACCCCCCGAGATCTGCATTATTCCCACCCTGCCAGCCTTCAGAAAAGCAGTAAAAACATGGCTTTGTCGACAGGCCTGGGGCCTATGATACAACACCGATCACTCTTGGCCCCATGAATGATTTATTGTATGGGTTTTTAAATTGTGGTTTTTAATGTTTTAATGTTTTAATATCTATTGTTTTTAATGCTTTTTATATTTGTTGTTGCATGTGAATTTTTACTGTTGTGAGCCGCCCAGAGTCTCTGTGGAGTGGGCAGCATACAAATGCAACAAATAAATAAATAAATAAATAAATAAATAAATAAATAAATAAATAAATAAATAAATAATAAATAAATAATAAATAAATAATAAATAAATAATAAATAATAAATAAATAAATAAATAAATAATAAATAAATAAATAAATAAATAAATAAATAAATAAATAAATAAATAAATAAATCCCTGTACCAGAAATAGTTAACACTATTAGTTAACACTAAAGAAATCCCCTGAATCAACCAATCTACAGCAGTGATTCTCAGCTGGGGGTTCCTTTTGAATTTACTGACCACCAGTGAGTGGAAGAAAGCAGTTTCACAGAAGAAGGGATGGAAAGGGCTGTGGGGTGGTTTATCTGGGGAAATTCACATCCACTCCCAGACCCCCTTGGGATCAACCAGGACACCTGCAGCCCTCCCCTGCCTCCTGGCATTGGAACGTGTGTGTGTGGGGGGGGGTGCTTTTGAAGGATCCACAAGGGGGGCTGAGAGCTGCTTTCTATCCCACAAGTAAGATTTGGGCCAGAACCAATCCCAATATGAAGGTCTTTTATTTGCTCCTTGTATTCCTTGTCTTTGCATTTTTACCAGCCTTTTATTTCCAGAAGTCAGGCTCTGGATTAAATGGTACTCCAGACAAAAGATGAGAAGAGTATCTTGCTTTTAGACATGATAATAGCTGTCTAGCAAGGTTAGTTATGAACTATTTTTACATCATCAGAAATTTAATTTCTTACATGGTAAAAATGCAAAGACAAGGAGTACAAGGAGCAAATAAAAGAGCTTCATGTTGGATTGGTTCTGGACCAAATCTTACTTGTGGGACAGAAACCAGCTCTCAGCCCCCCTTGTGGCTCCTTGAAAAGCATTCCCCCCATGTTCCAATGCCTGAGGAGGCAGGGGTGGGCTGCAGGTGTCCTGGTTGATCCCAAGGGGGTCTGGGAGTGGGTGTGAATTTCCCCAGACAAACCATCGATTTTAAATTCTTAAGATTTATAGAAATAGAGCAATTTTATTTAGTGCCATCCAGTTAAGATGGACTCCAATTCCCTTATTTTTCAGCCAATGTGGGGAGTGGGTGGGTGGGAGACACTGAGAAGGATGGGGAGCTCCAATGACACAAGTCTTGGAGGGAAATAAACCCAGCAAATACAACCTGTCTCAATCTCGGCAACTTTAAAACTTTAACACAAAAATGGAGAACGGGGGAAGACTGCTTTGGTGGGATTCTCAATTTTTTTTTCCTTTTAATCTCCATTATGGCACCAAAACCGGGTGTGCAGGAAGGGCGTTTCCCCCATTTCTGACCTCTTCACAGGCAGAAGAGAGCAAAGAAAAGGCAGAGGAGAAGCCTGCCACTGCTCCTCCTCTTCCGTTCTGTGGTCATTTTTAAAACTTGCATGCATTTTTTTAAAAATGTGCGGCTTGCCCCCTCCCACCCCGGTTGTGATCTGGGGAGGAAGATGAAGAATCCGAGCTCCCTCCCTCCCTCCCTCGTCTCTCTCCCTCCCTCCCTCCCTCCCTCCCTCCCTCCCTCCGTGTCTCTCTCTCTCTCTCTCTCTCTCTCTCTCTCTCTCTCTCTCTCTCTCTCTCTCTCTCTCTCTCTCACACACACACACACACACACACACACACACACACACACACAGCAAACCTCATGGCCTCTGGTGCGCAGGTAGGGCGCGGGCGAAGTGGTGCCTGCCGGGCGAGCAAGGCGATTCTCTGCCAGGTGAGCAGGGCGTGGGAATCCAGGTGGAGGAGTGGGCCGAAGTCCTCAGGGCACCGAGAATCGCCCTGCACACCCGGCAGGCACCACTTCGCCCGTGCCCTACCTGCACACCAGAGGCCACGAGCTTTGCTCTGTGTGAGAGAGGGGGGGGGACGCAGATCTCCAGTCCCAGCCCTGCTGAAAGTTACAGCCAGCAGGAGAAGAGGGAGGGGGCAGGGGGGTGACCAGGCTCCCCTGGTCGAGGAGGAAAGTTTTGCGGCAGAGCAGCTCTCCTCGGGCATGGGAGTTCAGGTGGAGGAGTGGTCCGAAGTCCTCGGTGCCCCAAGGAGAGCCAAAACTTTCCTCCTCGACCAGGGGAGCCTGGTCTCGCCCCTCCCGCTTCTGCCTACCGGCTATAACTCTTTCAGCAAGGCTGGGACTGGAGATCCACGCTCCTTCCCTTCCCCCCCCCTCTCTCTCACACACACAGAGCAAAGCTCGCGGCCTCCGGTGCGCAGGTAGGGTGTGGGCGAAATGGTGCCTGCCGGGAGAGCAGCGGCCAGGAAGCCAGGACCTGCAGATCCGCTGCCGGGGAGCCTGGAAGAGAAGGAGGAGGTGGGACGCGAGGACTGCAGGGTGGGGGCTTCGCAGGAAGGCCGGAGCGGTATGAGGGGAGCCTAACCCGAATTGCTGACATTCTGCTCTTGAATCTGAATGTCATCGGTGCATGAAAATTGGAATTAGTAAAAAATAGTCCAGCAGAAGCTGTTGTTTGCTTTTGGACACATTTTCTTTCTTAAATGCTTGCAGTTTTTTTAACCAATAAAACACTTTACTTGCTTTACTCCGCCTGCAACGCTCTGAGTTTCCCACACTTTTCCCCCTCTTTAAAACAGCGCTGATAAGGAAGACGAGAAGCAGTGGCGCCAGCCAGCTCCCCCTTCCCCCCCCCGCACACCCCACTCTTTGCAGAAGTGCAGCTTGGCTTGAGTTGCTGCTGCACCGGCGTGAACGTAACCCCAATAAAACACTTTACTTTACTACGCCTGCAACGCTCTGAGTTCCCCACACTTTCGCTGGCCTCTGCCGTGGCTTCCTCCTCCTCCCTATCCCTTCTGGCTCACTCACTCACTCCCACCTCGATCCTGGACAGCATAGCACGTTCCTGCCCCCTGCCTCCACCAGCCCACCTCGATCCTGGCAACTTACAATCAAGCAGAGACAGCGAGGATCCAGAAAGCAACCAACAGTTCAGCTTAGCATACACGCTACCAATAAGAGGAGCTGAATGAACTTTCGGTTTCCTTTGCAGCACACACATTCGCACTGGCTAGCTAGTCTTCTGGTTACTGTGCGTATGGGACAAACCCAGAAGATGAATGGGCGATGCTAGGTGTGCCAGGCAAAATGGCTCTGCGTGCCACTTCGGGCACGCATGCTATAGGTTCACCATCACAGTCATAGGACAACAATTTTTGAATCAAAATACCTCAAACACGCTAACTCACAAAATGTGTCCTAAAACCTGGAACCCATGATTCTTGTGGCATTGAAATCTGGCACATTTTATAAAATATTTTGTGGCCTAATACAAAATGTCATAAAATATTTCTTGTGATCAACTCTTGCTGTTTAACTCTGCTATACAGTTCAAAATGGGCTATTTTCAAGGCAGATACATCTCTAAATATGTACCTGGACTTTTAAAAACTTTTGCAGTGAAGGCAGTACATTAGAAGCTCTGTCACTGGTGAAGGCATTGGGGAATCTGGTAAGAAAGTGTCTGGCATTGAGGAATCAGTCCAATGTGTCATGGGGCATCAAGTGTGTGTATGTAGACGTAGACGTAGACAGAGATGTAGGCAGAGGCAGAAGCAAAGATGTAGACATAGAGGTAGACAGAGGCAGAGCGAGAGCCCTCTCTTCTCCCCAGGTAAGATTAAATTATTGCACTTTCATAACAGAAACCCTTTGTTGGTAGAACTGGCGGAATCTAATGTCCTTACAGTCCTCAACATAACTGCACCTCACCTTCACTATTGCCACAGTACAAATAGCTAAGGTATTCTCCAAAACATCAGGATTGCAGAATTATCTAAAACCTTACTCTTCTTCATCTGGTTAATGATGGGACCTTAGATTCTATCTTTTAGGTCTAGCAGGAAATAATTTTAAAAAGATTTATTAATACTCATATTATTGCTTGACATATCCCATAAAACATACAAAATTATATGAAGTTTGTATAGTAATTTAATAAACACAGAATTTTAATATCTTGGCTAGCTGGAAAGTCTTACTCATTAACTAAAAGCTCAAAGCTCTTTCAAAAATAAATCACATAAAAGCCATTAGAATGCCAATTATGACTTAATATGATTACGTTCATTCTTAATCCTTTTAAGAAGAGTTAATTCATTTTTTAAAAAAACAATTTTACCATTATCATTCAGAATTCTTTATCAGTTGCTATATTCCTTCTTTTTAACAAAATGTAAAAGCATTATGTCAGTAACTAAAACCATTATCTTTAATTGTGCAATATTAAATAACTAGCAACAGAATTATAAATGTAATCAAAATTTGTATTAATTTAACATGAGTGCAAGCCTTTAATTTATTTATTATAACTTTTAGAATAGAAGTATTTATGGCTGATAAAGAAAGTGAAAAGGAAAAAAAACACATTGAATATGGGAAGCAAAGGAGGACAAATAACCAAAATAGTTATTTAGAACATCCTAAGTTTTGAAATATTCTTATGATATTCCAAAACTCTCTGAGAATTTGGCTGCTTTTCCAGGCCTGGGGTAAGACTTGTTAAGTCCTTTTTCTTTGGTATAATTATGTTTTTTTTCTTCTGGATGTGCCTGATCATTTTTCTTTTTATATTATGGTACTTTACTGGAAGCTACCCAGAGTTGTTTGGAGTTTGGCAGTATATTTTATTAACTAAATTAATATTTAAAACGATATATTTGGAACAGAGAGCAAAAATAATTATTAATGGGGAAACAACAGACAGTTTTTATATAAAAAAAGGAACAAGACAAGGTTGCCCATTGTCTCCTTTATTGTTTACAATGTCCTCAGAGGTGCTAACAAGGAATATTAGGGCGGATGATCAAATTAAAGGCCTAGAGATTAAAAAAGAAAGCTTTAAAATGCAAGCTTTTGCAGACGATCTAGCATTCATTATTGAGGAACCATTGCAATCAGGAAGTAGATTGATGGAAGTATTGGAGGAATATGGAAAATTGGCTGGCTTAAAAATAAACAGAGAAAAAACTAAAATGATTGTTAAAAATATGACTAAGACAAAAGAACTTGAATTAGTAGAAAAACTGGATATTCAAACTACAAAAAAAATAAGATACTTGGGGATACAAATAACATCAAGGTTCACCACATTGAAAATAGATAATCATGAAAAATTGATAGAACAAATAAAATTAGATTTAGATAAATGGACAAATCTTCAACTCTCCCTTATGGAGAGAATAGCATTAATAAAAATGAATATACTAGCAAGGCTATTATTTATATTCCAATGCATACCGATTAAATTGGAGAAAGAATTCTTTCAAAATTTAAACAAAATTTACACTTAAATTTGTATGGCAAAAGAGAAAAGCGAGGATCAAATTAAAATTGCTACAAAACTCAAAGGAAAGAGGAGGATTTGGATTTCCAGATTGGGAAAATTATTATTTGGCCACTAAATTAATATGGATAAAAGATTGAATATAACTAAAAAATGATAGATTATTAAAACTGGAAGGACATGACCTACAAATGGGCTGGCACACCTTTTTGTGGGAAGAAAAACATCAAAACCACCAATACTTCCTGAGACATTATATTAGACGAGCGCTGATAGACGCATGGACAATAATTAAATGACAAAATTACATAAAGATTCCTAATTGGACTTCGACCTTAGAGATGATTACTCATCCAAACTTTATGCACCCAGGAAAAGTAATAACATATAAACAGATAATAAATGAAATTGGAGATTTAAAATCGAGGACAGAATTAAAGGAAGAAGGCGTAGATTTAGAATGGTGGGCATATTTACAACTGCAGCCAAAACATAGGAGAGATAAAAAAGACCCAGGAATCGAAATGGAATTAACAGAATTAGATAAAATAATTTTAGGACCAGAAGACAAGACAATTAAAAAAAATTATCAATACTTCTTAGAACGGGCCTTATTTGAAGAGCAGGTCAAAGAAACTATGATAACCTGGTGTAGAGATTTTGGGTTTAATATTGACTTAGACAAATGGCAAGACCTATAGCAAAGAAATCGAAAATTGACATTGGCTACTTCATATAAGGAGAACCTATACAAGATGTTTTATAGGTGGCACTTCCCACCAACAAGGCTAGACAAAATGGGTACACATCTTTCTTTAATATGTTGGAAATGTAAAATGCTACCATACGTGGTGGGAGTGCCACAAAGCACAAGAATTATGGGCAACAATCAAACAATGGCTGGAAGTAATATTGAAAATAAAATTGGATCTCAAACCAGAACTCTTTTTATTAGGGATAACATTAGATAAATATGATAAAAATATAATATACTTAATGTTGCATACTGTATATTGACTGCTGCAAGGTTAACTTTTACCCAAAATTGGAAAAACCAAAATATACCCACAGAGGAAGAAATTTTACATAAATTATTATCATGTGCGGAAATGGACAGGTTAACATCAGAAATGAAGGGAAAAGACGAAACTGAATATATTGAAACCTGGAATAAATTATACCATTGGTGGGGGGAAAGGAGAACCAAGATTAAAAATTAAAATGGTGGAGATGAAAAGAAACACTCACTTTTTGCAATTTAAGATAAATAACGATGTATAAATCAGCAGAATGTAAATATGTATACTAGATTAAGATTCGTCATGCACTTGTTTTTTATGTTTAATGTATAGCAATAGCACTTAGACTTATATACTGCTTCATAGTGCTTTACAGCCCTCTCTAAGCGGTTTACAGAGTTCAGCATATTGCCCCCCAACAATCTGGGTCCTCATTTTACTGACCTCAGAAGGATGGAAGGCTGAGTCAACCTTGAGCCGGTGAGATTTGAACAGCTGAACTGCTGAACTAGCAGTCAGCTGAAGTAGCCTGCAGTGCTGCATTTAACCACTGCGCCACCTCGGTTCTGTATGTATGTTTTGTCTTTTTATCTGTTTTATAAATAAAAAACTTTTTTTTAAAAAAATTAATATTTCACTAGATGCCTTCCAATCCTGGACCCCAAATTCAGTATGCAACTTTTATTTATTTTATTTATTAGAATTTGTCAAACAAAAACAAGAAGAAGAATAAAAAAATAAAAATACAATGATAGGGACGATAGGCACTTTAGTGCACTTATGCACGCCCCCTCTTCAAGTGTCTTACCGATCAGGGATTTCTTATCTAACACTATCAGAAAAATACTACAGTCTAAACTATTAGAGCTGAAAAGCAAAGGGTTCAAAACTTTTAACTTTTTTTTCCTCTATCAAAATGAGATCCCATCTTATCTCCCGTATTGGGTCTACCAAGCATGAAATGAATGCTAGATTAAGAGAATGTGCGGTTAATAGAAATTTGGTACCTTAAACAACATAGCCATCTTGTATGTTAATTGCACTATCGGTATTCTACCAGCACTCTGTAAAGGAGAAGTACTTCCTGTTTTAACTCTATATTTCAGCAGCAAATCTGTGGTTTCAGTACAGCATGTACAATGGGGAAATCAGAATGCCAAGGTTATGAAATTGTGAGTAATTTATCAGGTTCTGAATAGCTTAAATTTAACATGCTCTATTAACATTGACAACATTTTCGTAACTGGCTTGCCAATGTCTTCTTTCTAGGGTAAAAAAAGAGTGAGTGGCTCAAGGTTATCCAGACGACTTAATGTTTAAAGCAGTACTAGAATTCAGTGTTTTGATTTCCAACCCGGTGCCTTAACAATTATATTAAGAAAACTGCAGGGACTAGTCCGGGCAGTTGCCAGGAATCAATACTGACTTGAAGGCACATATTTTAAAAAAAGTAATTACAATAACATATTTAAAACGAGTTCAAGAACATGCTATATTATACTCTAGTTCATCATTACCAGCTTTAAGTGTTCTTTTCTTCTTCTGCCAGAAAAGGAAGTTGACGAGCAAGCTTCTGATTCTGGAGTTCCCAGTTTGCAGTTATCTTCCTCCTCCTCCTCTTCATCTTCCTCAAAGCACCATTCTGGTAAAGTAGGTGGTGCTGGCGTATCAGCCACATCACCGTAACGACGGAAGAGTTCTTTCAAATAGTCACCTTTGTAGATACCAGGCGATCTGGCTTGAGCAAACGTAGCCACAGAAGCTTCAATACTGCAAAAAAAAAAGTGACGTTGTTGAAACAACGTAGACGTGAAAAGAAAAATTCAGAAATAGCTCCAAAAAACCAAGAGGACAGAGCAATAGCAGATTCAAGAGTCAACATCAAATATTCCCAACTGGCTCCCATAAAATCTCACAGCAGTTCTGATTACACTGCCAAGGCTATATTGAGAGGGTTCTTAACCAAGGCTTCCATGAGGACCGTGAATAGATGTCATGGGACCCAAGAACCTGGATAGCAAAAAAATACTATTTTATTTTGACTAACCTTTAACTAAAACTTAGCTTTTCATTCAATAATATATACAGGCAACAAACCAATTTATGGGCTGCAGACTCCCAAAAATGTTTCTTAACTTCAATAAAGTGCAGGTATCTAAAATGATCAGGAGAAGCATCTCCCCTCAGTGGCATAAAAGGCACATTGATAGCTAAATGGTAAAACTAGAAAACTTTAATTCTAAATGTAAATGTAAGTAAGCATAAAATCCATTGAAATATTCACCAAAGCGAAGCCACAGGACACCATTGAACACTTAAAATCCTAACAGAATATTAGGCAGGAAGGATTTAGTACAGTAAGGCATATGAGGGTGAGTCAAAAAGTAATGCCATTTTCTTTAGGACAGGTATAATTACCAACACAGGAACATATGTTGGTAATTATACCAACATAGCATACATCAAAATGAAGCTGGTCCTCTGTGGATCACATCCCTACTTCTCAACATAGTCACCGTTTCTCTCAATAGCAATGTTCCACCTTCGAATGAGAGCATGTATCCCTGCCTCGTAAAATTTTGTTGACTGTTCTTTGAGCCACTTCTTCACTGCAGTTTTCACTTCCTCGTCACTGGAATAATGTCTGCCTCTCAAACCCTCTTTCAAACCTCTATAATCTAAAGTATTGTCCTCAAACACATTTTGTAATCGTCTGTGAATGTTCACAGGGGTTTCCCCCTCAGCAACAAGGAATTCAATCACTGCTCTTTGTTTTTGACGCAACTCTAAAGGGGCAGCCATTTTGAATTTTCCTTGCGAGTCTACAAACCTGAAAAGTAAGAAACAAAATATTTCAGAACGTAAATGATATAATCATTTATAACTGGGAAAAATTTTCAGGTATTTTTATCAAAAACTTCACCTGAAATAAAGAAAATGGATTTACTTTTTGACTCACCCTCGTACATACAAAATAATGGAATCTGGTGATCTCCACAGAACCCACGCACACAAAAATTACGCCTACTGAAGAGCTTCCTAAAAGAGTGGGGCAGGATGCCACTTTCTCGTTTTCTGCTACAGACGGGATACCTCTCCACTTGACTGTGATTCCAAATTAAAGAAGATGACTATCTTCAGCACTAAGCAATGAATTTTTTTTTTTTTTGAGAAATGGCATGCCTTGAGAATGCCAAAAAAAAGGAGAGAATGTAATTAAATACAAACTGCAACTATTACAGGAGCTACTGTAAAATATTATTAATATGTGTCTAGACACCACTGAAGTGTGAAAAATTTAAGAGCATAAAAAATAGTTACTGCTGGCATACAGCATTCAACATTTAATTATTGGAGAGAAGCAATATAGGTTCTTCAAGAACCTTCCAATTCACCTGATCACGTGACAAAGAAACCGTATTCCTAAAATCCTAACTTTTCCTGGATATAATCTTCGAATTATCTGAATAAAATGTAAAAACATATCTCAACAATCTTGAAATTTTAAATCGTATCAAGGACCACAATTGAAGAACTATTTCAGTGTATACAACTGTGTACCCAAGCTACACTGCTAATACCACATACCACCATCTCAAGACGATTTTTTTAAAAAGTGGTTAGATGCAAATGCAGTATTTTCAAATCTTTCACCTTTCTATATCACATATAGAGCACAGATTACGTTTAGCTCTTGAATAAAATAGATTTATCCCTGGGTATGTATAAGATTACCCTTTTTACAAAAACTGGTCACCCTGGAATAACCAATTTGCTCAGCAGAGGGTCTGTTAATATCAGCTATTCTTTAGGAGAGGTTATTTTCAAGCATGAGGGCATAATAAGCATCTCTCTTTGCATCTTTAAAGCAGCCGCATCTTTTATCATGCTAATGATGCAGTTATGAAAGCATATGCACATGCATAACTGGCCTTGCTTCCTTCTACAATCTGTCATGCAGCCACTGTTAAAAACAGTCCCCCTTCTTTCTCATGTAATGTCAATTTTCACCCTTCCTTCCCCTCCTATTATATGCCTGCCAATTTAGTATTATACTTCAAATTTCTGATGGAATATCCTCCAGTCCATTATGCCAAAATAAAGCACATTAATATTTAATATGCCACAAGCAGCAGCTGCAGAAGCCCAGAAAAAGATCTGGCTGATTTAATGATTCAAAGAAAAAGTACTTCTTACACATCCCACACATTGCAATGCACTCCTTTCAAAGGAAGGTCAGGCAGCTGGCTTTGTGCCTGGGGCAGGACTAGAACTCGGGGTCTCCCGATTCCTAGCCTGATGCATTCACCACTACATCCAACTGGCTCTTGAATACTTTTTATAGATATATAAAATTTCTCTTAAAATCATATCTACAGTATATTGTTGTAGGCTGAGGGTTGTTTAAATGTGCTTTTATTTATTTATTGTTTATTTATTGGTCGCATTTGTATGCCGCCCACTCCACAGACTCTGGGCGGCTTACAACAATAAAAATTTACATGCAACAATAAATATAAAAAGCATTAAAAACAATGATTGTTAAAACTTTAAAAAATATTAAAAGCAACAATTTTAAAACCCATACAATAATTCATTCATGGGGCCAAGAGTGCTCGATGTTATATTAAAATCATTGGCCCCAGGCCTGTCAACAAAGCCAGGCTTTTAGTGCTTTTCTGAAGGCTGGCAGGGTGGGAATAATGCGGATCTCGGGGGGTAGTGTATTCCAGAGAGCCGGTGCTGCCACAGAGAAGGCCCTCATTCGTGGGCCCGCCAGCCGACATTGTTTGGTTGACGGGACCACCAGCAGACCAACTCTGTGGGCTCTAATCGGTCTTAGGGAGGTATGTTGGAGAAGGCGGTCTCGGAGGTAAACTGGTCCTAAGCCATGTAGGGCTTTAAAGGTAATCATCAACACCTTGAATTGCGCTCAGAGACCTATGGGCAGCCAGTGCAGTTCGTGAAGGATGGGTGTCACATGGGTGTATCTCGGGACACCCATCACCACACGCGCTGCCGCATTCTGCACTAGCTGTAGTCTTTTCTTTGTTTTACTTTCTTTTAACCTTATTTGGGGGGGGGGGTTACAAAAGATTATTTTCTAAAATCTGCAGGATATGTTTAGATTGGACCAAAGTTCAAATTATGGGAATAAAAAGCAAAATGACTCTATTACATATTTTCATTGAATGAAATGAACAGGTCTGACACCTGCTCAGCTCTACCACTGGACTCTTGTGAATTGCATTGTTGATCTGAACTTTCCAGAACTTTGCTAGGCAACGAAGGATAGCAGCTGAGGCCACTCCAGAAAAGGAAAAAACTAAAGGGAGCCCTCGACTTACAACAGTTCATTTAGTGACCGTTCAAAGTTACAGCACTGAAAACAGTGGCTTATGGCCGTTGTATAAAACTAAAGGGAGCCCTCGACTTACAACAGTTCATTTAGTGACCGTTCAAAGTTACAGCACTAAAAACAGTGGCTTATGGCCCTTTTTTTACACTTATGACCGTTCAGCATCCCTGTGGTCATGTGATCAAAATTCAGACACTTGGCAACTGACTCGTATTTGTGATGGTTGCAGTGATCACTTTCTGCGAACTTCCGACAAGCAAAGTCAAGGGGGAAGCTAGATTCACTTAACAACCATGTTACTAACTTAATAACTGCAGTGATTTACTTAACAATTGTGGCAAGAAAGGTCGTAAAATGGGGCAGAATTCACTTAAATGTCTCTCTTAGCAACAAAAAACGTTGGGCTCAATTGTGGTCATAAGTCAAGTACTACCTGTATAGACTGGAGAGAAGAGAAAGTAGAAACATTTATGTGTTTTGGCAGCTCTGCTTTTCTATTAAACATTTATTGCCCCTAACAGCAGCATTTCTAGAAGGGAAAGAGAACTCGGTGTTTAGTTTTATCACTTGTTCATTATACTCACTCTCCTGCTATATGACAATGTTTATAAATGGTTCATGAAATTCATAAAGTTGTTGGAACACAAAAAAAAATTAGTTGTAAGCCACCATGAATCTGATCAAGCTTTGTAGCACACAAAGTTAATAATAACAGCAAATGATAATGGTAGACTAAGGAAAAAGGATATTTTTTTTTCCAAATTTCAGACCAAAAACAGACATTAAGTCAAAATTACCTTCAGAACATCTGAAACAGGTCAAACGTTTTCTAAAAACCCAGATCAGTCTTGAAACAAATTAATCTAAATATTTCTATCTGGCAATAATAAAATCCATCAAAGAATACTTAGAAATATTATTTTGCCTCCTTGATGATATACTGGAAAGTTAGCAGGTACTATATAACACAAAACATTACATTTCATGGGGCGGGGTGGTGGCTCAGTGGTTAAGACACTGGCCTTGTCAGCTGGAAAGACAGCAGCCCAGATTCGAGACCCAAGCACCACACGACGGGGTAAGATTCTGTCCTCATCCCAGCTCCTGCCAACCTAGCAGTTCAAAACTATGCAAATGCAAGTAGATAAATAGGTACCACTTCCATGGGAAAGTAATTGGCCACATGACCATGGATAGCCCTGGCTCAATGCCCTTGAAACAGAGATGAGCACTGCCCCCTATAGTCAGCAATGACTAGCAGAGTAAAATCCACAGGGTCTCCTTACTTTTATTATGTTTTATAGTCACTTTAATTTGTAAATCCCACTAGCAAGATGTAGCAAAAAGTATCCATAATTAATGACATTGATGACATATGTACAATAATGTAATTGTGCTATTATTGCTATAATATTGCCAAAAAGTGTTATCTTTTTTCATTAAAAAAATTACCTCCAATCCAACTTTCCAACCAGAAAGGCACAGATAAGAAATCCAGTACGATTGAAACCATGCGTACAGTGAACACCTAGAAGAAAAAAATTGGGGAAAATATATAATCGCAATTACCAAGCTCACTTAAAAGCATCAAGAACATTTGCTTGTCATAATCACTTCCCTTACAAGGGAATTAGTCCTCAGCTAGTATGTGATCATTCATTCTCTTCTCATACCATTTACTTCTTCCTTCTCTGCAAGAGGAAATTAGAGCGTGAACAGGGCCGACCACATAAATGGTTCCTCAAATAAGCAAACACTTCCATTCTTTGCTTTGCACATTCAAAGGAGTTGAGCGGCATACAAATCTATTTAAATAAATAAATAAAATAAATAAAACAAAACTAGGGATTGAGGGCATAAGAGCAACCTATGAACATGGAAGGCATTTTTCCAACCGTTTTTCAATCATCATTTTGTAGCTCTAAAGTGTCAGCAAATATCAACAGCAACTGCCACATGAAGAAAAAAATATTCTGTAGGTTTCTGGATACATCTTAAGAATATTCCTATCAGAAATTTTTTTTTTGGGGGGGGGTCTTCAGTATATTTTGCATAATACACATTTAGGAGGGAAAGTCAGGACGATAGCCTGCTTTTTCAATACAATATAGTACCACTTGCTGAGTTGTCATATTCCTTTGAATGAATGTATACTTCTCTAAACAAACTTCTGACAAAGTCACATAATATTCCATTCATCCCCAAACCCTGCATATAAATAACTGTATCAATGGCTTTAAATATCTGATTGAACCACAGACACACTGAACAAATTTAGCAACCAAAATCAGGAAAGGGGGGAAAATGCACTTATTTGTGTGAAACCAAATACATATCAAGGTGTTTCTTTGAACATCATCAGAGTGTGAGTCCAAAACCTTTCCACACCCTATTAAACTGTCCTTTCTAACCTATCCTGTACTTTCTGGTTCTCATCCACCGCCGCCGCCATTTTCTTTCTCATGAGGATCTGGAGAGGAAAATTATTTCCAGGCACATTAGCTTCTTCTTGCTTCTACCTTTTGTAGTTTACTGTCAGTTTTGATTTTATGACCGAACAGGATTAATGAATGCTTCATGATGCATGGCACTTAAAGAGACTAGCCATCAACAAGCTATTTAGCCCAACTTATACAGGGGACAAAATGCTACTGTCGCAACGTAAGTCAAAAAAAAATCTTCATAGAACACTTAGTTAGCAACACTCACAATTGGTGAATTTTTGTTGCCCATATAGCACAAAAAAAGAGCATCAGGCAGATTATGGGAAGAAAGTACATTCAGTAGCTGTTCTGGATTCAAAAGAGCATATGCTTTTATCTTGATATCAATTGCTGAAATGAGGCTACTGCTTCACCTAAGTCTTATTGCCAGAAACCGGTTACTGTTGAGGGCTGTATTTCTGGAATAGGTGGGCCTCAGGGCTATCATATTCCCATAGGATTTTTCACTCACTAGCTTCTATTTTAATATGGCTTAAAACTGACTGCACATCAGCAATCAGCAACTGTTATAAGAAAATTCTAAAGACTGCATTCAATTAGAACAATGAACCAGTAGCACTAAATATATATATATCCAAAAACACTTCTGCCTTATTTCTGTGGTAATGTCTCCATCTAGTGGCCAAGAAAAAAAGCAAGTCTTAAAAACTACATCCAAGTATCCAGTTCACGCTTTTTAAAATTCAAATGAGGCTGTTGGAGTGAAATAGTCATTGAATATCTGTTGCAATTATTCTGGACAGCAACTCATTAGAGCAAATAAGTTTGCTCAGGAGCACTGTGTTTCATGGATTTCATTATGTTTCAATATTGGAATAATTTAAGACTTTTCATCAGTTTTGAAACTCCCGAATCTGTCTAAATTAGCTCAATTCAATTTGATTATGTGCCTTGAAGTTGGTGTTGAATTTAAGCAACTAGATAGATCTGCTTCAGGCTGACATGTTCCCAACCTGTCCCCGCAGGTCTTTCAATGTACACCCAGTAATTGAATCCATCTGCCTTGCTGTTGGTCATCTTCTTTCTTTCCACCTTACCCAGAGAGCTATGCCTTCACATAATATGTCCAAATTTTGGTAATTTGAAACTAGTCATTTGGGCAAGAGCTCTGGACTGTCCCATGATCCGTCCCATGATCCGTCCCATTTGTTTTCTGAATTATTTTCAAGAGTCTTCTCTAACAACAAAGTTGAAAAGGATCTCACGGTATCTGGTTTCTTCATCTTTTATTTCACAAGAAGTGTTGTTTGCCTGATGCCAATCTTTGTTAATATAGAGCAGGGGTGTCAAACTCGCGTCGTCACAGCAGCATCATAGGACGTATCGTGACTTTTTTCCCCTTTGCTAAATCGGGAAGGGGCGTGGCCAGCATGTGACGCATCAGATCCGCGGGCCGCAAGTTTGACAGCCCTGGTATAGAGCTATCCATATACATTTTCCAAGGCTTTTAGTGCTACCCCACACTAAATGCTAATCAACAGCGTACTTCTTGATTTCTTGTTCCTTCACATAGCTAGTCAATCCTAAAGGCAGAAACTATCCATCACTTCAGTATCTTTTATTCTAGCACTGGTTTGCTGGGTCATTAGTTTGGTCTTCTTTATATTTAATTATAGTGCTTTTTTTCCTCTGTCCCTTGACTATCATTACTAGAGGTTGAATCATTCACAGATTATTGATGCCTCTTTGTCAAACTTTATTTGTATTCATTAGTTATTTTAATACAATGTATATGCTAACTATAAAGCAATACACACAGAAGACTAAATTTAAAAAATCAATATAAAGTTTAACCTAGGTTTTCCCTGGTAAAATAGAAACAGTACATTTTCTTTTCAGTTGAAAGAAAATAGTTTTATTTATATTCAAATGTAGTCATCATTTGGAATTTGACAAATACATTTAACAATTCAAATGGAGATAACTGAAAAGGAAACTCTGAGGAGCACGTTCCCTTAATCTTGCTGCTTCCATAGATTTTTTAAAAATCCTTTATTTCTGCTGTTTGTGTTTCGGCTAATAGTAGGGACTAATAAAGCTGTATAATGAAAGTAAAAAGGAATGATTCTGTACTCATATGTATTTATTTTGAATCTTAATTTACGCACAAGCAAATATAAAATATTATATATTTGTAGAGAGACTGTTTGGTCTAGTGGTTAGGGTACCAAGCTAAAAACTGAGAGACAATGAATTCTAGTCCCGCCTTAGACATAAAAGCCAACTGGGTAGCTTTGGGCCAATCATGCTTTCTCAGCCTCACTTCACAGGGTGGTTGTTGCAGGGAGAATAGAAGGAAGCAGTCCTCGGTATGTTCACTGCCTTGAGTTACTTATAAAAAATAAAAGCGATATATACATATTTACAATTGTTGATATGTATGAAAAACAGTTTCTTTAAAATAGTTAACATCTCTAGTCAAGGCTTCACAATCGAAATTAGAAGGCAGATTAGAATGCACTAAATAGCATGTTCAAATATTAAGAATAAATTTTCTTGTGTACGGGTAATTAAATTAAGAATTTAATAGGCAACTTATACAATCGTTTTGGCCTTTCTTCAAGCTGTACATAATCATGTAAAGAAATTGTGTGGTACATAAGTAAAATGACATACAGTTCTTGTTTAACTATGTTAATTGGGACAGGAAACTCTGTTAAGTAATGTAGCTGTAAGTAGAAAAAACCATGGGACCACACTGCTTAGCAATGTCAATCAGCATTCAGCATTGCACTGCAATCAATGTCATAAGTTAAAGGAAATTAATATTAGAAAAGAGTGTGCAATCCAGTGAGGCATTTCTATAATAACATTTATTCCAGACCATTACACATCTTTGTTAACTTTAGTTCTTGTACACGTCCAGTATAATCAAGTGATGAAAAAGACCTGCAACAAATCTCAAAGTTGATGTGTGTGTCAGCTCTCTGAGACAGACAGATGAAGAAACTGATTCTACAGGACAACTAGAACTACACCTTATTAAGATAGGTTACAGTAACAGAATCTAGCAAGTTTACTTGAGTTTTCCCTTCCCTCCCTCTTCTTCTTCCAAAGGTCAGGGTGGAGCCAGTGCCTCTTTCTAATACTTCCCCCACCACCACCTTCATGCATGCTTCTTCTATACCTGTTGTCCTAATTGCTTCTGGATAACACGATCACCTCTATGACTCCCTACAATAGGTCAAGGCTTAACTTTCTGATTAAATTATTTGGATTTCAGCTTTGATTTCATCTTGATGCTTCCCTATTCAGCAACACACTGGTGATAGCAATATTTATTTGTTTGTTTATTTATTTGTGAGATTTATATACCGCGTCACAGTGCAAGCACTCTCTAAGCGGTTTACACCATTAAGCAATGTATATTTATATTGCCCCCAACAATCTGGGTCCTCATTTTACCTACCTCGGAAGGATAGAAGGCTGAGTCAACCTTGAGCCGGTGAGATTTGAACCGCTGACCTGCGGATCACAGTCAGCTAAAGTGGCCTGCAGTACTGCCTCTAATTGCTGCGCCACCTCGGCATTATTTATATACTGCGTGATTTATCTAGATGAGGGTTGTTAAACTCACGACGACACATTGTCGTCACGTGATGTAACGCAACTTTTCCCCCTTTGCTAAACCGGGGGTGGGGGTGGCCAGCGAGTGACATATCTGGCCCGCAACTACGAGTTTCACCCCCCTGATCTAGATGAATGGAAAACTAAATACAGTTCATGACAGTCATTCAGGCTTGCCCCTTTTACAAATCATCAGGATTTTTTATTTCCAACATTCTGGTATTTCACCCTATTTTGGTTTTTTTGTTTCTATTACTTGCTGTCATGATTCAATGCTGGCTGGATTATTAAGTCGTGAAATGATTATGTGCAATTACAATAGAAAGTGGCAAATGGAGCATTAGTATATTAACAGTGATGGCGAACCTATGGCACGTGTGCTACAGGTGGCACGCAGAGCCATATCTGAGGGCACATGAGGCGTATGTCAGCTCCAGCACACATGTGCGTGCTGGCCAGCTGATTTTCAGCCTTCCGGAGGGCAGGGAGGAGGTCATTTTCACCTTCCCCAGGCTTCAGGAAAGCCTCCGGAGCCTGTGGATGGTGAAAAACGGACCCAACGGGCCTACCGGAAGTTTGGAAACAAATGTCCGGTTGGGCCTTTGGGTCCGTTTTTCGCCATTCACAGGCTCCGGAAGCTTTCCTGAAGCCTGGGGAAGGTGAAAACGACCTCCCCCCGCCCTCCGAAAGGCCGAAAAGCAGCTGGAATCCATTTTTCGCCATCCACAGGCTCCGGAGGCTTCAGTGAGCCCTGCGCGCATGTGTGGGGGGGCAACACAGGGGGGGTTGTGCGCGCATGTGCTGGGGGAGGCCATTACATTATGAGTGTGGGCACACGCACACATGCTATCGCACATGCACACGCCCTTTTGGCACCCAAGCAAAAAAAGGTTCCCCATCACTGGTATATTACATGGAAAAACAACCAAGACAGATGGAAAATAATCACATAGGAGGTTAATATACATACCTATAAGTTCTGTTGGGTTCTTATTACGGAACTGTTCACATATACGAATGAATGTTTCTGTGTTTTCAGGCGTGGGACACTCTCCATGCCTACCAAGAAGAGAAGAGTCAAGTAAAGGCAAGACTTTTCCTCCATAAAACAATATTCAGGAGTCTCATTAGCTTACCCTTTACATTGAAGCTTTACATATGTGATGCCATCTTTTTCTACATCACTTCTGTCATAGAACCTACTGGTGTTTGTCAAGTCTATTAACAGGCCCATTTTAACCTGAAAGTAATAAAATTAGAGTTTAATACAGATATGTGAAGTTACACATATGGTGAACATAAGTTTAGGTAGTTTATTTATTTAAAACGTGTGTATAGCTGCCCATCCTCTAACCAACTCTCAGCAGAGCTCAACTAATTTATATAACATATTAAATCATATTAAAAGTATAAGATTAAACAGATTAAAACATTAAAAACAACAAAGACCTGGTGCCAAATCAATTCCTAATGTGCAATTGTCCAATCTTATCCCAGTGCCTGGGAGAAAAGCCAGGTCTTTGGCAGTTTTTGGAAGGCTAGAGAGTAGAAGCCTCACGGAGCAGAGAGTTTCATAGGGCAGAGGCTGCCACAGAAAAGGCATACTTCTTAGTGTTTTGCTGGTTTCAGGTGTGGCTTGGTATAAAGGAAGAGGGTCCAGGTGTTTACCTTGATAAGCTTTTTACATGTTTATTCAGCTGAATAAAGACACGGGGGGGGGGCTTAGAAAGAGGGAACCTTGAACGCATTTTGACATTCATATTTATATGCTTGTTACATTGTCCACTTCTCCGCCCAGAAGCACTGGCACACTCCACTCAGACAAGCTGGCACACTTTAGATAAGAGAAAGAAGTATAGAAATAGTCATCCGCTGCCCTTGGAGGTCTTCCAAGGACATTGGATGTTCTCCTAGAGACATTGAGTGTTTCTCAAGGAACTTTCCATGGACTTGAAGGCCTGTAGAGTCACTGGTGACATTGGCACATATGCTTCCTCAGAACTGTCAATAAAAACATTAGGTTCCTGCTCAACACTAGCCCTCATTAGGGGACTAGGAGCATACCCACCCTATCTGGTTTGGGAGGACGGGTAGATATCCTTGGGGTAAGGCGGTCCTGCAAATAACCTGGCCCTGTGCCATAAACGGCTTTAAATGTGATAACCAGTTTATGATAAACATGCGTAACTCTAATGGTTAATATTCAGAAGTAACTTTTTTGATGTTATACATACACCATGGAAATAACACAGCTGTGTATATCCCAACTGCATATCCCATCACTGAAAGCCTCACATGCAGAATTTACAAGAGAAAGGATGGAGTGTCCAATGCTTTACTCCCATTGCCAAAACAGAAAGTGTGGTTTCCCCTCCTGCTTCAGTGTTGGGAGAATTCTCTGAAACCAATTTTGGGGAGAGGTATACAGAAAATAGTAGTAGGACAGAAAAATTACGTTCTCTTAATTCTCATAGATACAGTTCTGTCCATGAAAAATAAGCATTGTATTTATTTGCTTTGTTGTTCACTTAAACATTTTAACTTTGCTGTCCAATGTTTTAATCTTCTGATGTGTTAGTTGTTTCCTTTTATTATTAATAACATTGTGAGCCACTCAGAATCACTTGATAGTGAGATGGGCGGCATATATATTAGATAGATAGATGATAAATAATTAGATAGATTAGATAGATGAGAGAGAGAGAGAGAGAGAGAGAGAGAGAGAGAGAGAGAGAGAGAGAGAGAGAGAGAGAGAGAGAGAGAGAGAGAGAGAGAACAGACAGACAGACATGTATTCCACCCATAATAAATATATTGGTAAGATATTTCTAAAGTTAGCATACTCAGAAAAAAATATTAATAAAGTAGTAAAAAAAACCTTTATTATTTAGATAGCAAAGAAAAAAATCAATTATATTCTTTACCTTGAGACTCTTTAAATAGTTGGATAACATAGAGGGATGGAAACGATACTCTTCAGCAACTTTATCATCATATTTTGGTCCTAGCATTGTCTTCAGAGGTAAAAATATTCCTGTTTGGCAATAATTTTAAAAAATGCATGTAATGAACATGAAACCTCATAAAAATGTCTGTTTGTTTGTTTGAATCATGATTAACATTCTTCATTAGGACAAAGAACTACAGCAGTTTATGACAGAACTCAATATCATTTATAACAAAATTAAGTGCTGAACTGTAAACTCCAGTACCCGAAAAGCTTTATTAAATAATTTCCATTCATTGAGAATACTTCGAAAGCATTTCTAGAGAAACTGTGTTGTTTAATTAAACCTCTTATTAGCCATATCATATTAATACCTAAACTCATATATATTTAAAATAAATTATATGAGGATGAAGAGACCAAAATTCAAAAAAAACATGCAAATAATATTAACTAACTGCTTCTGAGATAAAAGAATACAAGGAAACTCTTGGATCTGGCCTAGGTACTGAATGATCAGATGATAGCCATGGAAAATAAAGTGCTTCATCAGATTTAACTAACGGCCTAGTTATCAACAAGGTAGCATAATGTCTCAATTTGATTACAACACAGCATTCAACATGTAAGTGACTCTGAAAAGAAATTTAGCTTTAGTTAGTCCAAAATATGACTGTCCACACTCAAGCCACATCATTACAATAACTTTGCAAGTGTTCTACTGCTGCAGTTTACTCCAACTGCACACATTTTAAATACTAGTTTTTAACCAATACCTTTGGGGGTTTTATGTGTTACTTCATTATAATCAAAGTTACTCCAGTATTCAATATACAGTGCATTCAGAAAATATTCAGACCCCCTTCACTTTTGTCAATTTTGCTGCAGGCTGATTCTACAGTTGTTGAAATTCATTTTTTTTCCTCAGTAATCTACACTCAGTACCTCAGAATGACAAAGTGAAAACAGAATTTTAGAAATGCCTGTAAATTTATTAAAAAGAAAAAACTGAAATATCACATTGGTATAAGTATTCAGACCCTTTGCAACACCACTTGAAATTTAGCTCAGGTGCCTCCCACTTCTCTTGATCATTGCTGCCATGTTTCTACCCCTTGACTGGAGTCCACCTGTGGTAAATTAAATGGATTGGACATTATTTAGAAAGGCACACACCTCGCTATAGAAGGCCTCACAGCTGACAATGCGTATTGTAGCAGAGCAAAAGCCATAAGGCAGGAGTGTCAAACTCCCGGTGTCACATTGTCGCTACGTGACGTATCGTTACTTTTTTCCCCCTTCACTAAAATGGGGTGGGTGTGGCCAGCACGTGACACATCTGGGCCGCGAGTTTGACACCCCTGCCATAAGGTCAAAGGAACTGCCTGCAGAGCTCAGAGACAGCATTATTGCAAGGCACAAATCTGGGGAAGGCTACAATAAAAATTCTGCTGCACTGAAAGTTCCTTAGAGTACAGTGGTCTCCATAATCCTCAAATGGAAGACATTTGGCACAACCAGTACTTTTCCAAAAGCTGATCACCCAGTCAAATTGAGCAATCGAGGGGGAAGGGCCTTTGTAAGAACGGTGACCACCAAGAACCCGATGTTCACTTTGACTGAGCTCCAGAGATCCAAATTTTATAGGATTGGCAGAAATTATTGGAAACAAGTGTTCCTATAAATAGAATAGGATAACAGCATCAAAATGGTAACAGAATAACAATAAAGGAGTTGGAAGGGACCTTGGAGGTCTTCTAGTCCAAACCCCTGCTTAGGCAGGAAACCCTATAGCATTTCAGACAAATGGTTATCCAATCTCTTCTTAAAAACTTCCAGTGTTGGAGCATTCACAACTTCTGGAGGCAAGTTGTTCCACTGATTGTTCTGTCAGGAAATTTCTCCTTAGTTCTAAGTTGCTTCTCTCCTTGATTAATTTTCACCCATTGCTTCTTGTCCTGCGCTCAAGTGCTTTGGAGAATAGTTTGACTCCCTCTTCTTTGTGGCAACCCCTGAGATATTGGAACACTGCTATCATGTCTCCCCTAGTCCTTCTTTTCATTAAACTAGACATACCCAGTTCCTGCAACCGTTCTTCATATGTTTTAGCCTCCAGTCCCCTAATCATCTTTGTTGCTCTTCTCTGCACTCTTTCTAGAGTCTCAACATCCTTTTTGCATCGTGGCGACCAAAACTGAATGCAGTATTCCAAGTGTGGCCTTACCAAGGCATTATAAAGTAGTATTAACACTTTGTGTGATCTTGATTCTATCCCTCTGATAATGCAGCCTAGAACTGTGTTGGCTTTTTTGGCAGCTGCTGCACACTGCTGGCTCATATTTAAATGGTTGTCCACTAGGACTCCAAGATCCCTCTCACAGTTACTACTGTTGAGCAAGGTACCACATATACTGTACCTGTGCATTTTCTTTTTCTTGCCTAAATGTAGAACCTTACTTTTTTCACCATTGAATTTTATTTTTTTATATAGCACCCAATGTTCAAGTCTGTCAAGATCTTTCTGTATCTTCTTAAGCCTGTCTTCTGGCTATTCCTGCTAGCTTGGTATCATCTGCAAATTTGATGAGTTCCCTATCTATTCCCTCGTCCAAATCATTGATGAAAATGTTGAAGAGTACTGGGCCTAAAACAGAGCCTTGGGGTAACCTGCTGCATACTTCCCTCCATGTAGATGCAGTTCCATTGAGGACTACACATTGAGTGCAGTTGGTCAGCCAGTTACGAATCCATCTGGTGATGATGCTGTCAAACCCACATTTTTCTATCTTATCAAGTAGTAGGTTATGGTCTACTTTCTCAAATGCCTTACTGAAGTCCAAGTAAATTATATCGACAGCATTCCTCTGGCCCATTAATTTTGTCACTTTGTCAAATAATGCAACAAGATTTGTCTGGCATGATCTGTTTTTGACAAACCCATGTTGGCTTTTGGTTATTACTTTGTTTCTAGGTTCTAGATTCATTGCTTGATTATCTTTTCCAGAATCTTCCCTGGTATTGAGGCCAGGCTGATAGGTCTGTAGTTGTCTAGTCCACAAGCCTGAAAATACTTTACAGATGCACCTTGAATTGCAATTGGAAGCCAACTGTTATCCAACTAGTGCAGCTCACAAAGAAGGGGTATCATGTGTGTGAACCAAGATACACTGAAAACTATTCATGCCAGCACAATCTGGATGAGCTGTAGCTTCCAAGTGGTCTTCAAGGGTATCCCATATAAAGTCTATTACCCTAATTCAGGGGTCGGCAACCTTAAAAACTCAAAGCCCCATTTGGACTGTTTCCCAGAGAAAACAAAACACTCGGAGCCACAAAACCTGGGTGGGCATGGCCAACTTGACGTCACTCCCACCGAGTCACATGACCCCCCAGATATGCCTACCCAGGTTTTGTGGTTGTTTTCTTTTTCTGAGAAAAAGGAATCTCTCTTTCTCTTTTCCCTCTCTCTTTCTCTCTCTCCATCTCTCTGTCCCTCTCATCTCTTTCTCTTTCCCTCTCCCCATCTCTCTCTCTCTCTCCTTTCCTTCCCACCTATCTCTCTCTCTCTCCCTCTCCTTTCTTCATCTCTCTCTTTCTCCCATCTCTCTCTTTTTCCCTCTCTCTCCCCTTCTCTCTCTGTGTGCTGAGAAATGATCACCACCCCCGGCGCAAGCTTTCCTTTGGGTGACCTCCTCCTCCTCTCGCAATTCCCTGGCTGGCTGTTACAGGGCCAGGAGGGTGCGCATGTGTGGGGAGACTCTCCTTCTGGAAGCCGCAGAGCCGCGAGAACCTTCCTTCTGGAAGCGAGAAGCCGCAGAGGGTGGGCGGCTTCTCACTTAGAGGGTCTTTGGACGCGGCTTCTCTCCTGCCCTAAGGATCCAGCCATTGCCTTGCCATGACCACCACCCCTGCATGAGAGGAGAAGGAGGGAGAGGATGATCCCAGGAGCCTTAGTGCAGGAGCGAAGTACATGCCTTCGCGACACATTTACGCGTAAGGCAGCCTTTGCTTCCTGCCGCTTCGGGCTGGAGCTTACGCCCTGCTCGGCTGAAGAACTGTGGGGGTGGGGTGGACACAGCAAGGCGATGGCTGGATCCTTAGGACAGGAGAGAAGCCACGTCCAAAGACCTCCTTAAGCGAGAAGCCACCCGTCCTCCGCAGCCTCTCGCTTCTAGAAGGAAGGTTCTCCACGGCTTCCAGAAGGAGGGTCTCCCCACACATGCGCACCCTCCTGGCCCCGCCATAGCCAGGCAGGGAGTCGCGAGAGGGGGAGGAGAGTCGCCCGAAGGAAAGTCTGCGCCAGGGATGGCGATTGTTCCTCAACCTGCGCCGGAGAATGAGCCCTGGCCGCTTCTCCATTCCCGCCGTCGCCCTTATCTTCTCAGGCCAGGTGAGGGAGGGGAGAGCGGGCCAGCCAGTGATGGGACAGGGAGCCACAGCAGGAGCCCCAAAGAGCCACATGCGGCTCTGGAGCCACGGGTTGCCAACCCCTGCCCTAATTCAAAGAAGAGGTGAAAAAACATAAGTGACAGTAAGAAGAGCTTTCTACTCCAGAAAAGGATGCAACTGATGCACAAGCAGATCTATGCAACAGTTCTCTCAGCTATAGTTACAATTTATTCTTTGATCAACTGAGAATCCACAAGGACCTCAAATTCTGTATTGATTTTGTCTAGGGAAATGCCCTATCTAGAGTTAGAAAGCCACCAGAAATAATGGATTTTTGAATTCACTGCCACTTGGTCTTGCTACAATTCAGTTTAAGCTTGTTTCTCCCCAACTAGACTAACATCCTACAGGCCATAAGACAGAACCTCAACAGCATCACTTGGTCACTCTGGAATTGAAATACAAAACTATCATACATGCAATATTGATACCGACCCATGTCATTGGATAACCTCACCCACCAGCCTCACACAGATGTTAAACATGAGTGAGAAGAAAGCTGAGACCCGAAGAACCACACAAAGCAAGGACCTCAGTTTCAATCTCTCTTCACCAACATCAACTGGAACTGGTTTTAGATTGAGAAAGGAAGAAAAACATTGCAACGTGATGTCTCCATTCCCTATCCTCTAATACCTAATATGGTATTCTTTAAATAACATAAATAATGGTATTGAAATCCACTGAAAGATCAAGAATAATCAGGAGTTGCCCCACTGCTACCCCAGTTCCACCAGACTATACACTCTCAATGTTGTTTCCATGCTATAACCATGTCTAAACCTTGCCTGAAAGATGATTACATAATGTGCTTTCCTCCAAGGCCCTTTAGAGCTGCACCCCATCACTTCTCCACAAACATACCCCAAAACTAAGGTTAAAGACCAATTAGAAATTATCCAATGCTATTGGATCCAGTGATAGCTTCTTGAGGAAGGGAGGCACCATTGCCTTCTTCAAAGCAGGAGGTATTGTCCCCTCACTCAAGAATGCACTGGGCTGAACCACAACTTTAATCAGCCAAGACATGGGTCTGCCCCAATGATTACTGCACTGACAACTGTTAGAATCCTGTCCACTTCCTTGAGATTCATAGGCTCAAAATTTCCTCTGATAACAAATATCCTACCTCAGCTAGATTCCAACTCAGGGCAAATCTAGAATATGTCCTCACTGCAACGCTTAAGAAGTTCTTCTGATCTCTCCCTTGGGGTATCTGACTCATTCTAAAAAAAACCTCTGGTCAGCAACCCTCAGATATAACAACAACAATCAATAAACTGTGATAAATTTAGAAAACAAGAGGTGCCTAGGCTGAAACAATTTCTCTTAGACAAACTATGGCTGCAAATATTTGCCTTCTCAATTGCCAAGAAACCGGCCCAGGATTAGTTTTCCTTACTTAATTGAAGCTCTGTTGGGCTACTTCATGGTCATGTTTACTTTAAAGGATTAAATTAACTAGCACAATTAAGTGTTGCAAATAATCTCTCCAACTCCCCCCCCCTTTTTCCTAAAACAAACAAGAAGCTGTCTCTGCTATTTGGGCAGCATGGCTCAAGCTTTTGATTTGGGAGCATAATTAAACTAGGCCTTTAATTGGGCAGGTATACCTAATCCAGAACTGGTAATCCACTGGTTTGCTCCTATCAGGGTGCTTGGGGATTATATATGTTTCTGTTACTTGTAGTGGGTTCAGTGAATTAGTAGTTAAATGTATTTATACATTACAAAAAAGTTTTTTTTTCTTTCTTTTGAAGTGAGATTGTTAAGAGAAAGGTCTATATTTTCTCTTCCTTTTCATAGAAATACTATCCAAACGGCTGAAGAGGAAACTTCTCAATGCCCCCTACTTCTAAAATCAGTCTCAACACCTGATCAATGATTTTCCTGTACAAGTAGTCCTCGACTTACAACGGTTTATTTAGTGACCGTTCAAAGTTACACCGGCACTGAAAAAAGTGATTTAGGACGGTTTTCACAATTACAACCTTTGTAGCATCCCCATGTTTTTGTGATCAAACTTTAGATGCTTGGCAACTGGTTCGTACTTATGACCATTGCTGTGTCCCAAGTCAGGTGATCCCCTTTTGCAACCGTCAATGGGGAAGCCAGATTCACTTAACAACTGGGTTACCGACTTATCAACCGCAGAGATTCACTTAACCACTGTAGCAAGAACGGTCATAAAATGGGGCAAAACTCGTTTACCAAGCGTCTAGCGTCACAACAGAAAGTTTGGACTCCACTGTGGTCGTAAGTCGAGGACTACCTGTATTAATAAGCCTGCTTGTCCAACAGAGCCAAGACCCTCAATACGACCTGGACCAAAGGCTTCTCAGCCTCCACATGCGCAGGAGAGACTGAAGCACCACTTGGCGAGATACTCAACAGGCTCTCTTATCAAAGCCCGACACCCCGTCCTTCGTCCCGCCACAGCTTACCTGCCACGGGCTGTCCGCGCCTCGGGCAGTTCAGCCACCGCGGTGGGATTTTGTTGAAGGACATGGCCGTGCCGAATGCAACAGCCGCAGCCGCCGCTATCGGGAACGCTCGCCGTTAGAGGGGAACGGGACTCCGGGGGGGGGGGAGACCCCGACAACCACTCGCTTTGCCCAGTTCGCCGTCCACTTCGTCGCCCGCAAGTAACGCCGACAACCCACAATGCCCCGCGGCCGTTTGTAACCGGTTCCGGGATCCTTTATGTCGCTGCCGTTCTGCCAACTCAAGAAGGGCGGGGCGGTGGAGTCTCTATGGTAGGTAATTTTTTTTCCCCCTATAGAGATAGGAAAAAAAGAGTAGTAGCTGCGTTTTCACTTCTGGCTTGGCTTAAGAATTTCCATTGTAATAGTAATCACGCACTGTAAATCAGTCCTGCGCAGGAATCTGCGTTTATTTTTTTTCCTTATTTTTATTTGATTTATCTATCGTATTTGGAGACTTCCCATCTCCCTTATAGAGCGATTCTGGGCGGTGTACAGATATAAATTTTAAATTTTTTAACATTGCTGTAAAAACCGCGAAAATGAAGCGTGACCCTGAGTCTCTAAATTCCATCATAACTTTCACACAGGAATAAAGCCATATTAATGAGGCTTTGGCAGGGCAGGTGATTCAGGAAGGAGATGAATTGTGTTGTGCGATTATATATTTAAAATGCATTTCCTATGGTGATCACGCTTATTCGGAAGTGAGTTTGGTCAAGGGTTTCAATCTTAAAAAAATACTCATAAAATTTAATTTAATTTAATTTAATAGATTTGTATGCCGCCCAACTCCTGGGGGACTCTGGGCGGCTCACAGCATGTCAAATCCATTACAATAAAAAAACATAACAATTAAAAAGATATAAAAATTTAAAGAAAATCTCCAACATTCATAACTAAAGGGGGGAGACCCCGGGATAATCTACTCGATCTCACTTTCACCCCGCCTGCCGGAAGAGCCAAGTTTTTATTGCTTTACGGAAGGCCAGCAGGGTGGGGATGGCCCTGATCTCCGGAGGGAGTTGGTTCCACAGGGAGGGAGCTCCCACAGAGAAGGCTCTCCCCCTAGGCCCCGCCAACCGACATTGTTTGGTCGATAGGACCTGGAGGAGACCAACTCTGTGGGACCTAACCGGTTGTAGGGAGGTATACGGTAGGATGCAGTCCCGAAGAACACATCTTAGTACAACTCAGTTTTATTAATGAGGTTATTGTTCGTAATGTTCTTGTTGATGCCCGCACCGAATCCGAGCAGCAAAAATGCCAGGAAGAGAGACAAAAACTTAAAATGTGGGCATGTGAGTTTTTAACAACCAGTTACAGAAGCCCTACTCAAATGTCATTTCTCAGGCAGGAGACAGATCAGAGATTTGAATGGCATTGCTGGCCTCAAGGATAATCCGCTTAACTCTCGCTCGCTCTCAATCTCATACAGCTGTTGTTTCTATCCATCAAACAAGCTGCTCTGTTTATTTCACCTCTTTCTTGGCTGCTCACAGCTGTTCTGACCATTGTGTTTGCCAACCGATTCCTACTTCTTCATACTGTTTCTTTGCTGAGGATGTTATGACTTCATTTTTGCCCATGCAAAAATGCCTTCAGTAAAAATGTCCTGTTCATCCTCCAAAATGCTTGTGTTACAATTCAATTGTACTAAAATAATTGGTGCTGCATACACATTAGCAATAAACTAAGGCTTATAAACACTGCAAACTGATAGAAGCACAAGACAAGAAAAATTAGAAAGGGGTTTGTTTTTATTGTCTTTTTTCTGACATGCATAAACAATAAGAAACAGTACCCTGGCAATCTTAGTGTTAAGAATTAAGCCTACATGTGAACAATTTAATGTATTTTGCAGTTTATTAATGCTACACATTCAGCTTTAAATGTAAAATTTAAGCAACCTTATGCTGAACAATATTAACATTTTAGAAATCACAGTTAATAATTTCTAATTTTTCATTTATTTTTAAAGGTGTAAGCTATCTAAATCATCAGGGTTAATAATCTGTAGATGGCACTCCATAAATATCACTGTATCCAATAGTATAATGTACTACTTGTGTTTTATAATAAAACAATATAAATAAGGAAGCAAGGAAAATACAGTACTTTGGTAAGCAAATAACTCAGGTTTATACAGGTTTATTCCCCACAGCATAAAAGTAACAGGTTAGTGTTTTGGTTTTTGAAATTGTTGGAAGAAAAACCCATCTGGTTCGGTTCCAAGCCAGGAATAAAATGGAGGCTGATTGGAAAGGAAGGTTCTTGTAATTGATGAACAAAACCTCCAGGGTTTGTTGTTCTGGGGCAGCTGACAAAATGGAGTTGAGAGTAGGGTGGGTTTTTATACCTTTTTGATTTCTATGGGGTCATCTAGGGGTTATGGCTGGCTGGGCAAACGGAAATGCAAATCCTAGGTGTCTGAGCTAATCTTGTCAACCTTTGGTGTTGTGTCCTGGGATTTACATGTTAGCTGAGATGTTTACAACCAGGTCCGCTCTATTGATCAGAAGTGCTCATTGCTGATTGGTTCTTTCCAGCCGGAGCTCCCTATTTAAACTGGAGCCATCTGGCTGGGCTTTTGCTGGAGTTACTCACTATATCCAATAAAGAGCTGTTGTCACTCAACCTGTCTCCTGACTCTTCAGTATTGGAACTCAACATTTGGTTAGTTGCTTATCTGAAGTTTCTGTCTGACCCAGTCTTTCTGAATGGATTACCAAATCTGCATTTCTAAAAGCTGGTCGTCTCAGTTTCTGCTTGAGGCAGGGAGACACGGGCTGGTTTCTGCCTCCCTTAAGATTTTTTTTCCCCATTTCTCCTTTAGGGGAAATATTCTATCCTGCTTTTCTAATATTCCCCAAAATATTTCATTCTCTAGGAGGGTGCAGGGGTGCTGACTTTCTACAAAATGAATAAATAAGTATGCATTATTCCTTTGGGGGGGGGAACAATCAACAGTAATGTTTGGGTAATAATGATCAGTAAATATGGTATCTGTCATTTCAGAAATTAAAGCAAAAGCTACCTCAAATGTATGGGTGATTTACAAAACCACCATTATTGTCATCATTATCAATAAGCACAATTCACTTTATTAGCAGCATTTTAAGATCTCAGTAGGCTAAAGTGACCAGATATTTTTTTTTTAAGCGGGACATTTTTTTTAAAGGGAGGGGCGGGGCCACCTGGACGTCGCCATTTGAGTTTTGCGCATGCGCAGAACGCTGCGCATGCGCAGAGGGAAAACATCAAGAGCTGAGTACGGGGCGCGGGGCAGGCACGAAGGGGCGCCGGGCTGCAGGCCGGCAGCGGCGGAGGGTCGCTTGAACTCGCTTCCTGCCGCGGACCGCGTTCACGTGCGGCGGCGGCAACAGCAGCAAGCCGGGAGCGCTCGCCCGGAATTGGAGTCAGCGAGCAGCCCAGCATCGGGGCTCTTCCCCCGCCTTCTCCATCCTCCAGGGTTGCCACTGCGGGGGTTCCGTCTCTCCGGTGGTGCCTGCGTTGGAAGGGAAGGGGGGGAAAGGCGGCCTGCGGGGCTTGGCACGGCTGGGAGTTGCGAGGCGGCGTAGCAACCGGGCTGTTCCTCCGGGTGTGCTAAAGTGCTCGAGTTTTTTCTCTCTCACACACACATGCACAACCTTCCAACGACCGGGAAGTCGTGCTGGGAGATCCAGTCCAACCCGGTTGTTGGAAGGTTGTGCATGTGTGTGTGAGAGAGAAAAAACTCGAGCACTTTAGCACACCCGGAGGAACAGCCCGGTTGCTACGCCGCCTCGCAACTCCCAGCCGTGCCAAGCCCCACAGGCTGCCTTTCCCCCCCTTCCCTTCCAACGCAGGCACCACCGGAGAGACGGAACCCCCGCAGTGGCGACCCTGGAGGATGGAGAAGGCGGGGGAAGAGCCCCGATGCCCAGCTGCTCGCTGACTCCAATTCCGGGTGAGCGCTCCCGGCTTGCTGCTGTCGCCGCCGCCGCTCACCCTTCAACAGCCAATCAGCGTGGGGCGCCGACAGCAGCGACGTCATCTCTCCGCGCCCGCCTTGCAGAAAGAAAGGTATGGGTGGGTGTTTTAAGGTGACCAGACGTCCCGATTTTGAGAGGGCCTGCTGCTGCTGCTGCTGCTGCCCCTGCGGCTGGGCCCAACCTGGCCGTCCTCGAGTGCCTGCAGGCCGATTTTTTGAAAGAATGCCCTAGTCGTGCATTCTTATTTTTAGAGGACGGGCGGGACGCGGGACAAATGATGAAAAAGCGGGTCTGTCCCGCCAAAATCGGGACGTCTGGTCACCTTACAGTAGGCCTCTATTTTTTATCAGCAAGAACAGAATGAATGCTAAAGATTTTTGGTGGAAATTTTTTTTTGTGTGTATTTACAGTACATCTAGGCTACAGATCACTAGGTGGCAATATAATTCCATCTATTTGCACATCAAAAACATTGCAAAACTGAAAGAGTGGTGTTAGCTGGCATAGATTTAACACATGCTATTCTAGAAGCACACATAACTGTCCATGCCCCTGCATTCTGCACCAGTTAACGGTTCTGGATACTCCTCAAGAGCAACCTCTTGGTGGGAATAGGAGCAAAGTACTCCTGAAGTACTTGGTAGGAGCAAAGCAAACTTAACTTGGATAAGAAATGGATCGGGTAGGGGAGGGCAGTGGATTTTTGTATCTTCGCTTTCATGGCATTAGTTTGTAGATTATTATCATTATTATTAATAATAATAATATTAATATTATTAATATTATTATCTCTTTTATTCATTAAACATGAAACTCAGTCAACTGAACATTTAAAAATGTGTCACAAATATCATTGACTGGTGCTGATGGTTGATACGGGTTGCTGCCAGCGTCCTAGGTATCAACCAAGTATCTTCTTAAAATATATGATGTTCCGAGTAGCCCAAATCCACAATCTCAGAAAATTAGAATATTGTAAAAAGGTGCAATATTCCAGGCTCCAAGTGTCCCACTCTAATCAGCTAATTAAGCCATAACACATGCAAAGGGTTCCTGAGCCTTTAAATGGTCTCTCAGTCTGGTTCAGTAGGAATCACAATCATGGGAAAGACTGCTGACCTGACAGTTGTGCAGAAAACTGTTGAATCCTGGCTTGAAATCATGCCGGCTGATTGGCTGATTGGCTGATTGGTTGGCTCTCATTGGTCCCTCCCTGGCAGCCTCCTATAAAGAGGAAGCTGTCAGCTCTATTCTGTGTGTTTTCCTGTTGAACTGCATTGTGTGAATAAACAGCAATTTTATACAAGCTGCTTTCCTGCATCTTCCTTCCAGCAAGCTAACATCCGGTTTAACATCTGGCGACGAAGGTGAAAGCTGAGCCTTTGCTGACTGTTGCCCCTGTGAGGTTTTTTTTAATGCATTTTTTTCTTCTTCTTTCTCTTCTGCCGGACTGCTGTTGTTTCCTGAGCTGCTCAAGCCAGGGTTAATTTATTGTTCCAGCTTTTTTCTAGGGTCAAGCTGGACGTCGTTTATCACAGCAATTGTTATTTTTTGTTCTTTTAAGATGACGGCCCTGCCCTTGTTTCCATCGTTTGAACCAGCCACTGAGACCTGGGATGATTACCTGACCCGTTTTGAGTGTGTGCTTAGGGCTGCTGACTTGACTGAATTATCCAGCTCTCGCAAGTTGGCTTATTTCTTAAGCTCCAGTGGTAGGGACATTTTTGCCACTGCTAGAGCCCTCACTGCCCCCCAGGAGGTGTACCTTGTTTCCTGGGACACACTCATAGACAGGCTTCGGAATCATTATTCTCCTGCACCCTCTAGAGTGGCGAGGAGACACGCTTTTAGACAGCATTTTCAGAAGGAGGGCGAGTCGATAAATGATTACATTGCTGCCCTGCGCACTGCAGCTGTGAACTGCGAATTCACAGATTTGGACGACCTCCTTCTTGATCAATTGATTTGTGGGGTCCAAGATTTGCGACTTCAGAGACGTTTACTGGCAAAGAAAGACCTTAATCTTACTACTGCATTGGATGAGGCAAGGGCTTCTGAGCTTTCTGAGAAGTCTGCCTCAGAAATGCAGAAAGCCAGACCTGTATCTATACAAACTAGACCTCAATCTATTCACCATGAGGATTTAGACCCGGACATCTTCTCAGATGACGAACATGACATTTGCAAACTCCAAATAGCAAGGAGAAAACCCTCCAAAATTGAGCAATCATCCCAGCAAACTTGTTTCAGTTGTGGGGGCGGGCATAATAGAACTGACTGTCGTTTTAGAAATGTCAGCTGCCGCCGTTGCGGAAAGCAAGGACACTTAGCTAGAGTTTGCAGATCTTTGTTGGCATCAGCAAGAATACCTACTGGGGTATATCCCCAAAAGTTTCCTTCTGTTTCTACTTCAAGACCATCTCCAGGATTTGGACCAAGATCTTCTCGTAGATCTTCTACTCTTCAAGAGTCATGTTATTCCACCTCCAGAGACCCTTCTCCAGTTTCTTACCATGTGAACCATGCTTCTTTGGTTGACCCCTCACAAAAGTTCATTGACACCCTCCATAAGGAGGGAAAGCCTCAAAAGGTAATTGCAAATGAAGTTGGATGTTCCCAAAGTGCTGTATCAAAGCACATTAATAGAAAGTTATGTGGAAGGGAAAAGTGTGGAAGAAAAAGGTGCACAAGCAGCAGGGATGACCACAGCCTGGAGAGGATTGTCAGGAAAAGACCATTCAAAAGTGTTGGGGACTTTCACAAGGAGTGGACTGAGGCTGGAGTCAGTGCATCAAGAGCCACCACACACAGACGGATCCTGGACATGGGCTTCAAATATCGTATTCCTCTTGTTAAGCCGTTCCTGAACAACAAACAATGTCAGAAGCATCTTACCTGGGCTAAAAAAAAACAGACCTGGTCTGTTGCTCAGTGGTCCAAAGTCCTCTTTTCTGATGAGAGCAACTTTTGCATCTCATATGGAAACCAAGGACCCAGAGTATGGAGGAAGAATGGAGAGGCATACACTGCAAGATGCTTGAAGTCCAGTGTGAGGTTTCCACAGTCTGTGTTGATTTGGGGAGCATGTCATCTGCTGGTGTTGGTCCACTGTGCTTCATTAAGTCCAGGGTTAACGCAGCCATCTACCAGGAGATTTTGGAGCGCTTCATGCTTCCTTCCGCAGACAAGCTTTATGAGGATGCTGACTTCATTTTCCAGCAGGACTTGGCATCTGCCCACACTGCCAAAAGCACCAAAACCTGGTTCAATGACAGTGGGATTACTGTGCTTGATTGGCCAGCAAACTCGCCTGACCTGAACCCCATAGAGAATCTATGGGGCATTGCCAAGAGAAAGATGAGAGACATGAGACCAAACAATGCAGAAGAGCTGAAGGCCGCTATTGAAGCATCCTGGTCTTCCATAACACCTCAGCAGTGCCACAGGCTGATAGCTTCCATGCCACGCTGCATTGAGGCAGTAATTGCTGCAAAAGGGGCCCAAACCAAGTACTGAGTACATATGCATGCTTATACTTTTCAGAGGTCCGATATTGTTCTATGTACAATCCTTGTTTTATTGATTGCATGTAATATTCTAATTTTCTGAGATTGTGGATTTGGGGTTTTCATGATGTAAGCCATAATCATCACAATTATGACAAAGCACGGCTTGAACTATCTTGCCTTGCATGTTATGAGTCTCTCTCATATATTAAGTTTCACCTTTTAAGTTGCATTACTGAAATGAATGAACTTTTGCACGATATTCTAATTTTTCGAGTTTCACCTGTATGACTGTTGCAGCATCCCCATGGTCACATGGTTTACATTCGGATGCTTGAAAACTGACTCACCTTTATGACGGTTGCAGTGTCCCAGAGTCATGTGATCCCCTTTGGCAACCTTCTGACAAACAAAGTCAATGGAGAAGCGAGATTCACTTAACAACCGTGTTACTAATTTAAGAACTGCAGTGATTCACTTAACAAATGCGGCAAGAAAAAATGGGACAAAACGTAAAATGGGACAAAACTCACTTAACAAATTTCTCACTTAGCAACATAAATTTTGGGCTCAATTGTAGTTGTAAGTTGAGGACTACCTGTACTATTGATAACCATTGATTTCTTCCTTTATAATCACTCGACTTCAATTTGCAAACCACAATATTTTATTTTTTCTAGCTGTTTCTCTTCAATTCGTGCATCACCTAGTATTGCAATATCAATGAACCAGACTTTTTTCTTTTCCACGATAGTGATGTCAGGCGTGTTGGGGGCCAGATGTCTGTCTATTTGGATCCAAAAGTTCCACAGGATCTTGACCTGTTCATTTTCAAGAATGGTGTTCCCAGTAATCTTTACTGCATTCGAAAGCAAACTTCTGGCAAAGCTTCCAATCTATGATTTTAGCAACTCAATCATGACATTGTAGGTAATCAGTTTGTGAGATTTTGCTACAGCCACTGATAAGGTGGTCCATTGTTTCATCTTTCTCCTTACATCAAAGTGACCAGATTTTTTTATTTTTAAGCGGGATGGGGGGGGCCGCCTGGGCGCCGCCATTTGTTTTGCCCTCTGCGCATGCACAGAACGCTGCGCATGCGCAGAGGGCAAAACAGCAAATGTTGGCGTCCAGGTGAGGTGGGGGGGAGAGGGGGGGAGGCGGGAGGGCGCTTGGATGCCTGGAGCTCGCGACAGGTAAGCTGCCGGCTGCCTCCTTTCCCCGTCTCCCGCCTCCCGTTCGTTGCTTGCCAGCCCGGCCGAAGGGGAGGCGGGAGGTGAGGAAAGGCCTCCCGAAAGGGAGGCGGGCTCCCGAAGGGCTGCCAGCTCCCGAAGGGGAGGCGCCTCCCCTTCGGGAGCCGGCAGCCCTTCGGGAGCCCGCCTCCCCTTCGGGAGGCCTTTCCTCGCCTCCCGCCTCCCCTGCGGCCGGGCTGGCAAGCAACGAACGGGAGACGGGAGACGGGGAAAGGAGGCAGCCGGCAGCTTACCTGCTCCAAGCATCCAAGCGCCGCGGTCTCCCGGTCGCCTGCCCGGCCCCAGGGCAATGGCGGCAGCGAGGCGACGGGGGGAAGAAAGGGGAGGGGGACGAGGAAGGGCTGTTTGCGCCGCTCGTAAGCTCAAAGCGGCGACGGCTCCTCGTCCCTCACCCCTCCCAACAGCAGCGGCGCCTCCGAGGGCGGGGCTAGGGATGGGGCGGGGGAAGGAGAGGAGGAGCAGCCTCCCTTCCCCCTCCCCCCAGCTTCCAGCCGCCGCCGGAGGAGTCAACAACGCGGGACGCCCGCCCGCCGCCAACGCCGCCCACTGCCGGCCCGAGCTGAGAGGCCTGCTGCCTTTCGGGCCGATTTTTTGAAAGAATGCCCTAGTCGTGCATTCTTTCAAAAAATCGGGACTTTTTAGAGGACGGGCGGGACGCGGGACAAATCATGAAAAAGCGGGTCTGTCCCGCCAAAATCGGGATGTCTGGTCACCTTACCTTACATAAGTGACATTTGCTGTTGTTACTGTCATGTTGAATTTTTGCTTTCATGGAATTGGTCTGCAAGGCTTGTTCTTGGGCAGCCAAAATGAAGCCTTTCTTCAGAACCCCTGATCTCAACCAGCTCCGTGTTAGCATTGTAGCTGCTTTTTCTTCAATGTCCTTGAAGAAGTTTGTTTCACCTATTATTATTGTTGTTATTCTTCGCACAATCTGCCAGATGTTCAGATTGGATTTGGCACCTTTATCTACGTATCGAGTCCTTTCCAAGGATCTGGGATAGGCAGATCTGGATGTTTGATGGTGTTACAGATATTGCAACAGGATCGAAGCTTTTCTGACTAAAGCTGCTTTTTGCAATTGACTGATGGTAAATTTGTCAAAGCTGATGGTGTTCAAGTGATTGGCATTGATGGTTGATACCGGTTGCTGCCAGCATCCTAGGTATCAACCAAGTATCTTCTTAAAATGTGCAATGTTCCGAGTAGCGCAGTTTTTTGCAATTCCGCTGGTGTTATTGCAGGAAGCTGCAATTTCTTGATGTATTTTGTAAAATTCTTGGACATAGTACCAAGTGCCCCGATGACAATGGGTTTCACTGTTACATGTTTCATCCATAATCGCATAGTTTCGATGGCCAGGTCATGATATTTCATGAAGTTGCCGGGCTGCCCTCTGTTCCCCTCCCCCATCCCCGCAGCCTTTGGGAGATGCTGGCTGGGGACAGGAGGCTTCTAACCACCATGCGAAGTTGCGGGGCTGCCCTCTGTCCCCCCCCCCCGTCCCCGCAGCCTTTGAGAGATGCTGGCCTGGCGGGGAGGGAGGGTAGGCTAGTGCGAATGCTTACTTGTGTGTAGGCAGGAGGAGGCAGTTCTGTGGATGCACGTGGCGAAGGCAAGGCAGGGCGAGCATGCGCAGAAGCAAAAATCAGCAAAAAATAGGGGTGAAGCCAAAACCAAGATGGCGATGCATGCGTAGTGCTGGAAACTCGGCTTCTACGCATGCGCAGAAGAAAAAAACACGGAAAATTTTTCAAAAAATTAATTTTGAAAAATTAATTTTTCAAAAAAGTTCAAAAAAAAGATGGCAGTGCCCCTGGACCGGCACCGACCGAACGGTTCCATGACAGTGGTTTGCTACCAATTTGCGCAAACCAGTTCGAACTGGGAGGAACCCACCTCTGCTGTGCATGCTGGGAATTTTTCTGGGAAAAGAAAAAAATCACTACTTAGATTGGCTGCTGAGCCCAATGTTATTTATGTGCATTCTGTGTGTAACCTTGGTCCTAGTCTGCTTTTGCTTTCTTGGTTGGGGACCCATTTAATCCTGTTACACTCTGCTTCCTTATGAATAGTTTCCAAGCTGTTTTCACATGCCCTGAGATGAAAAATACCAAAACAATAATTGCATTTGAGCCATTAAGATCACCTTTACCATCTCCCAATCCATCTTAATCCAATTTAAAGCCTGTCAGAAACTATTATTATTTAGCTATCAGGACGGCAAAACATAGTCCCTTACTTTTATGTTTTAAATCTAGAGTTTGCAGAGAATTAAGAGCAGTACAGTACCAAGTGATTCCTATTACAATCTTAGCTTTATATTTAAACCAAGGTCTCTTCTCTCTCTTTAATAAAATGATACTATTTCCAAAGTGACCAGATTTTTTTATTTTTAAGCGGGACGGGGGGGGCGCCTGGGCGCCGCCATTTGTTTTGCCCTCTGCGCATGCGCAGAATGCTGCGCATGCGCAGAGGGCAAAACAGCAAATGTCGGCATCCGGGTGAGGTGGGGGGGAGAGGGGGGGAGGCAGGAGGGCGCTTGGATGCCTGGAGCTCGCGACAGGTAAGCTGCCGGCTGCCTCCTTTCCCCGTCTCCCGCCTCCCGTTCTTTGCTTGCCAGCCCGGCCGAAGGGGAGGTGGGAGGCGAGGAAAGGCCTCCCGAAAGGGAGGCGGGCTCCCGAAGGGTTGCCTGCTCCCGAAGGGGAGGCGGGAGGCCTTTCCTCGCCTCCCGCCTCCCCTTCGGGAGCCGGCAGCCCTTCGGGAGCCCGCCTCCCCTTCGGGAGGCCTTTCCTCGCCTCCCGCCTCCCCTTCGGCCGGGCTGGCAAGCAACGAACGGGAGACGGGAGACGGGGAAAGGAGGCAGCCGGCAGCTTACCTGCTCCAAGCATCCAAGCGCCGCGGTCTCCCGGTCGCCCGCCCGGCCCCAGGGCAATGGCGGCAGTGAGGCGACGGGAAGAAAGGGGAGGGGGACGAGGAAGGGCTGTTTGCGCCGCTCGTAAGCTCAAAGCGGCGACGGCTCCTCGTCCCTCACCCCTCCCAACAGCAGCGGCGCCTCCGAGGGCGGGGCTAGGGATGGGGCGGGGGAAGGAGAGGAGGAGCAGCCTCCCTTCCCCCTCCCCCCAGCTTCCAGCCGCCGCCGGAGGAGTCAACAACGCGGGACGCCCGCCCGCCACCAACGCCGCCCACGGCCGGCCCGAGCTGAGAGGCCTGCTGCCTTTCAGGCCGATTTTTTGAAAGAATACCCTAGTCGTGCATTCTTTCAAAAAATCGGGACTTTTTAGAGGACGGGCGGGACGCGGGACAAATCATGAAAAAGCGGGTCTGTCCCGCCAAAATCGGGACGTCTGGTCACCTTAACTATTTCCCAAGTTTCAGAATCTACCATGATGGCAAATCTCTACCAAACTCCTAATGCTGATGTGAGGCCACTGCTGCATTTGTGCTCCTTATCTAATCACACACCAGTCAGTAAGACTGATATATACCAGAAGAAGCTAAGTGAGGTCTGACCTGATTAATACTTGGAAGGAAAAACCACCAGGAAAATCCTAGGCTATTAGCTAGCCTACAGTATAAAAAAAAATCCAAAAGAAGGGAACAGGACCCACCTTCCATATTGTTGTCAAGTTAATTGTAAAGTAATCAAGCTTGAATAAAATTATGTTCTTTACCTAATCAAGTCCTTCTACAGGTAGTCCTTGACATACCATTATTCATTTAGTGACCATTTGAAGATACAACGGCACTCAAAAAAGTGATTTTATGACTGGTTTTCATACTTGCGACCATTTGGCAACTGGGCATGTAATTATATCAGTTGCACTATCTGCGGGATCATGTGATCACCATTTGTAACCTTCCTAGCCAGCTTCTGACAAGCAAATGGGGAAAGCCAAATCCAACCACACTGCAATCACAGTGATTTGCTTAACAACTGTAGCAAAAGGGTCATAAAATGGGGCAAAACTTGCTTAGCAATTGTGGAGAAGAGGCCAGAGGAGCATCCATGACACTATCCCCCTAGCAGGATCTCTCCCCTCCGGGGGCCCACAGACCAGGTTTTTGCAGGTACCGCCGGTGGAACCAGCAGACTAACCAGGGAGCATGTACAATCTCGGCGTCCTCCCACAGATGTCCTCGGGGCCATAGCCTTTCCAGTCTACTCAATATTGCAGATGTCCGTGGCAGATATGGGAATCCACAATACTGTCTATCTCATACTCCAGTTGCCCTTCCACCATCACCAGTTCAGGTGGCAGTACCAACATCCAGTGGGCACCGCAAGTATCAACAGAGAGTGATGGAAAACCAGGTGGACATGAAGCCAGGCCAGGAAAGTCAATTGGTAGGCTACCGTGTTGACAACAGTTTCCACCAGAATCAGGCTTAGGAACCAGTGGTCCAGCTTACACAACAGCTGCACCAAGGGGAGATGCCAGGTGGAGAGCCAAACAGGCCTCCAACCACCAGGGACCCTGGGAACCTCAGGCCTGATAACATAACCACGTCTTGAGGGCCTTCCGGAAGGTCAAAAAGGATGGAGCTAATATAATTTCAGGGGTGGGGGAGAATGTTCCATAAGGCAAACACCAGAGGAGGGAAGGCATATCTGCTAGGACCAGCGGTGGGTTGATCCCAGTTCGGACCGGTTCTTAGAACCGATAGCGGCAGCGGCAAGAGGCTCCGCCTACCCATCTGGGACACTTCTGCGCATGCACAGAAGTGTCATGCACACGCGCAAGTGCGAGCATGAACCGGTAGCAAACTATTTCAGAACCCACTACTGGCTAGGACCCATCAAATGTAAGTCTCTAGCTGATGGTATCCACATCATGCCTTCTCTGACATCTAATGGGGCAGGCTAATGTAACCATGGAGAGGCAGTCTTTCAGATATCTAGTCCCATTCCATGAAGGGCTTTATAGAACAAAATTAGCACTTTGAATTAGACTCAGAAGCAAACTGGCAACTAATGCAGTTTGCAAAATTGTAACATGCTCTTTTCTAGGAGTGCACATAACTACCCATGCCGCTACATTCTGTACCAGCTAAAGCTTCCAGATACTCTTCAGAGGCAGCTCCACGTAGAGTACATTGTAGGAGTTCAATCTGGAGGTGACTAGGGCATGAGTGACTGTGACTGTCAGCAGGGTCTGCCGATTCAGGCGCACAAGGCAAAGTTCCTCCAAAGACTCTTCTAACCACGATGGCCACTTGATCATCTCTCGTGGACATCCGAGCATTGCCTGCTAGTTTGTTAAGCAAAATTTCATGGAAATGTTTAGGCAATTATTTTGCTAAAGTACCCTCCTTCAATAGCACATGTTTCCCCCTTCTTACATTTTGGTTTTTCCTGCCTACTGACTGGAAGTGTTAACCACCCATCCTGCAATCAGTAGAAACCTCTATCACCATGAATTTTCTGTTCTAACTGCTGAACCTTATCCACACTGCATCTGCTCCTACACACTGCTGAATAATGCTTGCTGATTTTGTTATGTAGCACCTAATAAACCATGTAAATGGTAGATTCCTCTGGTTCTCCTGCTCCTCCTATTCAGCACATCATCAGCTGGGTTTTTTTTTTAAAGTCAATTTAAGCAATACAGTAACTTTTAACTGCATAGGTCTGTCACAGGGGCGGGTTGCTCGCTTACCAATGCCGGTGCGCTGCACGCACATTTCCAGGTTTTGGGTGCATGCGCGCTCGCTATGCACGCATGCCCCCTTGCACGATTTTGCTTCTGCGCATGCGCGGAAGCAAAATCTCGCCAAAATCTCGCGAGGGGACGTGCGTGAGAGAGATTTCGGCATGATTTTGCTTCTGCGCATGCGCGGAAGCAAAATCTCCCTGAAATCTTGCGAGGCGACGTGCGTGTGTATGAGATTTTAGCGCGATTTTGCTTCTGTGCATGCGCGGAAGCAAAATCTTGCCAAAATCTCACACACATGCGCGTCCCCTCATAAGATTTCGGTGAGATTTTGCTTCCGCGCATGTGCAGAAGCAAAATCACCCAAAAATTCTCACAAAAGGATGGCGACGCCCGTGACGAACCGGTGAAGATGGCTCCGGTGCGGTCGCATACAAATTGCGCAATTGGCCGCTCCCTACCGGAGCTACGCACCGGACAGCTCCGGTAGGAACCCACCACTGGTCTGTCATTAACAGACTTCTCCTTCTACCTAAACTGTCATAACCTGAGTTTTCAAAAGTCCAGATTGGAATCATGAAGGCAGTGGAGTCACAAGCATCAGTTTTGTTTAGGTTTCTCCATTTTTTTCATATTTCTAGATTCCGCTATTTTCTCTGGGGAAGCAACAGAGGAATTGTTGGTTGTGTCATTCTACTATTTCAGACATGGAGTTAAAACCCATAGAGCAGCAGCCCCCAACCTTTTGGGCACCAGGGACTGGTTCTGTGGAGAAAGGTTTTTCCGTGGACCGAGGGGCCATGGTTTTGCATGCTGCCTGCATATGGTGGATGCGGCTTCCCTTGTTTGCGCAGGCTGGTTGCTGGTATGCCGTGGATCGGTGCCGATCCACAGACTTGGGGTTGACCCCTGCCATAGGGTACTTCCAGCTGATCAGTCCAGTGTTATTATGAAATTCGTACAAAACTACCAGCAAATTCAGCTCTTTAGAGAAACAATAGCAGAGTAGTGACATATGGGTCTGACCAAGGATCAGGGATGGGCCTAAAACAGCCAGTTAATGCAGGTCTGACACAGGGGTGAAATGGTCCCGGTTCGCACCGGCTCTTGGGGACCGGTAGAACTTGGCACATGGCTTGCTGGCCACGCCCCCGTACCGGTCCGGGCCCCGGGCCCCAGGCCCCAGGCCCCCAGCCTAAGCCCTGGCCACCCATGTGTACCCCGGCCACCCATGTGTACCTAACTGCCCACCCGCCGCTTTGCCTGCTCCCGGCTTTTTCCTTTTGTTAAATAAAAATGGCCGCCGCTTTTCCCACCTATCAGCTGGGCTCTTCCCGACACCCACCCCCACTCCCGGGCCCCAGCCTATATAACCTGGCTGTTCCAGCCTAGCAAACCACCCACCTTCCCACCCAGCCTCCAGAGTCCAGCTTGCTTACCTTAGCTCTTTGGACCCAATTCTGAGCCGTTGGTAGCCAGCCACGCCTGCCTTTCTTTTTGTCTGAATTGCAAACTGCAATCCATCTGATCTGCAAACCACTTAATCTGCCTGCTTGAAACCAGCAATCCATCCATCTGCTCTGCAAGCAACTTATTCTGTCTGCCTTATTTCTTCCATAGGGTAAGTAACCTTTTTTATTTTATTTTTTGCTTTTTAAAAATAGTAGCCATATAGCCATTTAAAACTTTTGCAATGCTTTTGTGTTGTTGTTTTGCATGGTGTGTGAGTCAGTAAGCTGCTTTTAAATGGTGTGTGAGCCATTTGTGTTGTTGTGCTGTTGTGTAAAGTTGTGTTTTCAGTTCTGTTGCTCTGTGAGGCTCCTACTTAAGGCAGGGGCCATTTTGTGTGCTTTTGCAATGCTGCAAAAGGCAGGGGGTTGGACTAGATGACCACACAAGGTCCCTTCTTCCAACTCTTTAAATCTGTTAAAATTTAACAGCTGCTTTTTCATGGTGTGTGAGCCATTTGGCAGGGGGTTGGACTAGATGACCACACAAGGTCCCTTCTTCCAACTCTTTAAATCTGTTAAAAATTAACAGCTGCTTTTTCATGGTGTGTGAGCCATTTGGCAGGGGGTTGGACTAGATGACCACACAAGGTCCCTTCTTCCAACTCTTTAAATCTGTTAAAATTTAACAGCTGCTTTTTCATGGTGTGTGAGCCATTTGGCAGGGGGTTGGACTAGATGACCACACAAGGTCCCTTCTTCCAACTCTTTAAATCTGTTAAAATTTAACAGCTGCTTTTTCATGGTGTGTGAGCCATTTGGCAGGGGGTTGGACTAGATGACCACACAAGGTCCCTTCTTCCAACTCTTTAAATCTGTTAAAATTTAACAACTGCTTTTTCATGGTGTGTGAGCCATTTGGCAGGGTGTTGGACTAGATGACCACACAAGGTCCCTTCTTCCAACTCTTTAAATCTGTTAAAATTTAACAGCTGCTTTTTCATGGTGTGTGAGCCATTTGGCAGGGGGTTGGACTAGATGACCACACAAGGTCCCTTCTTCCAACTCTTTAAATCTGTTAAAATTTAACAACTGCTTTTTCATGGTGTGTGAGCCATTTGGCAGGGGGTTGGACTAGATGACCACACAAGGTCCCTTCTTCCAACTCTTTAAATCTGTTAAAATTTAACAACTGCTTTTTCATGGTGTGTGAGCCATTTGGCAGGGGGTTGGACTAGATGACCACACAAGGTCCCTTCTTCCAACTCTTTAAATCTGTTAAAATTTAACAGCTGCTTTTTCATGGTGTGTGAGCCATTTGGCAGGGTGTTGGACTAGATGACCACACAAGGTCCCTTCCTCCAACTCTTTAAATCTGTTAAAATTTAACAGCTGCTTTTTCATGGTGTGTGAGCCATTTGGCAGGGGGTTGGACTAGATGACCACACAAGGTCCCTTCTTCCAACTCTTTAAATCTGTTAAAATTTAACAACTGCTTTTTCATGGTGTGTGAGCCATTTGGCAGGGGGTTGGACTAGATGACCACACAAGGTCCCTTCTTCCAACTCTTTAAATCTGTTTAACATGAATAAAATTTAACATGAAGCCACGCCCACCAGACATCAAGCCACACCCACAAAATAAGCCACGCCCACAGAACCGGTAGGGAAAATTTTCACATTTCACCCCTGGTCTGACACCACCTGTTACTGATCACAAAGGTAAAATAATTTTATGGGAAGATATCAGAACAAAAGATATTGTTGGCAGAGTACAATGGTTGAGGAGATGTGCTCTTTAACTTATATACCAATAAAATGATGTAAAACTATTTACAAAAGAATAGACTTTGGAAACACAAGATGCAGTTATGGGAAGAAGATTGTCGATTTCAGGTAAAAAAAATAGAATAAATACGAGTGCACATAAACTGAGGCAAAAAAAGTATCTCAATGCAATCCAACAACATTCACTCCATTAATTGGATCAGTTATAAAAAGACCATTCACATAATGGGGAATCCAATTTTGATTGCCTCATTTTCCCAGTTACTCAGTGTAAGAACAAAACAGTGGAATGGTGCCAATGTGAAAAAAAAAAAACCCAGGGACAATAACATTTGAATTTCCTCCTAGTGAAAGAAAACATTTCTATGGCTAAACAAAATTTGCCTTCCTGGTTATTTCTCATCTATTGTGTGTCATGACCATTACAATTCAATTTGAAAATGTTCTCACTTAAAGCTGTATGTTTCCCAAATTCACCATAGCAAATAAGTCCCAATATAGAAGTTCCATAGTGTTTTGACTGGAGACAGGAACTAGGTCATTTTGATCCAGGATCTTCCTGTCTATTTCTTTAAAAAAAAGAAAATTGTGGCTGGATATGCTCTGAACAAAGCTAGTTTCAAGGCAAATAGTGTTCTGAAGCCTTATCACATATTTCCTGTAAAGCCAAGAGAAAATGCCTCCCTCTTTTGCTGACACATGAATGTTGTAACCAACTCCCAGTACTACGTAAATGCCAGTAATCATCCACATGCAATGCAGTGTCACTTCTCGTTTATGTTAACGCAAACAGGAAACTCCAGGCTGTTAATGTACAATTGCTTCAAATACTTCCCACTCCCTTGTTCAGCAAAAACTTCAAAGTTCAAAAAAAAAACCTGTACAAATAAAATGCCATGTACGACACTGACCACTTACTAATAATGGATTTTCTTAAGAGTTTTATAATCTTGCTATGTTCTTGACATATCATCCTTATTTACATATGTATTGGATACCATAGCATTGAATATGAATATATTGAGAATAACAGAACAATTATATAGCTATTTTCATCAAGAAAGATGAATTCTGGGTGAGAAAGTAAGATTAAAAGGTAGATACAAGACAAAGGCTGAGAGATAATGCTGTCTAAGTTATTTATTTTGCTGAAAATAAAGTATTTGTAAGTTTTTCAAAAAAGACAAAACTTGTAAAACTATTTGTCAGAAGATCATCAAAAATAGAATAATAGGAAGGAGGGAGGGAGGGAGGAAGGAAGGAAGGAAGGAACGAAGGAACGAAGGAAGGAAGGAAGGAAGGGACATGTACATGGGCATTGATATACATGTGCATTGATAAAGATATTGGACTAGGACCATAACCATGGAAACACCTTGGACTCTAGCCAGTCACTATTTCTCAGCCCAACTTGAGGTAGCAATTCTTCGTAAGCTACCTTGAGCACTGGGGTTAAATCAGGATATAAATCTTAAGCTAAATCATATACGATATATGATAATTTATAATCTACCCCCCTAAAGTGGTTTTCACATAATCAGTCATCCAAGAGCTGATTCAAAAAGACCACAATAAAAAGCAGACTTTCAGAAATTTCAAGAGGGTATGAGAAATGTCATTTGTGTGTCCATTCTACCCACCTTTGTCCTTAGTGAACAGATTTTGAACATTTTACTGTGAAATTTTCTTATCAGAAAATGAGCGAAAAGAAACATGTACAGATCCAGAAGTAACGGATGCTTCTCAATCGAATTCTTAATTCTCAATTCTCAGTTACACGCTGAACAGAATATATTCAGTGGTACCACTTTGTGGTCTCCAATAGAAAATGTGTATTATTTTTTTTCACCACTAAGTGTTTTACATAGATCCAATCTACGTCAGAGCCCATCAATATTTCATGTACATTTGTCCAGAAAAATCTATCCTTAAATCCAAAGAACATTTAGTTCCCTCCCACAAAATAGAGCATTCATGTGATTCATCAATATTAAAAATGGAAAGACTTTGATCCGTTGCTTTCAAAGATAGCTACTGTTGAAGAGGGTGGGACAAAGTAACATTGAAGGGGGGGGGGTGGAAATCACATATTTCCATTTTGAACCAATCATTTTCATCATAAATCCGCATTATCTCCCTTTTGTTATGTGAATATACAGAAATGCTATACTGCAGGCCACTTCTGCTGACTATCGGCTGCCTGTAATTTGGCAGTTCAAATCCCACCAGGCTCAAGGTTGACTCAGCCTTCCAAGGTGGGTAAAATGAGGACCCAGATTGTTGGGGGCAATATGCTGACTCTGTGAACCGCTTAGAGAGGGCTGGAAAGCACTATAAAGTGGTATATAAGTCTTAAGTGCTATTGCTATTGCTATTGCTAATATAGGAAGTTAGAATTTGAATTGATTAACAGCAAAGAAAGGTGTAGGCATAATATTGCCATTATTGTCCTTTTGTCCACAATGAAGAATAAAAGGAATATTAGCCACACCGTGTGTGTGTGTGTGTGTGTGTGTGTGTGTGTGTGTGTGTGTGTGTGTGTGTCTGTGTTGCTCTCCTGAGAGTCATGTGTATTTCACACTCATTACATCACCTCTCTCTGCACATCACAGGAGACTGAGTCATCCACGTTCCTGCTTACAATTTTCAAGAGCAAGTCTAGGCAGCAGCTGTTTGATGTTCTCTTATAACAGCCTTTAATTTATAGCAGACAAACCCTTGATTAGTTATTTTTTTCCAACTGCTTTTGCTATATAATTGAGGTTTGCTACATGTTTTTGCTTGTCAAATAGTTAAAGAGCCTCAAAATGCCAACAAAGCCTACCATCTCATTCCCTGGTAAAAACACAATTCTAGATTTTTGAGGCTTATCTTTTTACCAGCAGCATTATAGCCATACCAAAGATCTGAGTTTATATTGCCTCCGTCCCAGATTCAGATTAAAGCTTGGTGCTGCAAAAATTAGCTGTAGGCTACACAGAGAGACAGTACATGTGTTTATGTATTTACTTAGTGCATGGTACGCATATGCACAATTCTAACAACAATGAGCTAGAAATAGACACTGCATAAATGAGAAAATACAATGTTTTAAAATAAGGACAAAGGAAGTGTCACCAAAATATGTACGCTCTCATGACCCTCTCTTTACCAAGCAAGGATGGTTTAGTTATTAGTATTATTGTAAAGAAAGATCCTGAGGGAGCCTTAGCTTTTTTCATGGGCAGATCTTAGATTCTAGAGCAGGAGTGTCAAACTCGATTTCATTGAGGGCCGCATCAGGGTTGTGTTTGACTTTGGGGGGCAGGGGAACGTGGCCAGGGAGGGCGTGGCCAGCTTGATGTCACTCGTGTTGAGAGCACCTGTGATGGCCCAAGCACTCTGCCAGCAAAAACGGAGCTCGGAAGGGCTGCGTGCAGCCCTCGCGAGCTCAGTTTTCATCTGTGATGGCCTTCTGCAACCATCTGCCAGCAAAAAGGGAGCTTGGGAAGGCCCCTCCGTTTTCATTGGTAGAGGCACTGAGAGCTGGTCCTTCACTGTTTCCAGGGCGGCCCCGCAGGCCAGATCTAAGCACCCTGCGGGCCAGATCCGGCCCGCGGGCCTTGAGTTTGACACCTCTTTTCTAGAGCAGGAGTGTCAAACATCACGGCGGCATCATGTGATATATCGGGACTTTTTCCCCCTTTACTAAACCGAGCATGGGTGTGGCCAGCGCGTGACCCATCCGGCCCATGGGCTGGGAGTTTAACAGCCCTGCTCTAGAGCAGTGTTTCCCAACCTTGGCAACTTGAAGATATCTGGACTTCAACTCCCAGAATTCCCCAGCCAGCGAATGCTGGCTGGGGAATTCTGGGAGTTGAAGTCCAGATATCTTCAAGTTGCCAAGGTTGGGAAACACTGCTCTAGAGGAAACACCTGAATAATTATTTATTATGCTATTATTGTTTTGTGAATCTCAGGATAACATTTCACATTTTCAATCTCACAGTTGTTACGTAATGCACAGCAGACTAGACAATAGCAATTAGCTGTAAAAATCCCCCAGTGAATGTTATGGTTGAAATGGGCCATTCTATCAAGTGTTTCTGGTTCAGTTGCAATGTTCAGTACTGCATAAAATGCAGAGAAAGTCTGTTACCATTTTGTCCACCACAAACCTGCCCCTGGCAAGATAAATATTCAAAACCACTGAAATAGCTATGTCAGCTTTTTTTATAAATTGCTTTTCTGGCCTGGAAAAGAATAATTGCAGAGCTGTTGAGCATAGGAACAGTGGTGTCTTGAAAATAGGTCACAGCCCCTCCAATGGAAAAGGAGAAAGGTTAGCAATACAAATGATTACAGTTGAGAGAAAGAACTGTATTTGGCAATGAGTCAAACAAGGACTGCATGTAGAACAAACCAAGATGGAAAAAAAATGAAATATTATTATAGTGGTTTTTCTAATGTCAACATTATATGCTCCCAACAACACAAAGTTGTATACATCTAAGGACATGATTGTTTAACTGTGAGCTTATTCCTGATTTCTTCATTTCCAAGGTATTTTTCTGGCAAAGCAAAACCCAAAACCTTCACTGGATGATCTGCCTCTCCCCTGCGCACCACTACAATATAAGAACATAAAGAACAGCATTATTTTTACCCGAAGGCAGAAATAACTGCGTGAGCTGCATTCTTTCTACCATAAACAAGGATTTGGCCATAAACACAAAAGAACATATTTATTTCAGAACTGAAGCTTAAGTGCTTTGGGCAAGGAAAGTAAAATGAGATTGATGTGTTAGGGAAACTAGGTTTGTTCTCTGTCATTCTGGTAATTTTGTTAGAAAAAGAATGCTTCCATCTACAGATAAATTATACTAAAATTCAATTTCCTAATTTATCAAATATATTCATACCTTTTATTTGTTTTGGGGCTTTTCAATTAACTAAATACGAAAACAAGAACTACACAAAATTATAAAATTACAAGAGAGAAATAGCTGAAAAAAAGAAAAATATACAAGACAGATATTTACAGATTATACATATATTGATAAATTCAAGCCATTAATCATTACAGTCATCCCTAGCTGATCTATATTAATCAATTCTGCAAAGTACTGAATTGTTGGAGCTGTATGTTTGTTTTTCTTAAATTGAACAGCAAGTCTTTTGACTATAAGCCCATTTTCTTTCTCCAACTCCCATGAGCTAAATTTCAGAAAAAAATAAACATCTGAAAATATTAAATACCGAAAATACAGGCAATTGCTTCTTACTTAAATGGAACAAATATATTAAAATAAAGCATCAATTTCACTGGATCTGCAACAATATAATGCAATGAGGACATTTTGAGTCCTAAGGGAGTGGGGCGGCATATAAAAACAACCAAATAAATAAATAAATAAATAAATAAATAAATAAATAAATAAATAAATAAATAAATAAATAAATAAATAAATAAATAAATAAATAAATAAATAAATAAATAAATAAATAAATAAATTTAAAAAAATATTAATTCCTGCTGAAAGGATGTAACCTAAAATATCTACTGAAGTTTTTAACATCTCTTTTCTATTAAATAAAAATGGAAGCAAAAAAAACCCCAGATACATACACTTTGGGAGTTTTTACTTTTTATTCTTATTAATAAAATATTATGAAACAAAAAACCCAACAGCGATTGCATGTTGTTTTTTAAAAATCATAATTTACTCAGATGAAAATAAAAATATCTTGATCCATCCTTCACAAACTTTACATTTTTCAGATGTTATGAATCTCTCAGCACTCTAGCACATATGGCTCTTGATTGTGCTAAGGTTGGGACTTCAGTGAGCATTCATTCATCGAGCCGGACAAGCTAAAGGCCTGTCCTTATGTATCACAAAAAGATGGCAAAGCCATAAACTAGTGCAGTGCATTTCATATGCATGATCAGAAAAGCACCTCTTTTTGAATTATTAGAGCAGCAGTGTTTTTGCAAGGCGCAGATGGCTGCTTTGTAAGCTGTACCGGGCTGTTCTGAAAGCAAAGCAGTTGCACACATAGCCTGCGGGGATAGCTGGAAGCCATTTTCATCCCACGTCAGCTTTGCAAGAGCGTAACTGCTTTAATTATTGTTAAAAATGTTTCTGCGTGTTATGACACACGTTCAAATGCTCTTCATTGCCAGAGTATAACTCAAAAACAGTACTCACATTGAACCACAAACTAGCCAACCATATTGTATTTTAATCTGCTGTGCAAACTAAGGTCATATGATTAGTTTATACTAGTTTACTAGGTATGTTGGGTGACTCCAGAAATTTGGTTTAAGAGGTTAATATCTTTAGCAAACACAACTACAAAGAATCAAGGTACTTTTTAACTATAGGATTAGGATAATGACCAAGTTAGAGATAATTAATGATATCTGAAAAACTTACCAAGCAGATTAAAAAAGCATGATTATCAAAAGTTTTATTCTAAACCCTATTAATAAAATTTTCATCTTTCAATTATGTACAATAAACTATAACAATAAAGCCCTAATACAGTGTTGGCGAACCTTTTTGGCACAAAGTGCCGAAACGGGAGCGCGCGCACACATACATGCATATTGGAAAGTGGAAGAACCTGTGCCCGGTGCGCATGTGCGTGCCGGGAAGATGATCTTCTAGTTTCCGCCATGCACATGCGCTCCGGCCAGCTGGCCTTCCAGTTTCTGGTGCGCATGCGTGTGTGAAGACCAGCTGCCCGGTGCGCATGTGCTCACTGGAAACCGGAAGAGCAGCCGCCCGATGCGCATACCAGGAAGATGATCTTTTGGTTTCCAGTGCGCGCATACACACCAGCCAATTGGTCTGCGCATGCGCGCCAGAAACCAGAAGAGCAGGAAACTGGAAGATCATCTTCCCGGCACGTGCATGCGTACCGGGCGGCTGCTCTTCCAGTTTCCGGTGCTCCTATGTGCATGAAGACCAGCACGCCAGAACCCGGAAGAGCAACGGGCCACAGCTCGCGTACCCGGAGAGATGGCTCTGTGTGCCACTTCCGGCATGCATGCCATAGGTTCGCCATCACAGCCCTAATAGAATAGTAAAACAGCTGTTTCCAAATTAGTAACTACAGTATGTTGAATTTCTTCAATAAACTTATAGTACCATGCTTCTGTTTTATAGCATTTAATCTTAAGGTTTGAAAAGTGATAAAATTTATTATAATTCACCATGTAACCGACCGTACAAAAGCTTGTACAATGGAGATTTGATCCTTAAGATGGCACAAACCTCTAACATTTTTAGAGAATAGTGGTATCTTGATTATTTAAAAATTAGTTCCTTTGCACACTCACCCTATGGTATTTTTAAAAAATCAATGAGACATATATTAACATAGAAGATTGCTACATAAAAGCATTTTTTTAGTATCATATATTTCAACTTGAAAATTAATGACATTCTCAAAGAGAAGTGCTGAACTTTATGACTACAGTGCAGTTATACATCTTATATTCAGATAGGAAAGGCTTTTTATTAATATTACTTTTTAAATGGGAATATTATGGAACAGACTTTTGATTTCAGCAATAAAACCCAAGAACACAGTTCATAGTTTACCATTTTGTTAATGTTTTAAATGGTAAACATCATCAACATAGATTATTTATTTTGTTAATAGTTTTACAGGTCAATAATTAATGTTTCATACATTACTGGTACTGAGAGCAAATGCTAGATCAGAAGACATTACTAGAGAGAAGCCACTTCTAACATTCACAACATTGTCAAAGTAATTATAGGCAGAATCAAAAAATAATATTTGACCTTTACATTTCATCTTCCTATAGAAATCAAGGCACTGTATATCACTGTACATAAATTAGAAAAGAATCTGTAATACATTTTAGCATGATGAACAATGACTTGCAGGTTCTTAATAAATCTTTATTGCTTTTTAAAGTATTTTCCCATTTTAAAGTGACTAAATCAAGAAAACCTGGAGAATAGTGTCACTATATACATGACAAGATTCTCGAATTCCAGGTCCATCTCTAGTAATGAAAATAAATCCCCAAACTAAATGAAGTTTAAGAAGAACTTCCTCCTCTACGCTCCTGCCTGGTGGTTTTTGTGATTCTACTGAAAGACTAAGTGGATCTCAAAAGCCAACCAATGCTCACTAACATGCTGCATATAAACAATGACTAGCAATCAGCCTGCTTAGTTTCAGCATATATGCAAATCATGTGTTTTATGCCGTATCTTGGGATTTGTATATAGTGACTTTCTGCAATGTCATTCAGTCAGTTCATAAATGAGGGCAGATTGTAGCCCTGGAAATTCCCAGATCAGTTATTACTTTGCATCTTCTCAATATTATGTCATTGCCCTCCAGGAATTTTAGTCTACGTAATGTGGCTTGGCTGATTTGTGAATATTGAAAATATATATTTGGTTCACCTTAATATTTCCAGTATTTTCAAACTTCAACCAATATAAGCTTATAAAACAATATAAAAATTATGTGGAAATGTAGATGAATAAACTAACCTTTAGTTTAAGATAAATGCTAATATTGCTCATATAAACAATTCTTCGAGAAACATCGTTTTATTAACTTTGTCCACTATGTTAAATTTATCTCAATGAGTCTATAAATTATGTAGTTAAGAATGTCATGTATGCTGACATAAAGTTGCAAATAAGAAGCATGTTTTATTCAGTTTGCAGTTCGACTTACACATTTATTCAGGAATTAAATTCTATTGTGTGGCAACTCAAAAGACTAAAATCTTGTATTATCTTTTATTTTCACATATGCCTCAGCAAACACATTAGGACTTATTTCTGAATAAACATATATGGAGCAGACTACATAAAATTTATTATCAAGACTAAATGTTTAGGTGGTTTTTTACAGAACCCTTTATGTGCAAGGAACTATGGGTTCGTCTTTACTGGCATTGTTACAAGAGAGGGGAGCAGAGACTGAGGAAGAACTGGTTGTTTATTAAACGGACAAACCAATTTCATCCAGTTTCTCACAGCTGGTTAATCGTTAGCTTTGCAGGGATCCTGAGATTTACCGAGCAGCGGTTTTGAAGAAATATCTATTAAAGAGACAGGCATTCTTGGTTGGAGACAAGCCTCAAGGTCCGAGAGGCCAGCCGGAAAAGCAGCCCAGTAGATTTATTTGCAGAGCCCTTCCAGTCGGTCCAGCGCACTCTTCATGTCCCGGATGGATCTGGCCAGGGCCGGTACGGGCTGCAGCTCCAGATCCAGCTCCTCGCAGCGGGCCATGAGCGTGTACATGGAGCGAATGCTTGTGTCTACGGCGTCTCCCAGGCTCTCCACCCCATCTCGGTAGGTCTGGATGCAGCCCACGCTGAGAGTCGTCAGAGCCTGCAGGGCGCCTTGCACGTTTCGCAGCAGTTCCTCTACTTGCGCCGCCACCCGGACGGCCAGACTTGCCAGTTCCTGCAGCGCCTTGGGATCGATAGCTGGGATTTGGCAGTCGGGACCCATCCAAGAGCTCAGCCAGACCTGCTGATGATCTAAGCCGGTGGCCACGAAGAGGGGAGGACTCTCCTCCTGATGCACGGGACCATCGCGTTCCTCTAGCAATCCCACAGCCTCCGGGTCTCGCGGCACCAACATTACTGCAGCCGCCGCCTCCTCTGCCATAGCCGGTCGCCGGCGTTCGTTCGGACCTCCCGCTCTTTACTCCTTCTCCTTGGGCAGGCGACCACTTCTCTCTCCTCCTCCTCCTTCCGGATTTACTGTCACACAAAAAAGAGAGGCGGGCTAAGCGCCGTTCGGTCCTCCTGATTGGACGCCGCCGCCCCACACGCAATCCTATGCTTGTTTACTCAGAACTCTACCAAATTGAGAGGGAGGGCCTGTCGCTAGACAAAGGACACTCCCCGCCCACCACGAAGAGCCGCTATGGCCCCACAGAAAACTTTAAAGGACTCTAAGAAGGGGGAGCACCCCCGCCCCACCTCCCTGCAAGATTTACGCCTACCCGGGTTGGTGGCGCGGATAACGTAAAGGAGCGAGCTGTCTGCTGATTGTACAGTAGGGACGGGAGGAGGAAGCTGTCGCTGTGGCTTCGTCCTGATTGGCGGTCAACTGGAAGAGGGCGGGCCCTTCTTGGAGTAACAACAGTAGGACGTTTGGGTTCCTCGCTTCACTCCCCCGCCATGTTCTCCTGAGAGAGGATCTGCTCGCTTCGACCAGCGCAGCCGAGGCTCCGACCGAGGCTCAGCAGTCCTATCCCTCCCCTTTTTTTTATCCCCCCCCGCTCCTCCCTTCCCCTGCGCTGCTGCGCATATATTCTAAGCTTTCACTATGGTGACTACCACAGCGCCTTCGCCCTTTCTAGCCCGGGTGTCAGCCGGTACCGAGGACCGTCGTCCATTCCCTACGTCCCTTTTTCAAGGACTCCTCCGGGCAGACTACAGCAGCGAAAGCTCCCAACCCAGCTGCTGTCCGGGACTAGGACCAAACGGTAGCGCAAGACCGTCGCCGAAAAGAGTCAGACGACGAAGACGGAGGGTCCGTTCTGCTCCCTGTGGCCTCTTACAGTGTCGCTGCTACCAGCAACTCCAGCAACACCGCGCCGGCTTGGGAAGAAAAAACGCCGCGCAAGGGACGCGCAACCGCTGCAAAATCTCCACCGCTTCGTCAGACTCTGGATTAGAAACGGGACGTTCCGGTGAGGAAGATCCGGCGCCTTCGCCAAGAACGACCCCGGTCGTTACAAAGAAGCCCTTCAGGAAAGAGGTGAGGCTAACCACAGGGCCGAAAAGCAGCTCTGCTCCGGGCTCGGCGGGCGGGGCCGAGTTTCCGTTACATCGCCTGCGGATGGAGACAGCCGCCGCAGGGAGATTCCACGGGCGCGGATAGGTGGAAAGTGCGCGCCAATCGGCTTCGAGCCTGCGCCCAGCAACAGACGGATTTCAGTCCCTGGGCTCAGGCGAAGCGGCACAGCGACGCGACGGGGGAGGGCGGGCCGCCTCCGTGGCGGAGAAAAGGCTCATGATTTGGTTTCGCTTCGCAGTGCCCGCCGTGGGTGGGGGCGGGTAGCGGATGGCCGCTCCCTCTGCTTGTTTACCGAGAAGTCAATGCCGCTCCTCCGCCGGATTGGGGGGGGGGGAGTTATCTGCCAATTTGATCTGTTCGATTTGAGCATCTCTTGTATTTTATATTTAAATCGTACGAGTATGCCTTATTTTAATTGTGATGCTTCTGACAGGAATAACACCAGCAAACCTACCGGTGAAGTGACTATGACTTAGAAGACGTAGTTAGAGAAGGGTCCTTGTGGTTTATGCTTCATCCTGGCCGGCAACTGGTCTTTAAATGTTTTTAAGCTCGACAAACCCCCCCCCCCCCCAAAAAAAGTATCTTCCCTACCTTAGGGACAGCCTACGGAAAATCCACTTTCCTGCTGAGTGCTCTCTTCATTTTCGTAATTTTTCCTCTCCCGAGATATTTGTCGCCTTTGCAATGTAGTATAATTGGATGGTTTACACAAGTAGTCCTCAACTTATGACCACAATTGAGCCCAAAAATTCTGTTGCTAAGTGAGACATTTGTTAAGTGAGTTTTGCCCCGTTTCATGACTTTTCTTCAGTGAATCATTGCAAATGTTAAGTTAGTAACACTTATGTGAATCTGGCTTCCCCAGTGACTGTGCTTGTTAGAAGGTCGCCAAAGGGGATCACGTAACTCTGGGACACCGCAACTATCATAAATATGAGACAGTTGCCAAGAGACTGAATTTTGATCATGTGACCATGGGGGTGCTGCAATCGTGGTGTGAAAAATGGTTGTATCCCTTCAGTGCTGTTGTAACTGAGTGGTCACTAAATGAACTGTTGTAAATTGAGGACTACTTGCACCTTAGTTTTAACTGGCATTGTTTCTCACTTAGGGACACAATCTTATTTTTCAGAGTATAAGATGTACCGGAATATAACCTTAGTTTTGAGGGAGGAAAATAGGGGGAAAAAATCTACCTACCAGGTATTGATCTGACTAGCCTCCTTAGTCTGTTCAGCTTCAGCACATTATTTTATCCCCTGGTTAGGACTGAAAAGACCTTTTTCAGATGGAGTAGGAATGAAAACAAGCCTGCAAAGACTTAGGGCAGAAAAAAACTACTTCCAGGGAGTAGGAATAAAAAAAATACTGCAAGCTGGTAAGATTGTTAGCACCTCGTTAGGGCTGGGGAGGAAAGCTTCGGAAAAGCTACATTTGGAGTATAAGATGCACCCAAATTTTCAGCCTCTTTTAGGGAGGAAAAAGGTGCATCTTATACTCTGAAAAATACAGTATTTTAAAATGTGTTCTGTGAATTACACATTTTAGTAAGAAACAATATTACAGCTATGAAATCCTCAGATCCCTAGTCAGATCTTCAGATAATCAGTCATTTCAGTGGGAACCTCTGGCTAGTTAGAGGAAAGTTACATTATTCTGTTAATCTACAGTTTTAAAGTAACTTAGTTGAATATACAAGATACGGCAGTGGTCTGATTGGTTATAAAGAATCTCATGCATCATGTAGCAGTGCATTCTTCAGCCATTTAGGCAGTAACCTCTAATTTTGGGCTTAAAAGCAAACTCTTGAAATTAGTTGGATTGAAGCATACACCTGTATAGGACTAGTGTTAAGATTGCTAAAATTCTGCTTTCAGTTTTATTTTTTTATTATGATTTTTAGACAAGTGCGATCTCAAAACTATTGTCTCTAAAGCAGTGTTTCTCAAATAGTGGGGGGGGGAGTAATGCCAAGGGGGGGGCGTGTGACCCCCGGGGAAAATGCTTTTTTGGCCTTTTTTTTTTTTTTTCCTCTCTCGGGCTTTTCGCCAGCTGTTCTTTTTCCCCCTTCCTTTTGGAAAGCCGGACTGGCGGAGCAATGAGCGCAACCTGCGGTGGAGGCGTCCTTCTCCTGTCCCCCTGACCAGCTGTGGTGGGGCCGGGAGGGTGCGCACGAGAGGGGGGGGAAGTTGTGCTCATTGCTCTGCCAGCCTGGCTTTCCAAAAGGGGAAAAAAATCAGTTGGCTAAAAGCCCGAAAGAGAGCAGGCAGGGTGGCTGGGCTTTCCAACAGTGAGAAGAGGCAGGAAGTGAGACAGTGCGAGACACACACACAGAGACACACAGTCTCTCTCTCTCTCTCTCTCTCTCTCTCTCTCTCTCTCTCTCTCTCTCTCTCTCTCTCTCTACCTCTCTTCCCATCTCTTCCTCTCTCTGTGTGTATCAGTGTGTGTCTCTTCTCTCTCACTCCTTCTGTGTATCACTCTGTGTGTGTTTATGTCTCTCTCTTCCCCCCCCCCCCCTTCTCTCTGCTGCGGCTGGGCTAAGCCAGCAAGCTCTTTTTGGAGCACTTCGCTACGTGTTTTATTTCTTCTTTTTGGAAATCCGGGCTGGCTGAGGAAGATCGCCAGCAGCAGCTTCCCTTCAGCCGACCGTTCTCCTCCCCCCCTCCTCTGGCAACCTAGAACCTCGCAATGCTTTTGCATCTAGAGAGGAGGCAAGCAGGAAATGGGAGTGGGAATCCAGCTTCCCTCCCGCTCCTCTTCCTGCTCTCCCTATGTCTGTTAAGCTGAGGAGATCCCCTTGCGGAGAGTTGTGGGGGGCGCGAAATGTTTACTTCTTCCTGGGAGGGGCATAACAGAAAATAATTGAGAAGCACTGCTCTAAAGTGAGACATGTCCTGACATCTAGTTTACAAACTGAAGGCAAGCCAGGAAATGAAGGAAAAGGATAAAACAATTTGACAATTGTGAAGTGCAAACAGGCAATTTATAGCTAGGTAACCCTAACTTTTATGTTTATATGGAACTATAAGCTAATATAATAGAATAAAGGATTAACTGGAGTTTATTTAATATTAAGACATTATAAATTATTGTCAGAGTTATTTATGAGATTATCTTCTATCTTTGCAGTTGTTCAAAAACAGGATGCGAAAATCTGAGAAGATTCCGCTGCCTTACAATCAGCCTGTTCACAATATGCATCTATCTGACCAATCGAAGAGTAACAGACAGAGGAGTAAATGTAACATTCCACTAAATAAATGTCCATCTATGAAAAAGTGTGAAAATACATTTTGGCATGAATCGTTATCATCTGAACTCATTAAAAGGCAGGAGAAAAAGCCTTTGAAAAATACAGAAAATTTTAACGCAAAGAAATCTAATTTTGTGACAGAAGCTAACCAAAAAGAAAATTATGCTGGGGCAAAATTTAGTGATCCTCCTTCACCCAGTGTCCTTCCAAAGCCTCCCAGTCACTGGGTTGGGAGCACTGTTGAATTTTCTGACAAAAACAGGAAGATGATGGCAGTCCATTTAAAGACACTCTTAAAAGTTCAAGCATAGCTCCTGCATACTGACAAAGAACATGCCAGCAATCTGAATCCAGCCTTGTTGCATTTTGATGTTCAAAGGACTGACTAGTCTTAAAAACAGAAACCTGTACTCTAATTTTTTTATGGATATGTAAATAATGTATATCATGTAATGTGTATATTCATATTTTGAGGTACATTTTAGTTTTGTTATGAAAGGATGTATTTTACATTGCCCATGTGGTAGATGGCTTTTGTACATAATAATGGACATTTTTTTAAACATGGAAAGATCTGTCAACATTTGCACAAGGTATTGAGATTTTTCAAAGGAAAAAATCTATTAATTTGCAAATGGAAATGTGAAAACATTACTGTTGCACTACTGAAAAAATTTACAGTCCGTGGCACAAAATGTTTTATTGAAAAATAAGCTCTCAGAAAGATGTGAATTTGTTTGAAAACAATATATGGAGTTAAATTCAATTACACCATACAACCTTCCATACAAACATTGGGATTTAATTGACACCTGAAATCTAGCACTTATTATCTAACATAGGTAACAGTGCTATCTGCCAGAAATAATTGGCTAGTTTTTTAAAAAAATAAAATAAAATAATTTGGCCTCCCCCTTATTTGGTGGTGATTTTTTATGTGTTTTCTGTCTGGCTGAATCTTGGAAAGCAGTATCAAATGCTAAGCATTTTTGTGGTATGTCAGTGATACAGGTTACATTTTCTAAATGCTAGAATTATTCATTAGAAACTTAATGTATTTTACAATACATTGCAATATGCAGTTGCATCCAATACAATAATTTCTTTTTATGATTAGTTCACTGCATTATATTAAGATTGCATATAGGACACATTGATGCAGTATTCCATTGCCTTGACAGTGATAGTCCTAATGACCTAGAAAATTGGTCATTAAAATCACAAACTGGATGCAACTGCATATTGGAGTGTGTGTGTGTATATACACACATACACATATACATACCGTATTTTTCAGAGTATAAGACGCACCTTAGTTTTTGGAGAGGAAAATAGGGGTGGGTGGGAATTCTGCCTACCAGGTATTCATCTGGCTAGTCCTTAGCCTGGTCAGCTTCAGCACATTAGTTATATACTTCTAAAGCAGAGCTGATTGTCGGAGGGAGCCCCAAAACAAGCCATTGTCAGTGGCAATCTGCAGCCAGGAAGAGGACGCACGGAGGATGAAGGGTAGGGGCCGGCGAGTGGGCGGGACTACATTCGGAGTATAAGACACACCCAAATTTTCAGCCTCTTTTAGGAGGGAAAAAAGTGCGTCTTATACTCCAAAAAATACGGTACTCTCTCTCTCTCTCTCTCACACACACACACAGCATATATTTTCCTGCAACTAAGATATGCAAGTCAGAGTTCTTCCATTTACTCTGGCAAATTTAATTTTGGTGAATTTAGATATGGAAGGCTGTACAGTACTCTTCTGTATAATTAATAAGAGACTCTTGAAGTAAAAGCTAGTTCCTTAGCATAAGAAACATGAACAAGAACCGTATCCTTTTCAACAAGATCAATATCTAAAGGAAGAAGGTATCTTCTTCATGCTGTTGAAAATGCAAGCGGATCTTCATTAAGTATATTTTTTTCAGCAGTATTCCCAACATTAATTGCAGCCTGTATATACCGTTGCTTGTTCCTTATCAAACGGATTCAGAAACAACATGATGTTTACCTGGAATGTGTCATTCTGGGAGCAGTTTGTATATTTTCCAGAAGCATATCCAGAACAGATGAAAGGGAATGTGACAAAACTTGAGGTGTTCTGTTTCTGTAACAATGAGTTGCACTCATTGCACAGTATACAAGTTGCATACTGAAGTAACAAAAAAATAATTATTTCCAAGTCATATTACAAAGTATGGTTAATTTACAATAAAGACAAAGCACACTAACCCCAGCCCTGAAATACAGTTAGCACTGCTTTTAATAAGAAAGTTGTTTGCAAAAGTATACAAGATAAACACTGTAGTTATTAGAATTGTTCCATGCTTTGAGGAGGAAATGTGCTTTGTGGTACACAGTTGTGTGGCAGCTGGCAACAATTCCTTAGAACCTTTCATTTTTTTAAGACTGCCTCAGGCTGCTGTAAAATTCCAGAAATAAATGCATTTCATTTCAAGAAGTGCCAACAGGTGCTACTTGATATCTCCACACAAGCACCTTACCCTCTGCATCGAATAGCATTCCACGCACCTAGTGGCTATATCTAGGCCGCATGAAAAGTATATTTTGCTAAATATGTAACAAGGATCTTTACAAAGATCCTTTGTTTAATAGAACTACAGTTTAGCCCATTTTGGTAGAAATCATCCTTCACATTCAATATATCTTCAGGGGGAATAAAGCAATGGTTTGGATCGGGTGGGTTCTACTTACCTTCCCCACCAGTTCGCATCACGACGGAAATGCACTTTCAGCCCGAACCACAACTGAGGAGCTGATCAGCTGGGCTTCGGAAGGAATAAAGGTCAGTATAAACCCGGGGGCGGGACGGAGGGCCCTCTTTCAAGCGGCAAAACAGTGATGTCACCAGCGGGTCACTACCGGTTCGGGTGAATTGGTCCGAACTGGGAGGAACCCACCCCTGGTTTGGATAAATCCAGTTCCGGCCATGCTTTCCAAAGCAACAAGCAACATTCTGTAGAAACTTCAAAAGGCTTTAAAAATGACAGATGGGATAGTATTTCAAAGCTGCATGTTTTCACAAAGGCAGACAATGTACAGTACGCATAGGCCTTGACTTACAACAGTTCATTACAACGCACTAAAGGGTCAAAATACTTCCACAATTAAGAGCGAATTGTACTGCCCCCATATACGGTAATAAGAGCCACTGCAAGCTAATGGAAGTAAATTGTCTTCTTGCTGAATGTGACGTTTATCTGTTTTGACTATATTTTTTTGGTAACACGGTGATTTTGGCCTTGGCATACAGTATAAACCCGTGATGGTGAACCTATGGCACGCGTGCCGGAAGTGGCATGCAGAGACATATCTCCGGGCACGCGGAGCTCTCGGCCGTTGCTCTGGGTTCCGTCACGCCGGCCAGCTGGTCTTCACGCACGTGGGAGCGCCAGAAACCGAAAGAGCAGCTTCCCGGTGCACATGCACACGCCGGGAAGATGATCTTCGTTTCCAGCACGTGCATGCGCACCGGCCACCTGGTCTTCAGGTTTCTGGCGTGCATGTGCGCGCAAAGACCAGCTGGCCAGTGCGCATGCACATGCCGGAAACAGTAAGATCATCTTCCCGTCACACGCATGCGCACCGGACAGCTGCTTTGTTTCTGGTGCTCCCATGTGCGTGAAGACCAGCTGGCCAGCGCGCCGGAACCCGGAAGAGCAATGGCAGCAGAGCTGCCAGCCAGGACAGGCAGGCCGGGGATTTCCTCCCACCCTGCCTGAGCGGGCTTCTTGCGCGGCCCCAGCCCTCCAGCCTGCAGCACTGCTGCGCGTCCCCGGTCCGAAGCACCTGGCCAGCTCGGGTGCACGAGGCAGCGGGGCAGGGTTTGCTTTGCTGGCTGGGTGGCCGGCTGGCCCGCCCACTGCTCCTGCCACTGCAAGGGGGCAGCAGCGGTTCTCGTGCTGCCTCTCCCAGTCGGGATGTAGGAGCAGGAAAAGCAGGAGCTGCTGTCGGGGAGGCGACCTGCCCAGGAGGGCCAGAGGAGAGCACATCATGTAGATGCTGCTGAGGGGTAAGAGGCACGCCGACCAGAAAGAGACTGGGAAAGGGAGGGGCTGTGCTGGCTTTTTCTCGGTGGTGGGCTGGCAGGGGTGCTTCATCCTGGCCAGAGTTGGGGCAAAACCTGCAAAAGATGTCTTCAGGAGGGTTTTAATTCTTTCAATTTTGAGGCTCTATAGCAGGGGTGTCAAACACAAGGCCTGCAGGCCGAATCTGGCCCGCGATGTGGTCAGATCTGGCCCATGGGGCCATCTTGGAAAATGTAAGTAGCCGGCCCGCGTTGCTTCGGCCCGGTCTACCCAATGCAAAGAGGAAACATCAGGCCAGCGTGGCTTCAGCCCGCAGTGCAAACATGCCAGCAGTTTGGGGAGTGGTATCAAGCTGATCATGCACACCCAGTCAGCCACGCGCAGTGAGTGGCATCAAGCTGACCACACCCACCCAGTCAGTCATGCCCGGCTGACACCCCCGAGGTCAACCACAGCCCTCATGCGGCCCTCAATGAAATTGAGTTTGACACCCCTGGTTTATAGCATCTGAGTGGTTTACAGATAAAAGGAGGAGGGAAAAGACAGCCAACCAGGACCAAACTCCAAAAGCCAAGGAGTCAATAGCCAACCAAAAAGGCCCATTCTAGCTGAAGTCTTGGGTGAACAACCAGGTCTTAAGCAGCTTATAAAAGGTAAATGATTGTCCTGCCTGAAAAGTAAAATTTCTGCTTAGGCCCTGTATGTGTAACAATTGCTCCCTCCTACTTTCTCTCATTAGAGTTACACGAGTATTAAGCTTAGCTGGCAATTCCTCACATTGGCATAATAGGGTCATAAATGTTTCTCTGGAAGGTGATTCCCTTTCAAATAAATCTCTTCCCCCTTTGATCCCTTCCTTCTTCAGTAATCCTGTCCGGATCCTATTCACAATCCCTTCAGGAGTTTTGAGTGAGCTCCCACCCCCAAAACAATGAAATTCTTCAGCAGGTCCAATACATCCTAGTTCACCTTGTCTCATCTTAATTTCCTGTTTCCTTCCCAGCTTCTTGACATATATGAGAATATATAGAAACCTGTTTCCCATCTTGCTTGTTCTACAGCTTGTTTGCAGTTAAGCTCTAAGCTTAAGTGCTACACACTGTCACAGGTAGGCCATATGTCTGTGTATGTTCCATAGACCAAAGTAAGGTTTTCTTAGTGAAAGAACAATGATACATCTGTTAATCTTAAAGTGACATTGGATTCGCCATTACAGTGGATATTTTCAAAGATTTAAGACTTAAAGATTTAAGATGCCAGAACTCTGGGGGCAGTTGTGTGTCCCAATTCATCTTAATAAATATAAATATCTTACATTTTTTGGGTTACAATTTTCTATCAACCCCATTGTCTGAATATTTTTGTCAGTATCAGATGTTTTAATATCAGCCTTTAGCACTGTAAAGGAATGTCTTCCTCTGCAATAAGCTAAAAATAGAATTGAAATTGTCATTTCACCAGGCATTGAATATAGCTTTATTTTTCAATTTTAATTGAGTCAGTAAACTCCTTGTTCGATCCGGAAAACCCCCTCAAACCAGCAGGGCGGGGGGGAAGACAGCCATTAAACTGGCCAGACCGAGGCTGTGACAGCTCCAATGAAAGAGCAATGAAGGAGATAAGTGGATAACAGCGTGGTTGATCTGGATGAGATACTTTCAATTTTCCAACTTCTGTTGAGGAATTTGCCCCAGAAATTAACTTTTTCTTTGAAATGAGACTCTGAAAGTGGGGAGGTGGTCTTTAATCACTCCTGAAGAATGGCAGCAACTAAGGTCATGAGCTGCTGACAGATCTGAAGTAATGAAAAGAGAGCGCTTTTAAGAAATAGACTTTTAAGTGACTGAGACCCTGGGCTGATTGTTTGGGGACATTTTGCCTGATTTCTAGAGAGCATTTAAGACATTTTTTTGAGTACCAAAAACTTTGAAAAGTGAATCTTGGACATTTTGAAAGTGCGTGAAAATTCTTGAAGTGAAACTGTGTGACAGTGGAGAAACAGAATGAGGATGCCATCTACTGGTGGAATTTGATGCCGGGAGGGAGAAGACCTTGAATTGCCTTGGAAAAAGTGAATTGTTTGGGTTTGCCTGGAACTGAACTTATAAGCCTGACTTGTTGCTGACTTGTGGAATTAACACCTGAAAATTGTTTACATTTGACACTTGGAAGACACAGAAAACTTGTGACTGAAACTCTCTGAATCTGTGTGGATTACAAATACGTGGGCAGTGTGAAACTTGGATTTAATTTGAAGCTAAGTGGATAGTCTTTTGAACGACTAGAGAGGGCAACTTATAACTATTGGGGTTTTTGTGGGCCTTGTGGATTATAAATACCATTTGCTATAAGAAGAATAAGTGGATTAAGAAGAATACTGAAAAAATCTTTTGGATTAATTCAGACATAGACTGTATGGAATTTAAAGTTAAAGAACACTGAAGTTGGTTGTTGACTTAAAAAAAGGGCGGGGGAAGAGAGCTATTGGTTAATACTAAAAAAAGAGGACGAAAGGGGTTGGAGAATTTAGAATTATTGTTGGGCATTTGCTTTAAAGTTATTGATATATTGATATAGTTTAAAATGTCAAACTCAAATTTATCTAAACTGGGGGGGGAATCCCATTGGCACCTTCATCTGCACCATCAGCAGCAACGTCAAGTCCCTCAAGCCAAAGGTCCATAGAAAGTTTGATTTAGCAGGAGAAAATGAATACAATTCAGAAAGACATGCAGGCATTGTTTCAAGAGGCATAGCCAAGAACCACAACGAAATGAAGAATGAAATGGGAGAGATGAAGACGGAGATGGGAGAGATGAAAGAGAAAATGGAAAGCATGGATGAAAAATTGAGGAATTTTCAGCAGATGTTAGCTAAAACCGAAGAAAAGATCAAAACTATTGAAATCAGAACAGAGGAAAAAGCGGAGGAAATGAACCAGAGATTAACGCAGGCTAATAAGGAACTGGAAAGAACTGTAATTCAGTTGTAAATGGAGAAGGCCGAACATTTTCTGAGATTCCAGACTATTGAAGAAGAAAAAGAGGAAGATCCAGCTGAATTGATGGCAGAGTTATTGGCACAGGCCCTACAAACAACGAAACAGGAGATGAGGGCTGAGTTCGATGAAGTGTTTAGAATACACACTAGTTATGCAAGAAAAAAGAAACTCCCAAGGGAGGTGCATGTGAGATTCATCAAAAAAACAATAAGAGCAGAAATTATTTAAAAAAATAAGAGATGAACCATTGAAATATAAAGGGAGAGAGATCGTGGTTTTAAAACAGGTGCCCAGAAGAGTAAGAGACCTACGGAATACCAATTCCTGACAGGACAGTTGATTAAACATCAGATAAATTTTCGATGGCTGATACCTGAAGGAATTTTGGTTACGTGGAATGACAAAAGACACAGATTGGATTCTCTAGATAAAGCATATTAATTCTATGGCTACCATTTCAACCCGTACGAGGAACAAGAAAGAAGAGAGGAAATAGAAGAGAGAGGACAAGAGGAATTAACGGCAGGAGAAACCACGTAAACAAGAAGAAGAAAGCGAAACTGAACAAAAAAGACTAGCAGAATGAGAAGGAGCAAGAGCTAAAGAGCAGAGAGAAACGAGCAACTAGAACGGCAAAACCTATTTATAAGTGAAACAATGGAAGAAGAAATAAATTTACTGTCAATTAATATAAATGGACTAAATTCTCCCATGAAAAGAATTCTTATGAAATTGCAAAAAAATGAAATTAGATATAATTTGCCTGCAAGAAGTACATATCAAAAGACAATATAGCAAATTTTTAGAATACCCCAAAATTGGGAAATTACCGTATATACTTTGTTAGCACAACAAAAGAAAAGTGGGGTGGTCTTATATATTAAAGAAGCAATAAATGCTAAACACATTTATGCAGATGAAGACGGTAGAATATTGATGGTGGAAGTAACAATAAATTACAAACAGGTGCTCTTGATAGCAATATATGCATCAAACAATAAACAAGAAGAATTTTATGGGAAACTTCATGAGAAAATTGCAGAACTGGATAATGAAAACATCTGTGTAATAGGATGTTTTAATGTAATTATAGATGTAAAACTTGACTATAGCAGTAGTAAAATAAGCAAAAAGGTAAGGAAAATCTTACCAAAGACTTTCTTTAAAATGGTGGAAGAAATGTGCATTCAAGATGTATGGAGATAAAGAAACCCTAAGAAAAACCAATATGTATACATATTACTCAAATAGAAACTAATCTTGGTCAAGAATAAATATGGCATGGATGTCATTAGAGTTAAGTACTAATGTACAAAAAATAGAATCGAATATATGGGCAGATCATAATTCAGTTAGGATTAAGTGGAAAGGACACAAGAAAAAGGTGAGATGGATATTGAATCAATCCATACTAAAGGACAAGGAATTTATACAAATAACTGAAAAAGAAATGAAGCTCTTTTATAAAGAGAATAGAAAGGAAGAGACCTCACTGCAAAATGTATGGGATACAGCTAAGGCATACTTCCTAGGACTAGTCATAACCTATACAGGAAGAAAAAATAAGAAAAAGAAACAACATCAAAAGACACTGGAAGAAGAGTATAAAAGACTAGAATTAGAGCTACAGAAAGAACCACAAAAAAAGAACCTTAAAAACCAAATGGAAATAATAAAACATAAATTGAGTTTAATTGAAAAAGAGGAATTGGCACGAAAAATTAAAAGTGTAAAACAAAATTTCTTTGAAAATGCTAACAAACCAGGGAGGTGGCTGGCATATAAATTAAAAAAGGAGAAAGAAAAGAAACAGATACAAAGTCTGGTAGATGAGAAGGGTATGCTTCAGCACCAAAATGATAATAAAAAGAAAATAATCCAGAACTATTATGAAAATCTGTACGATCAAGAGGAACTATTAGAGGACAAAATAAAGCAATATTTAGCAGAAGCCAGGCTGCCTAAAGTACCTAAAGTAGTAAGAACTATGTTAAATGAAAAGATAACAATGTTTGAACTAATAGAGGCGATTAAGAGACAGAAGAACAAATAAAACACCAGGACCAGATGGCCTACCGGCGGAAGTTTACAAACAACTACAAGACACCCTAGGACCGTCAATGCTGGAAGTCTATAATGAAGTCTTGCTAAGAAGATAAGATACCAAAATCCTGGATGGAAGCAAATATTACTCTTATATCAAAAGAAGATGCAGATTTATTGCAGATTAAAAATTACAGACCAATTTCACTTCTAAATGTGGATTATACAATTTATGCGTCAATAATAGCTGAAAGATTAAAGAGCTTTTTGAACGAATTTATACACCGACCAAAATGGATTTTTACCTAAGAGACAAATTAAAAACATGAGAATAATTTTGAATACATTAGAATATTATGAAGCACATCCTGAAAAACAAACGGTGTTGATCTTTTTAGACGGGCAGAAAGCATTTGATAATGTAAATTGGCAATTTATGATATTGCAATTAAAATACATGGAATTTGGTGGAAAATGTATTACTATGATTAAGGCAATATATACTAAACAGACTGCAAAAGTGATTGTAAAAAGGAACGTAATAGAGAATGTTAACATCAAAAAAGGCACAAGACAGAGATGTCCACTGTCCCCTTTACTATTTAACATTGGAAGTGCTAAATAGAAATATTCAGCAAGACACAGGGGAAACATGATAAATCCAAGATTATCTGTGACAGAATTGCCAAAAACAGCAGCATGGTTTTCAACTGTCATGAGATAAGCCTACAAAAATGGCCATGTATGCCTTGAAATAAGCTTAACACAGTCAAAAACGCAAAGAAACTTGCAAGGTGTCTCCTGAAAGGCAGGGCTAGAGATAATAGGACAACTGTAGCCAGGATTTTGTCCACCTCTTTTCCCACAGGCATCAGACTGCATTCCTAGTCAGCGACTGCAGGCTGACTGCTAGTTCAGCAGTTCAGCTGTTCAAATCTCACTAGGCTCAAGGTTGACTCAGCCTTCCATCCTTCTGAGGTCGGTAAAATGAGGACCCAGATTGTTGGGGGCAATATGCTGAACTCTGTAAACCGCTTAGAGAGGGCTGTAAAGCACTATGAAGCGGTATATAAGTAAAGTGCTATTGCTATTGCTATTGCTATACAGCATCCCTAATATGAGTAGGTCTTTCTTCTAGGATCATAGATAACAATATCTGCAATTATGTGCTGATGAAATTGAAGCCTGTTCCTCCTCCTCCTCCCCATTATCCTTCAAATCAGGCATGACTCAAATCATGCAGTCCATGCAATCTTCTAGGCAAATTTTCAGAAGTGGGTTGCCATTGCCTTCTTCCTAAGGATAAGGGAGACTGATTGGCTCAGTTACCCAATTGGTTTTTTTGTTTTTGTTTTTTCTGGCCTTGGCCTTATTATCGGGGGGGGGGGTTATAATTTTGGGGGTGCAGTAGGCAGCGAACATGGGACTGGATGTCCCGTCGCCGCTGCCTCTCCTCCCTGTTCTTCACGCCGGCCAAGCGGCTGGCCCACCACCGCCTCGTGGAGCAGGACTCTGCAAGGCTTGTTGTGCTGTTGCACACACAAACTGCAGGACTGCTGCAAGCTTCATCATACCGGCACAGCTGGCATTCTGCCACTCGCGACTATGCCAGTATGTCGAACCTTGCGTTAGTGGTGCCATTCGTACATGCAATGGCACAAGAAGCCTTGCAGAGTCCTGCTCCACGAGGCAGCAGCGGTGGCGTGACGAGTCTCACAGAGACTCATTTATGGCAGGTGGGACGTGTTGGGCCACAAGATGTGTCCTACATGACACTTGTAGCTCAGTCGCGTTCCTCGCCGTTGTGTCCAGGGAAGCATGTTGTAAAAGAAAACTTCTCGCGAGTTGCGAGAAGTTTTCCTTTACAAGGTGCTTCCCTGGACACAACGGCGAGGAATGCAACTGAGCTACAAGTGTCAGGTAGGACGCACGTCTCGCGGTGGGGAGCAATTTGGGGATGGCAGGTGGGGCGGGGTGGGCCGCGAGATGCACGTTCTACCTGAGACTTGTAGCTCCGTCGCTTTCCTTGGTGTTGTGTCCAGGGAAGCACCTTGCAAAAGAAAACTTCTCACGAGTTCTATCAAACTTCTCGAACTCGCGAGGTTTTCTTTTACAACGTGCTTCCCTGGACACAACGCCGAGGAATGCGACGGAGCTATAAGTGTCAGGTAGGACGCGCGTCTAGCAGTGGGGTGCAATCTGGGGGTGGCAGGTGGGGCAGGGTGGGCCGCAAGATGTGCGGGAAAAATAAGGGAAAAAATATAAGTCTAAGAGTAGCACTGATGACTAAATGAAGTTAGGGATTTTAAACCTGTCTGTTAACCATAAAATGAATTATGATTAGATTTACTCAGGGAAGGGAAAGAGGGCGGAAGAGGAAGTAGAGAAGGAAGGGGAGAGGAAGAGGAGGGAAGTAGGAAAGAGGGAGAGAAAGAAAAAGAAGGTAGAGGGAAGAGAGGGAGATAGAGGGAGGGGAGTATTATGAAATATTGGGGGAAAGCAGACAGGTGATAAAAGTACAAAAGGAGCAAAATTAGAATGTTTGTCTATGGTTTATTGGATAGAAATGTATATTTATATATATATTGATATGATTTATGGTATATTAATTTTTTTTAAAAAAAAATGCAAATGCAGCCTTTCTGCTGTTTCTCTGTCCTCAGGGATGTAAAATACCATTTCTTATCTGGCAATCCTATTTTGCAATTTGTTTCAATGATGAGGGAAAGAAAGTAGTATTGTCACAGATAAGTGTAAATACAGGTAAATGCAGGAGCTGTATGCATTGGCTGCCTCATATTTCATACACATACAGACTGTTTACATAACTTGCATATCTATAATTAACAAATAAACCATAGTTTTGCTGGTTGATGAGTAATCCACAGGTGTCACCTTATTCCCAGCACCCCATTTACAGTTCCAGAGACAATGAGCGGGGAGAAATATGGGAGGACTTTTTTTTGCTTTTTTTTTTTAAAAAAAGAGGGGTTAAGAAAATTTGAGGCTTCTCCAAAGATCTGCCTTTTCCCATAAAAAAGCACATAGCTACAAACTGAGCCCGAAAGTGAGAAGTAGCCGAGGTGGCGCAGCGGTTAGAGGCAGTACTGCAGGCCACTTTAGCTGACTGTGATCCGCAGGTCAGCGGTTCAAATCTCACCGGCTCAAGGTTGACTCAGCCTTCCATCCTTCCGAGGTAGGTAAAATGAGGACCCAGATTGTTGGGGGCAATATAAATATACATTGCTTACTGGTGTAAACCGCTTAGAGAGTGCTTGCGCTGTGAGGCGGTATATAAATCACACAAATAAATAAAAATATCTGTTTTAACTCCAGAGAATCATCTTTCCATGAACTTGGGAGGTTTTGCTGAACTGCCATATTTCTTGCTGATACTATTTCATTTTAAACTATATGAACAGAAATACAAACATTTCTGAAAATTTTCTAAATGTCTGATCAGTGGGAATGACCTTGGGAAACGGAGAAGAGCCATACCCAGAGGAGCAGTCAGATAAGAAGCAGCTTAGCCCACAGGAGTGTGGGTGTTGCAAACCTCTCAGAAGGTATTGTCTCCCTAATTTCTGGGGCTGTAAAAGCAACCACGAGAAATGTACTTTCAGGCTTGAAAGATTATGTAATAAAGTGGAATTAGTTTATATGGGAGTGCTTCCTATCTTACAAAGCCGAGAGGGTGGTATATATGTACATACCAAATCATAGTGGTTTAATTGGATTTAGCAGCATGTCATTCTGATTTAGCGATAAATGATCATAACCCTCAATAACATCACTGAGGATTACTTCAGAATAGGCACATACAAGTTTGTGCTATCTCAGTGACCAAAGTTGACCAATAATAGATGAAGCAAGTAAGCTATCAGACTTCTGGTTTGCCAATTAGCAGGTAATACTTTTAATGTTACACCTGTTTAACAAGCAGCAGCAAAATAACTCCCAATCCAAAGTATGCTGCTGAAATAAAGAAACTCTGGGATAATCAGAGGTTATGTTCACATATAAGGATTGTGAACTCAGTTAATTCTAAGTGCATGTCTGCTGTATCAGACTGCTGAGTTCTGAAATAAAATAAGAGTTATTTCCATTCCATCCATGCATCATCTTGGAGAGAGGCAGATGTAGAAAGGAAATGGTTGTAACATCCCTGACAATGTAAAAAAGCTTGGGGGAATGTCTCTAGTGTAATTGCTCTTCATGACAGCATTAATCTTCAAAAGCTAACACTCACAATAGGAAGAACACTGCAGAATTTCCCCTATATGGCACCAGTCCTTTCAAGCAACCTGAGACAGTAAGAACTGTGTTGGGTATGGTTCCTGCAATACAAAAGAGAAGTCAGTCTGATTCTATTGCGAGCAATTTACAAGGTTCTGCAAGCAAACACATTTTTAAAGAAGCAAAGATGAAAACTGCATGTATTTTATTGAAATATCTTAAGTTATGAAATAACAATGATACTCCCAACACTTGCTCATGAAATGTAGTTTTACTGCCACTACAATTATTTTAATACAATGCAGTGCTTGTACCATGTAACAGACATCACAGTTACCATACATTTAAAAAACAAATAGTAAGTTTCCAAACATTACTACACAATGCAAAGTGTCATATATTGTAAAATACAAAAAAAATTTAGAATACCCTCTGTTACTTGAGTTAAACACGCTAATAATGACTTTATACTGAGTCGCTTAACTGTTAAATCATATTACAGGCTTAGATTTTAAAATGCTTGTTGGTGTCATCTATACTGATCACCTACTACAATGATATTTTGAAAATATAGATGTGATAAATTTTACACAACAAACGTTAAGAGTTTCACAAAAACATTTAACCACACATGAAAATCATGTGCTTAACAACTTATATTACAATAACCTCAAATTATCTTATATTTCTAATTATTTCCTTTTAAAAAACCTGCTTAACTAATCTGTTTTCCATAAGCACTAATTTCAATCAAATTAATCATGTGATCATTATTCATATTGCAGAGCAAAAGATTGCTGCACAAGAGCAAAAGCTGTTTCGACTAAATAGCAGTTTGTAATGAAAAAATGAACTGTACCAATTCAGTCTACAAATGGAAATTACATTATGAAATTTATGTTTTGTTTTTAGCTCTTTGCAGCAGAGACAGCCCATCCAGGAATTAAAAAATCTAGACTTGGTATTTCACTGCCAAGCTTTTTTTCTAGTTGCAGGCAAATTATTTTATTATTGATCAAAGGTCTAGCACTTCATTTGCACTGGTGTCCTTGTACACTCTTTCACGTGTCACATTCAATCTAGAAATCCAATGTCCAACCATATTTTATCATTTAAGGGAAAATAATGATATCCTGAAATTCATCTCCATTTGATAACAGAAGTGAGATATAATGTAATGCAATTTTACAACGCATTCATGTAAATTCATAATTTTAGTTCCAGAAAATTCCAGAGTATTACTTTCTTTTCAAAGTCTGAAGTGAAATTGCCAGATCTAATCAGTTTTAAATATGAAATTAAGAAAGACAAATGCTAGACTTCTACTACCTTGTCATACATGTATCTCCATACATTATACAAGTATCCCCATTTACACTGTTAACATGCTTTAGAGAAACATAGACAAGCTTTAATTTAAAGAAGCTTTACAACTTGAGTTGCAGTGCCTTCCTATCAATTTTTGTTTCTTAAAACATACTTGTCATAAGAATATACATGAATGGTTGTCCTCAAATAAAATCTTGGTATCACCAAAAAGGCACCAAATAGTGCCAATTAAAATAAGGGCAACAGCAGCAAAATTATTAACATAAACTATGTAAAAAACCAAATTATTGGAACACTTAATCCTATCCCAAGTACAGTTCTGCCATTCAAGCATTGAATTACATGTAATTTTATTATGATTTTTACTCACTTCTGCATGCTAATCTCCTCTTAAATCTTGCTTGGAAATTTCAGGGGGAGGGGGGTGAGTTGCATAGGTGGAATGGAAAATCTGATCCATCAGCATCTCCATATTTCTGGCAGACTGACACAACTGTATTGCAATACCTACTAAAGTAAGTAGAAATGGGTAGAGAAAGGCTTTCCCTTCCAACTCCACTACAAAGCACCAGACAGACCTGTGTGCACCCTTAAGCCAGTACAAAATTACAGTAGCATAAATTTCCTGCTGTTCCAAAGGTTTGGAAGAAAGGTCCAAAGACAATTCTGTCCAAAAAAGAAAACTTGATGTAAGAGCAGAGCATAATGCTAGCTTATACCAATAGAGTCAGCCTAGGTTCAAATTGTATTGGACTCTAGGTTAAAAGAAACTAATCTAGGCTAAATAAATGTTTATTTAGTGCTAGCAAATTTTAAAGAGCTCTGCTTATTAAAATATGGACCAAGAGAACATAGCAAGACCTCTCATTAAGCAATTATCTTACATTTCAGGTACATTTGGACAAATTTGTTCTTAATTTGTGCTCATAAAAAACTCTTAGAAAAACACATTAATCTTCTTCAGATACTGACTGGTTACTATTTCTCTGATAGAAACTTCTAGAGCGAGAACTGGAGTTGGCATGTTTCCGTGGAGATTTAGATAGCGATCTGGTAACTGAACCTGAGCGCTTTGGATGCGAGCGTGACTTTGTCCTTGAAGTAGAACGTCTTCGGTGGGAGCTGGATGGCGATTTCTCAGCATATTTTGAACACCTCTGCATTGATTTTGACCGCGATCTTCCTCGAGAGGTAGAATTTCTTTGAGGTGTGATTGATCGTCTTGGTGAGCTGGAATGCCTTGGAAGAGATTTTGAGCGAGACTTAGATTGACTATAAAAATGCAGTTTATGTCTTGACCTACAAATTATCCACAGTATTAGATCTGTGCTTGATCCAAAGAATTACTGTAGTTTATTTGTCTAAGTTTCCTTTATTGTGCTTTCTAGGCAGACTTTATACCCAAAGGCTCAGGGTTGACTCAGCCTTCCATCCTTCCGAGGTAGGTAAAATGAGGACCCAGATTGTTGGGGGCAATGTAAATATATACATTGCTTAATGGTGTAAACCGCTTAGAGAGTGCTTGCACTATGAGGCGGTATATAAATCTCATTAATAAATAATAAATAAATAAAGTCCCCAGCTGTTTTTTGAAACTAAGGAAACTACTGTGGACATTTTAAAAAGGATTTAAAACAATCCCAGAAAGTGAACGTGGATGGATCTTCCTTAGACAACATCCCTAAATAGTTTAGCCTTCTGCTGAAACCAAACACATTCCGAATTGTATTTTGTACATCTTTTGTGTACATTTTGTACCTTACAACGGCAACAAGAATACAACCACTAAGAGACAGCATACAAAGCAAAGATAACTCAGTGCTTCAAAGTCATAAAATATAAGCATTTGTAGATAACTCTACATTGTGGATCAACTCTAATCTCTAGTCCTAGTGTTCAAATTATTTTTTAAGGAGACAGATTTATTGAACCTATACATATAACAGATGTCATTATTCATTCGTTTATGGTTCTTCTATGCCATTCTACTTCAAAATAACTTTGAACAGCATTTCCTTTCCCTCATTGGTTACCATCTATGCTATTATATTCTCTTGAAGCAGTTTATGCAATTGAATCATGCCCCACTTTATGAAGTAGCATTTTTTTTACATTGGTTGATATTTAAACTAACTTACTCTTTAAAGCTGTCGGAGTGTCTTCTACTCCAGCCCCATGATGAACTTCGGCTACGTGTCCTCCTTCGGCTACGGCTTCTTGATCTTCTGTAATCCATTGGAGAACACTGGCGACGTTCTTTTGACTTCATCTGACCTGGGGCTGGAAATTAAAACAAAAACTGGGCGAGTGCAAAGAAACAGAATCATCTTACATTGTTAGCATGCTATTACTTTTACATTTTAATAAACTGTTCCTCTACATTGTGAGTGTCATGATTTTTGTGCTTGTATAATTCTAAGCAATATCAAAATCTACTTTCTTAAATAAATATTTGCAAAATAAGTAAGTGATGTGTTTATTTTCACTTACTTTTGCGATCCCCTTGTGCAAACTGTATTTCAATTTGCCGGCCACATACCCACTTTCTATTGAGGTTATAAAGAGCATCTTCTGCATCACGAACATCTTCAAACATGACTGTCTGTTAAGGACACTTTAAACATGCACAAAGCAAAAAAAATGTATCATATAGCATAGACTACACACTCAAATATTTTAAAAATAAATTATCTTATTTTTATATTCTACATAAACCTTAACTGTTGCATATTCTATGTGGTCTCTTAATTATAACATTTCATCAAGGCATATGCTAAGAAATATGTAAAGTGTGAAAGGAAGATCACATCCCCATTCAGGAAAAATGGACCAATGACCACAATTCACTTTCAGGTGTTCACTAAATGTTTCGAAACACCACTGGCTTTGCATTTTATCAAGTTCAAGCATCTACCAGGGTCCCAGAATAGACAGAAGGTATCATTACCTTATCATGTAATCATTCCAATTTTGCACAGGCATGCAAAAGTTAGTACATAGATTTTATTTGCAAGCATTATCTATTAAAAGGTTGGTGGGTATTTTGTGTGGGACTTCAAAATCCTGGTCAGCTGTGTTTGGAAATGTAAATCTCCCTTCACACTTTGTCTATATTCACACATCACAGACATAATTGTTTTAATCATGGCTTGCTGGGTGACTCATACTGGGTGGATTTACATAACATTGGCCAAAAGTAAACAAATGCAATAAATCAACATCTGAAACTAGTCAAAAGCAGCAATGGAAGACAAGAATATCTGGTGTACTGCAAAATATGAAGCATCTCAATGTCACAAACAAAACAGAGAAGACTGAATGCATTATAAATCCGAAAATCTTTGAGCACTGAAACAAATACAAAATCCCTGCACAGGCTAACTTCATTTCATTTCAATGGCATATCTTTGTGTAACAAATCTGCTTCTTCTTTTATATGAATGCCAAAAGTCCTGACATGAAGGAATTCTCTGTATAATTGAGCCCTTATATCTCTAGTGCATCTTTGAATGGGTGCAAATATAGTTATGGTATGCAACTTGCAATAAGGGTCTTCATTAGCATCTAATGGATAACTACAGATTAAAATTTGAAAATATAGTTCAATATTATTCTGCCACTTATTTTCATAATCATCTGACTTTTTCATTTTGCTGTTTTTTTTTAATTCTTTTACAACAAATAAATTTTGATGATATAGAAATTGTGCTAGATAATCAAAACAAGCACTATTGCACTTATATCTATTTTGTTAGGGAATAAATTAATAGAAAAACCAACAAATATTCGTATACAATTATTTTGTTTTAAGAAAACAGTATTTAAAACTAGAACAGTTATAAACAAACAAATTCTTGACTTGAAATGTAAGAGTTTGAGCGATAAGATACAAAAGGAAACTTTGTCAGTTACCTCCATGTCACTTGATCTTGACCGTTACTCTTTTGGGCTTGCTAGATGGACTTGACAAGGGCCGGAGAACCAACCAAATCAGACTTGGCTTTGACTTTGGAACTCGTGCAAATGTCGGAAAGCCGAAGCCTTAACTTGGTGTTGTGGCTTTGTCTTTTTCCTTGAAAAAGGACTTTCCCTCTTCCAGTTTTCTTTTTATCTTTTTCCACCCTCCCTCTTTATTCCTTGAAGCTTGAACTTTAAGGTGTCTTTTGGCTTGCCTGCTTGGACTCTATCTAACCGGGTTCATTCAAACTTTGGGGTGCTTGCCAGCCACTGTGGACTGCTTTACATTTTCTGAGACAAAGAAATAAATACATTAAGTTAGGATGCAATAACAACAATGCACCACAATAACAATACAATGAAATAAAGGATATTGTATATAAGCAAATCCTCGTGGGCGTCGTGTGTAGAAGTCAAGCGGAATGTATACGTCTACTACAGGGCCATATCGACCAAATTCACGGCGCAAATCCTCAGGCCTGAAGTGTTTTAGAAATAAGGCAAAAAAACATGAGTGTATCTATATAATGGCACCTGGTACCATGAAATGTTTTCTATATTTAAAAATATTAAAGAAATACTTTGTATAATCCTAAGATTTCTTGTGGTGTTAATTCAAACTTTAACTGCTACTTTGGCAACTTGGGAAATCAAAACTGGCAAATATTGAGTACTTTCAAATATATGACTATTACATTAAGCAAAAACAGACATGAACCTTTAAGGCCTCTCTTAAACTTTATTTTTCTAGTAATGGAAATTTTTTATTTGTTTTTTTTTATTTGAACAGTGAAACAATTTAGGCAGCTAAATGCATGACAAAAAGGCCACAAACAGAAACATCTCAAAGTTTTTCTCCCTTCCTGAAACTGCTATTATACACTGTACTCTTCAAATCTAAAGAAAGAGTACAATGTAGCCTGGAAGATACCAGGACTTATGAAGGTGAGAATACTATGGGAAAGTAAAAGCACACCTTGTTCTCTCACAAATATAGTGGCAGTTGAACATGAAGTTTACAATTAAAATGATTCAGGAAAGAGAAAATGAAAACATTTTTACACAGTAAAAATGTGATGTAGTGATGAGTTTGAAAAGGGTTACAAGATCTCATAAAAGTGATCATGCACTACAGAGAACTGAATAAATAGGGATCAGAGAAATATCACATTTACTGAAGGACCTATACTAATTAGTAATTAAAACCGCATTTCTACAATACATTATACTATGTATTAATGTAACCTTAACTAGGTAAGTTATAAACAACAGTTGCAGTACAGATAAATATTAAGATGTTAGATTAGCACAGGGAAAACCAGGTTAAACTTCCACCTTCACCTTAGAATCTCACCTCAGAATCTAGTTATCCAGCTCAATCTAACACACATCCAAAAATTGAAACAGAGAGTGCTGTGTGTATGTATGTGCTACTTTGAGATCCTGGAGAAAAGGGCAGGATATAACACATATAAACAAAATTTGCACAATGTGTGAACTTTGTTATTTTTTGAGTCTTGGTGCGGGAAGGGTCACAGTTGACCTAACCTATTTGATTACCTTATTTTTCAGAGTATAAGACGCACTTTTTTCCCTCAAAAAAGAGGGTGAAAAACTGGGTGCGTCTTATACTCCGAATGTAGCAACGCCCAGTCTCTCAAACAGAGGTTTCAGAGGCTGAAAAAAGCCTCTGAAACGGAGCTTCAGAAAAAAAACCTCTGGAAAGGAGGTTTCAGAGGCTGAAAAAAAAAGCAAGGTGCAGAGCTCACAACCAATAAACCTGTTGCCAAAATTCACTTCTGGGAACAGCTGATTGGGGGTATTCCGGGAGGCGATCCATCCGCCAATCAGCTTTTTTCTTATTTTCCTCCCCAAAAACTAAGGTTATAGTCCAAAAAATACGGTAAGTCCAATAAACATGTGGCATGAACTCAGAAAATGATGAATTCAATATCCACAAAATCGGTGTACAAATGGAGTCATGGGCTAACTGCTAGAATTGGGTTCTTTATTTTCGCTTCTATGATTTCTGATTATACAACTAAATAATTAATTTATACAAATTTTTGATAGTTGCACGCGTGCCATAGGTTCTCCATCACTGCTATAAGATGTTCCAGACTATAAAACGCACCTAGCTTTTGGAGAGGAAAACAAGAAAAATCTGCCTCTGCCTCCCAGCAATTTGCCTCCTTGCAGCAAACAGCCTGGTCAGCTTCAGCACAGCCTGATTTAGCACGAGCAGCTGATTGGTGGCTAGATCTGCTTCCCGGAATACCCCGATCAGCTGTTCCAGGCTGTGGGGGATCTCCGCCACCCGTCAGTGCAGTCGCTGCCCAGTGGCGCCATCGGTGCCCATCGCCACTGCCACCTATCCCTGCCGCCTGGAATGGGCCAAAAATGGGATGCGCGGAGGCCAAAATTGGGCAGCGATAGGTTGCGGCGGCGATGGGCGGCGGCGATCCCGCAGTCTGGAACAGCTGATTGGTGGTATTCCAGGAGGCAGATCCAACCGCCAATCAGCTGCTCATGCTAAATCAGACTGTGCTGAAGCTGACCAGGCTGTTTGCTGCAAGGAGGCAAATTGCTGGGAGGCAGAGGCTGAAGGGTGGGGGCCGGCAGGTGGGCAGGGCAAGCAAATTTTAAATGTTTAACAGCCATGATCCTAATCAATTTCCCTTATTCAAAATTAATCTGTTTGTTTCAATAGAGCATTTCTTGATTATGTACCTTTTGCTGGTACAAAAAGGCCAATTTACTTTGAAATTGTATTGTGATGTAAAACAATAATAGTATTTCCCCACTGTACAGCTGTCAGCTAAACTGAATTTTCCGCAAATTTTTGATGAAGAAAAAAATCATTAACTGCTTATGTCAACTTTAAAGAGATAGTTTAATTCTGAAGTTCCCATTAAATGAGGAATTTGACCATTTTTTGAGAGAGAAATTGCAGGAAACCCCCCCCCCCCAATACATACAGAATATGATGCCTTGCATCCTAAATTACTGAGAGAGTATCTCTCCTCATGGAATATTCTGATAGAAAGGGGATATAATACAGCAATGAAAGTGATCATATTCATTGTCCTTGTGTTTTTTCATTCCACCCTTTTCTTGCTGCAGAAAGAAACCTGCTAGATCAGGAGTGTCAAATTCAAGGCCCGGAGACCGGATTCGGCCCACGGGATGCTTGGATCTGGCCCGCGGGGCCGCCCTGGAAACTGAGCTGTTTTCGCTGGCAGAGGGTTGGAGGAGGTCTTTGCAACCGAAAATGGAGTTCAGGAGCCCATTTTTGCTGGCAGAGTGCTCAGGCCACCACAGGTGCCCCTGACACAAGTGACGTCAAGCTAGCCACGCCTACTCTGGCCCCCCAAGATCAAACACAACCCTGATGCGGTCCTCAATAAAATTGAGTTTGACACCCCTGTGCTAGATCAACAGCAGGGAAAATAATTCACTAACAACATCCTTGGTTTTTCCATCAGTGGGAGTTTCCACAGCATCATTTTGTTTGTATGTAGGCAACCTATAATTTATAAATCCATTACAATGAAAACAAATTCAGTGAAATTGTCAGAGAAGTTTCCTACTCCCAAATAAATAACAAAGGCTCTTTCCCTACTGGTACCTAAACTATAACACAAACATGTCCTGGAAGCATCTTTATTTTATCAGATCTCCTGATGTTGCCCTCATCCATGAGTGAGATAAACTTAAGTTGCTCTTGGCTGTAACGCTAAAGGAATGTTTTCCTCCTGCTCTGATATCATCATGGCCAGTTTTATCACTCATTACCTTGGGGATAAGTCTGGGAACTATAAGGAGTTGAAACAGATGTTATAAAGACAAGATATGATTTAGCAATGGTAACAGCAGATTTTATAGGGATGCCGTTTTCTGTTAACGACAGATAAAAGGGTAGTAGTTCAACAGGGGAAAGAACTATACAAACACATTCTAGTTCCATTCACAAAATATTGTTTATGTGCAGTATTTAGATTTGAATAAGGGTGTTTCAAATTAGAAGTGAGTACACTCTCTGTATTTCTTAATAGCTCCTGAAAAAAGCCATACTAGCAGTGCACGGTCAGGAAAATAATATATGAATTCAAGAGGCTTTCAAAAGCAGCAGCAACATAGGCTGCTCACCATCTCGCAAAGTATTAAACATATTATGCAAGATTGCCCAAGACATGCGTTCTCTGATTTCCTAGAAGATCTGCATGAAGCAAATTCAAAGGGAATCGCTGGGTTGGACATCCAGTTATGAAGCCACTGCCATACTGCATTGAAGTTTTATATATAATTTACATGGACTGTGTATATATATATATGTTTACTTCTCTTCTGTCATGTTATCATCATATGCTTAATAATAATAACAACAACAGCCATCTCCCAATTTGAAACACTTATTGTCCTGAGTTTACACATCTACCAATAAGCCCGGGAAAAAGTTTGCATCTTTTAAAGGAGCTAGGGAGAGGTACCAGGAAGATGCTATGCTAGATCCAAAACATCTGACTAATTTGGATTCAAATGTTGTACAATCTATTTATTATGTTCTCTTTTTAGGTCCCAGGAAGACAATATAACTATAAACAGTTTTAGATAAAGACCTCTTATGTGAAAGAAAAAATGTTTCAATAGGTTTACTATATTCATTTTTGAAATGACAAATCTAAGGAGGTAAACAGGCTCAGCCCTGATTATATTTGAGTGAAGAACAATTTGGAAATTTGGATGATTAGAATGGGGAATAAATTACACCCCCACCCCCACCCACCCCTCTCTCTCTCTCTCTCTCACACACACACACACACACACACACACACACACACACAGAGCAACAGAAGGCAATTACAAATAATTTTGATAATACTGCCGGAAAAAAATGCATGGATGCAATTACCAGGAGCCAAACTTAATTTGGGGGCATCTTTACCATGTATATTAGAAATGATTAAATGTTAATTTAATCAGGGAACTGTACTTAAATCAGTTAAAATTAAAAATTAATCTATGTGATACTGATGAAACATAGTAGACATTTTATATCTAATTGAAGTTAAGAAGAGGGCAAAAATCTTATCATTTAACCCAATGACAAGTTATTTTCAAAACATACCAAGAACTGAAACTTATACAAACAACTGGATGCAAAGTTTTTGCCTCTTCATAGACAGGAGGTAATTTCAGCAAATACAATCCACTTCCAAATTATAATCTGCACATCTCAAAATTTACAGTACCTACCTTGTGTTTAAAAAAATTACAGAAGCCTAATTCCCATTTGCATCATTAACTTATATGACTGTCAATTAAACCTCAGGCCTGGAGGTAATAGTATCAAAAGAAAAGGAAGGTGAGGTTGAATCCACAGAATTATATCCTTGGTCTAAGCTTACATTTCACTGAAAGCACACTGCGAAGGTATCAAAAATCTATGGAGGTCTCCCCAAATCTTGGGACAAACGTGTTGGGGCATGCAGCTAGATTTCCCCCAGAGAAACATACTGCTATGGTGATACTAAAGCAAGTCAAGTCATCCTCATAGGAATTAATTCGTTTTTCCCTTAAAGCAAGGCGTGGGTAAGGCATGACATTGGAAGGGGGGGGAGAAGAAATCCTGCTCTTCTTAATCCTGTGGAGAGGCTTTATTTCCCCCCCTAAAGTCATGCTTTTTCCATTGTGCATTCTATGATTTTTTTAACACCCAATAAATAACATTTTGGAAAAAAATTAGCAAAGGAAATGAACAACGTTCTCGTTGGGATAGGCTCCAGAGGCCTTGAGAAGCAAAGCTTCGCCCAGTAGGTTAATATTCGGTGCAGGTATTAAATGCACATACGTCGGTGGGGAATTAAAACAAATAAACACCACCTCCTGTAAAATGGTGACGCTTTCTTCCCCCCCCGCATTCCTAACCCGGGCCGCTCGTCACCCTCAGGCCGAGCCCACGTCGCTGCCCCGGCGCCCTGCTCCCAAAATAGAGGAGCGACGGGCCCCGCTCTTCCGAAAAGGCCCACCGCGCTCCCGCAGCCGCTCCCTTATAACTCTAGGCCGCCTCCCTCCACCATCTGCTCACCTAGTGGCGTCCGCCACGTTCCTGACGAAGAGCGAGGTGTTGGGAGGCCGCGTATAGCGGGACATGGCGGTCGGAGGCCTGGGATCTCCCCTTCGGGAACTGGCCAGCGGCGAGGCGAGCAAGACGAGCTCGAGATGGAGGAGGAGGAGGCGGCTTCGACTGCGGCAGAAAAGGCCGGGATGGAGACGGCGAGCGGCGCCGCGGCGGCCACAGCGAACAGAGGCCCGAAAGAGTCGGCGAGGGGGCGGGAACAATGGCGAGAGCCGGAGGTGGAGAGAGAAAGGGCCGCGCAAGTCTCCTCCTACAGGTCGCGGCCTCGCTAGACACCGCGGGAGCTGTCCCGGGAACTGGGGGACGTGGGACGACTGGATTTCGAACGGGGCCGGAGGCTTCGAAACCACCGCGGAGTCTCATGCATCTGGGAAACCTATCAGGCTCAATTCTCAGTCGAGTTCTGGCATCATTAGAAGCAGCCAGACATCCCGGGTCTTTCCCTCCCTCCTCCCCAACTCTTCAATTTATTTCATTCTAGAATCATAAATAGGAACTCTCCAACGATAAAGGTTACTGAAATAAAGAGCAATTCGTCAATATCTGGAGAGCTGTAGGGATGCAAGAAGAGCAAGTTTATTATTTATTTAGCATTACACCTCCCTTGCCCAAGATTATTGGACTGTTTACAAACATTTTTAAAAAACTAATAAGTCCAATAAAATGACATAACCTCAATCCACCCACTATCTCCAACCCATAAAATAAAATCCCAACTAAAGGTAGTCCACCATCATAAGTTTCAAAAGGAAATGGTCTTTCCTGCCTTGCAAAGGGTCAAATGCATTCCTGGTGGCAAGGTGTACCAGACTAAGTCCACTATGAGAAAACTGTTTTTCAGTCTACATCCCCTTATCTCTTGAGGCATTAGAAACTCGAAGTACCCCTTTTATAGGTGTTGCTACAGGATGGGCAGAAATAATCCATCTGAAGCAGATAGCTTCTGATGAAACTGAACTGTGTAGGGCTTTTTAGTTAAAGTTACTGCAAATAGAAGCCGATTGATAACTACTAAAGTAGCCAAAGTAGTGTATTATAGTAATAGTGGCTCTCCCTTTTCAGAAGTCTGGCTGCTGCTTTTTATGCCAATTGTATAAAATTGGTGTGGCATTGTCACCAAGGCTTCAGTTTACGAAGGGCTGAAATAACAGTCTAAACCAGTGGTTCCCAACGTGGGGACCACGCCCAACGGGGTCAATTTGATTTTAATGGAGGCAATTGAAACCTTCTTTAAACCAAGTTCATGGCCTTTTAGGCTTCCTGCGTGAGTAGAGTTCACTTTTTGAATAATAAGAATTACCGTATATGTCACCCGGGGAGGGGGCATCGGGGTTTTAGAGATACTTAGGTGGGGCATGGCCAAAAAAAGGTTGGGAACCACTCAAGGGTGGGTTCTGGATTCTCCTGCTGCTGGTTCGCTCAGGGATGTGCTGTGCAAGCTCGCATGCATTGCACGCTGTGCACATGCGCAGTACTAAAAAAAGCTGTGCATGCGCAGAAGCAAAAAACAAGATGACGGCGCCTATGGTGCCGCCGAGAGAACCAGCTTGGGAGCGTGGCAGGCCTGGGTCGCTGCCAGTTCCTGTGACCCAGGCCGCCAAGTTACTACCAGTTCTATAGAACGTGTCCGAACCAGTAGGAACCCACCTCTGGAACCACTGGTCTAAATGTTTCTTAACCTTGGCAACCTGAAGATGTGTGGACTTTGACTCCCAAAATATCCACATCAATACCCCTCTAAAAACTGATTTATTTAATTTCATGACTCAGTGCCTGGAGTATGTTTTTAATACATTAAATTGGGCCTTACTCCAATTTATATAAACCTTACTCTAGTGGCCCTCAGGATGATCTTGACTCTCTAACCTTTCCTTTGTGGCATTGATCTTGCTACAGACTGGATGACAATTATTTATTTGATTTCTATAGCTGCCCTTTTCATCAATGACTTTGGGTGGTGTACCTCATAAAACTTAGAAACAAAAACAATTATCCAGACAGATCACTAGGCGCCATCCAATCCAATCCATCTTCAGTTTTTCGTTCCAACCTCAGCTGAGTTGTGCAGCAATTCTCCCATCCAGAATAAGGTTTTGGAGAAGAGGTGTTATTTCAGGTAGCAGTTGGAGGCCAGGGTAACAGAGTTACCAATGACTAGATATTGGGATACAGTCCAAAGGGTTGCAGTACAGAATTGGTATAAAAAGCCCGTTTCATAGAAGTTCATAGCTTCTTAGGTATGTGTGAGCTATGTGGCTATATAAATTTGTTTAATAAATAAATGGAATTTAGAAGTCAGTAAGCTCATAGAAGTTCATATCTTCTGCTAGAGTGACCTGCCCATCTCCCACCAGATTCTCACCACCCATTACCATGACATTATTTTCTTGCCACCCAAGAAATCAATTCCCTCTGATCTTTGTCAGATCTTTATCAGCTCTAATTCTTATTCTGTAAGAAAGAACCCCATCAAATATCAAAAGGGCAAACACCAAAAGCTAGGTGATCTGGCTCTTTGCATTGCTTCCGCTTCAGAATCCAGCAATCCCTAGTCCATGTCAGCCAGTTTATCCATCTCCCCCCCTACCCCCCCCCCCGCAAACACATCATATTCTGTTCCACACTGATTTTTAGCAGGGGCAACTGGGGGCCTAGAACAGCATTGTCAGCTCTCTTTACAGGCTAGGGTTACCAGAAGATCCCCAATATGGAACATTAGGTCTCAGTGTTCAGAGTTTATTTTAAATAATTATTCAGGAAGGGAAAAATCTAGCCCTTGCACCATTTCCCAGGATTGTGGAACATTCTCCGAGAGCCCAGATGCTATGTGGTGGATGTGGTGCTTAAACAATTTTTATTGTAAAACTATGTCCTAGGATATTATATGAAAGCGGGCAATGTTCCTGCATTTTTAACAGACATGGAGAAGAGAGGAAGAGATACAATGACATTTTGCCATAGGGTTGAGAAAAGGGTGTAACTATTGTATTGTAGCTCCATCTTCTACATGATATATACTTTTCTGTGTCACTGCAACCATCTATGCTGAAGCTATTCATTAGGATGGGGAAATTGTAATATTGTAACCTCTGGTTTGATGTGCAGTGGCAAGAAATCACATAAGGTGGCAGTAAAAGACTATAAAACATATAACTTTTCATACATTGGAAGGATTCAGTCTCTGCAACAAAAATTACATAATGGGCAATTAACTAGAAGTGTTTATTCTTTTGGTTTTTCAGAAGCCAAAAACTTTCTCTTTGGCAATTGTAATGGAAAAGAAGCAGAACGGTTGTTTTTTAAAATACCCTTTCTTAGGCCTTTATCTCTTTAAGGATTATGCAACAGTCAGAAAGGTGTTCATATAGCATCACCCATTCCTTCCAAGAGCCTGTCCTTAGAGGAGATCAATTGCCCCAGTGATGGCTAGATGACTACATAAATTGCTACTTTAGAAATGATTGCAGAATGTGGGATGAATACACCTTTATTCTAATCGTGATGCCCAAGTGTAGCGCAACATATGCTAAGTGAGAATTTTGAATAAACATTGATAGGAATGTAGGGTTCAGACCTCTAAACTGAGAAGTAATTTCTGCTGTGAATTCTACAAGAGACTGTTAGTCAATCCTTTTAAAAAATATATGTTAATAACAAATGGTGAAGGATATTCAGACGCCTTAAAGACTTTAAACATCACATGGGAAATCAGCAATGTTTAATGTATGTGAAACTGTGCAAACTGTCTAAAATATTGAACTCAATTCTTTTCTTTGAAAATCTTCAAGGAAAGTGCCCCTAGGTTCGCCATCACGGGTGTAGGCTTATCTCATTGAGCTTCTTTTGCTATTAGTTTATCAAACTTCTTAACCACCCATCTCCTTCATAGAGGGGCTCTTAGTAATAGTAATAGCCAGACCCGTAATTTCCCCAAAGCAGCACAATAGCAAAAACAATGAATTGCTTCTTTTGTTTTTGAATAGCACCTAGTTGTGGTATTACTTGCTGCATACTACCTCAAAGTAATGTCTTGAAAACTATATTATTTACTTTTTTACACAATCAAATTTCTTCTCCAAGTTGTTTTTAGTAAAGCCTGAAAACTGTTAAATATTTTAAAACAATATTATGCAGATATTTCATTGTTTTAATGCTATATCACATTAAGAAAGTGATGTTTTATTAAAACTGTATTAACCTATCTTTACAACTCTTTATTTTGCAATAGAATAATACAAAAGAACTGGATTTGTATAAGAACTATAATCTATTTTTGATGCATTCAAAGATAGCTTGCTGCTAAAGGATTAAAATTCTAGTGACAGAAGGATGAAGAGATAACATTCCCAATTGTAACTTCCTAAAGTAAAAAGTCAACAATTGAAACATGTCTATTTCTCTCCCAAAAACCAAAGGACAAATCTTACCAGGGAAATCGCCATTCATTTCTATTTCACTAACAGGTATTGATTGGATCGGGGAGCAAAGCTCTTCTAAACCACTCTCTCCAGAATCATTTGTAGTTTGATTTGATTCTGGCTATCTTCTGCTATTTGTTGTAAAAGCACAATCAAAATTAATTTTTACGTGTTATAAAATCTTGCTTAAATAGGTTGTTCTTGCCTCATGGACACTGAAGGATTAGATTGGGGAGAGATCTTTAATCATTTTCAAGAATACAATATAAATTAAGCTGAAGAATTGCTCTCTTTTTCCATGATGGAGTACTATCATGTAAGATACTTACAGCTTAATTTTATCAATCTCTTCCTCATATTTAGTTATCGGTGCCTTTTTCATGTTCAGTTTTTGACTCACAATGTAGTTTCTTGTTCTTTAATTTTCTTCTGACATCTGTGTCAGTGATTGGTTCAATTGGATTAATATGATTCATAACTTTTGCTAACTTATTCACAGCCTGGGAAAGACTGTAAGAAAGAAAAGTTGCTATAAACATGTACTGATGATGTTACCTAGTTGGGAAATGAAACATCTGCAAGAAAACAACCAAACTTAGAGAGCACAAAAGACCCCACAGTGCAGTTTCTCTATCTGATTAAAACATAATATATTCCCTTCTCCACTTCCCTATATATAATATTGCAGTGATAACTGTGATAACTGCGGTCACCTTCTCATAATCTCATTTATACACACACTGCACAAGACTGGTGTATGTAGCTTGGCCCTAGTATTTGTTAGAAGAATCTAGGCATCCTGGTAGACCACAGATTAAGCATGATCCATAATCCAGTGCACTTGCCAAAAGATCAAATGCAACCTTGGGATGTATCAAAAGATATGTAGTGTTCTGATTATGGTAAGTAGTATTTCCACTGTATATTGCATTAGTGAGGCCACACCATAAATGTTATGCCCTATTCTGGTCAGCACAATACAAGAAGGATGCTGAAGACCTGGAACAATTACAGAGAAGAGACAAAAAATGAAGAGAGCCTTGAAACTCCTGTGCAGAATGGTTAAAAGAACTGGGCATGTTTAGCCTAAAAATTCCCCTATGTGGAGGCTTGATAGCAGACTTTTCAATACTTTAAGGGCTGTCACAGGAAAATGTGGCATGAATTTATTATGCCTATCACTTGAGGGTAGAACAAGAACCAATCTTTACAGAATGGGATGCAAACTTTTACGGAATGGGACTGTTCGCCTCCTCCACTCTGCCACACCTGTTTTGTCCCCAGCCTTCCGCCCCCAAACAATCCGGCGCTGCCTTTTCTCCTTGGCCCCTTCGCCTAACGGGCCAAAAAGCCAGTTCACCCCAGGCTTTTGGGCTCACGGGACACTTTGCCCCCAGCCAATCAGAGGAGCAAGAATCCCACCCCCTTGGAAGCAGCCTTTTTAGGAGAAGGAAAGGGGGACAAGGCTTCCCTCTTTTGCTTAAGAGACACGTTTTTCAGATGGTCCCAGTGAAAGAAAGTGGAAGGAGGAACAGGGCTTCCAGCTGGACTCAATGAGATTCCCTCTCTTGCTTAAAAGAGACACGTTTTTCAGATGGTCCCAGTGAAAGAAAGTGGAAGGAGGAACAGGGCTTCCAGCTGGACTCAATGAGATTCCCTCTTGCTTTAAAGAGACACGTTTTTCAGATGGTCCCAATGAAAGAAAGTGGAAGGAGGAACAGGGCTTCCAGCTGGACTCAATGAGCAAGAGAGGGAAGCCTTGTCCCCCTTTCCTTCTCCTAAAAAGGCTGCTTCCAAGGGGGTGGGATTCTTGCTCCTCTGATTGGCTGGGGGCAAAGTGTCCCGTGAGCCCAAAAGCCCGAGGTGAACTGGCTTTTTGGCCCGTTAGGCGAAGGGGCCAAGGAGAAAAGGCAGCGCCGGATTGTTTGGGGGCGGAAGGCTGGGGACAAAACAGGCGCGGCAGAGTGGAGGAGGCGAACAGTCCTAGACCCAACTTTTATGTAAGAATATCCTTAATAATGTGAGGAATTTTAAGTAGTGTAAAGCCTGCCTGCTGGAGTGGTAAATGCTTTATCAGTGAAAGTTTCAACAAGGGTCAGACTGCCATTGGTTGGGAACTGTCTGAGGATTCCTGCTATGGCAAGGGATTGCGCTAAAAAAACTTCCAAGGTTCCTTCCAATTTTGTGATTCTGAATTGCTTGGTCTAGAGAGCAGTACTGCAGGCTACTTTAGCTGACTGTGATCAGCAGTTCAGCTGTTCAAATCTCAGGGGCTCAGGGTTGACTCATCCTTCCGAGGTAGGTAAAATGAGGACCCAGATTGTTGGGGGCAATGTAAATATATACATTGCTTAATGGTGTAAACCGCTTAGAGAGTGCTTGCACTATGAGGTGGTATATAAATCTCATAAATAAATAAATCTCATAAATAAATAATAAATAAATAATAAATAAATAAATAAATAAATAAATTAGGTGGCCATCAAGCATAGCTGATCATTTTTTTTAGTGATGGCAATACCAAAATACCTAGAAACAGGCGTCCTGCTCAGAAGCACTGGATTTTTTTCGTTTCAGTCCCGCTAGGACACAAGTTGTCTGCGGGAGTGATGGGACTAAAGCTATAAAAGACTGGACGAGATCTGCATCTGCACCAGAGGAACAGTGGTGGATTCCTACCGGTCCACTCTATAGCACTGGTAGTGGCCCGCTGGTGATGTCACAGTACCAGTGCGGTCAGTTGCCGATGCCTGGGTGCCCCATTTTTTTTAAAAAATTTTTTTAAATTTTTAAAAAAATTTTCTTCTGCGCATGCCCAGAAGCCGAGCTTCTGGCACTGCGCATGCACTGCCTTCCTACCGCACAGTGAGTCCAAGCAGGGGAGGACAGCTGAGGGAGCACATGAGACAGCTGAAACAACCGGCGGCAGGAGCTATCTCCATTCCCCTCCCTTCAGCAGTCCGAGAAGCCACAAACACGTGGTGTATGATCCTAGGCATTTAGGCACATTTGAGGCTTCTCGAGCTGCTGAGGGGAGAGGGAATGGTCACATGGCTGGCAAGCCACACCCACAAAATAAGCCACGCCCACAGTGGTAGTAAAAAAATTAGGGACCCGTGCCTGCAGAGGAACCTTTCGCTCAGCTAAAACGTGACTTGCAAATGATAGGAAACCAATTGCGGCTGCGCGCAGGGAGCTTTTCTCCTCCCCCCCTCCCAATCGAGATTCCGTCTTATCTGCGACTAAACATTGCTCAGCCGGCTACTCCCTTACTCCTTCTCAAGTTAAACCGCGACTCTTGCCCTATCCGGTCTGGCGTTGAATTCCGCGTTGCCATGAATCACGACTCCCCCCCCCCCCCAAGGTTGCCCTTTTTCGGCGGCTCATCCCCAGTGCCAAAGTCGAAACGGTCGGGGGATACCAATTCAGCGAACACCCAAGCCGGAGGTAGCGGCGGCAAAATGCATTCGACCGCAGGTGGCAAGAAGGGAACCCTTAGCGCACGTTAGCAACGGACGAAACGTCACAAGCCCTCCCCCCCTCCCCCAAGGGGTGATGGAACTTGTAGTTCTGTCGGGAAAATCGCGTGAAAGCCCTGGTCCCGCCCCTAACTGAAAAAGGGCGGTGGGTTGTGTGGTGCTGCGGAGTCTTCTCAGCAATTCGCATGTTGTTAAGCTGCATTAAGCATGATATAATGGGTCCTTATCTGACCTTAGCAGACGGTATTCTTGTAAACCAATTGAAAGTTACAGAATTTCACACACCCACGGTACAAAAATACAGATGCAATTGTCTGATGCAATGTGCGGCATAAAAATATCCTCAATATTTGTCAGATAGATCTGATCAGTTTCAGGAAAACGGTTTATATGAATATTTTCGTTTCCCTTGTTCTTAAATTATATAAAACTAGAAGTAGCTTAAATTTCCCTTGGGAGTTGGGCGGCATACAAAACTATTAAATTAAATTAAATTAAATTAATTACTAACAATACTAGGAAGGCTACAATGGATCAAGCTGTAGCTCAGACGCGTTTTTAAATTACACCTTGCGTTTGAAGAATATATAGAAAGACAATGTTGACAGTGTCAAGTCTAGTCAGAATGCAACCCTACAGATAGATTAAAAGGCATGACATTGCAATCTATCGCTTTTAGAATCTTACGTCATGTTTTCTTTTACATTGTTTACAGATTCAGTACTTCAGCGCCCCGGTGGTGCAATTCTGGCAGAAGTCCAGAAATACTTGTACAGTATTAAATTTAAAAAAAAAACTACTATTCCCAGCAGGCTCCAGGGAAAGAGTTGCGAAATAAACGAGGATATATAAGATGCCTCTCGGGCAACGTGAAGTTCAGACTGCTCGGCGAGTTTCGCGGGCGCTAGTTCTTCTTTAGGCGTATTTTTTTTAAATGCAGCGTTATTATTATTATTATTATTCCTCTCGTCTGGAAGCTGAGAACAGTCCCTCTGCTCCCTTTTATTTTCTCCGGTCCTTCCTTCCTTTTGTCCGACCATTGCAATGAGACCCAACGAAGCAGGGGAGGCGTCGTCCGCCTCGGAGATGCGCTTGGACGAATGGAAGCGGTGGGCGGCTGAATGCATCGACGAGTCTTCGCAGTGCCTGGGCGAACTAAGCCGGGAGATCTGGAGCCACCCGGAGCTTGCTTACGAGGAGCACCAGGCTCACGCCGCCCTGACGCGCTTCTTCGCCGGCCTGCCCGTCTCCTCCTCTTCGGGCGCCTGGTCGGTGCAGCGCAGTTACAAGTTAGAAACGGCCTTCCGGGCGGACTGGAAGTGGGATGGGGCGTCCTGCTCTCCCGCCGAAGCCAGCCAGGCTCTCCCGCAGCCGCAGCCGCTTCGGCTGGGCTTCCTGTGCGAGTACGACGCCCTGCCCTCCATCGGGCACGCCTGCGGGCACAACCTCATCGCCGAAGTGGGAGCCGCCGCCGCACTGGGCCTGAAGGGCGCCCTGGAAAGCCTTCGCCAGAGCCCCGCCGGCCTCCCTCGCCAGACGCCCGCTGTTAAGGTGAGAAGCTCAGAATAACTTTATTGTCACTTTAAATGTACACTAATCGGCAGACGTTAAAATGAAATTTCGTTGCATACAGCTCTCAAAGAGTCACCACCTTCAATATACACTACAATAAATAAATAAATAAATAAATAAATAAATAAATAAATAAATAAATAAATAAATAAATAAATAAATAAATAAGCATGTATCCACATATATGACACAGTGAAACAACACAGTCTAAGTGAGTTGGCATCTTGGTCCTCTTTGCTGCCCTCCTTGGTTTTAATGCTAGGGAGCCCACGGGATTATAAAATGCTAACTTTAGATTTTGAGCCTATCTTCCCTCCCTCCTTCGTTGTTGTTTTGTAAATCTCTTATCTTTCTCTAGAAAGCTATGCATTTTGAACATGTTGGCAATCTGAGCGCAGTGTTGAAGAGAGGAGCACATGCATCTCAGTAAACAGGCTTTCCCTGGCTGGCATTCCTTTGACATGATGTTCTGTTGTTGTTTTTCCAGACCCTGATGTCTTGTCACCTTCTCGTTTTTAGGTCACAGTGCTGGGTACCCCTGCTGAAGAAGATGGAGGAGGCAAAATAGACTTAATTAAAGCTGGGGCTTTTGATAATCTAGATGTTGTTTTTATGGCTCATCCCTCTCAAGAAGATGCAGCTTATTTACCTGATATTGCAGAACATGAGTGAGTACGGAGGAGTGGGAAAGCTTTGCTGAGAGTGTCTGAAAAGGGGTCCTGTGCCTTTTGATCCCCTTTTAGATTCTGAAGGCTGCCTGGAATCCTTTTTCATCCTTTATGTCAGTTTGTGAACAACACCCTACAACACATTTATGGAGTTCAGCAGTAAACGTCTGCTTCATTTTGCCTGTGTTATGCAAAAGTTGAGGTTCTGTGCTCGGTATATAATATCCTGAAGGGTACTTTTGGGAGGAAAAGTAGATAGTATAAGAGGGACATCAGAAGTCCATGTTTCAGTTCTTATTGGTTTAGAGCCGCTTCCATTATTAACATGAATGCATGGATGATGGTAATACATTTTTTGTTCCTTTGACTGACAATTGTAGCAACAACAATATTTTCCTGAATTCTTCTTGCTCCTACAGTAGTCCTACATTTGAGGAGTCCTACTAAAATGGCCCTTGTTCTTACTCATGGTTAGTACCCATTACTACGGTATGTTATACTAGGGAAGCAGCAATGGTCAGAAATAACAGTTGCCACCATTTCCAATAACTCACTTGTATTCAGTGTTGCTATCTTAATATTTGAAGGTGGCAGAATGCCAAACTTTTTAATCCTCAAAGAGGAAGGAACAATATCTACGATAAGAAAAAGCAACAATTTCTTGCAACCATAGCTTACCCAGGGCTCTGTGTTGTTTTGCTAAACACAGGGGTAAGCGTTTTCAGAAACTGCTTCTACAAAAAATAGTTATTCCAGGTAGTCCTTGACTTATATTACTGCTCATTTAATGTCTGTTCCAAGATATGGCTCTGAAAAAAGTGACTTACAACAAGTCGTCACACATACAACTGTCAAAGTCCCCATGGTCACATGATCAAAATTTGATACTTGGCAAATGGCATGTGTTTACAACAGTTACAGGTCCCATGATCAAGTGTTCACCATTTGTAACCTTCCCAGAGGGCTTCCAACAACCGAAATCAGTGGGTCAATTGTGGTCATTAATTGAGGATTATCTGCAATAACTTGCCTGTATTGTTTTTGATTTTTTTTTCTTGTTTTCTCATTTTTAAGCAGTGTAACTGTGAGTTGGGCCCAGTAGTATTGGCCAATATAAACAACTAGAAAATGGAGCAGCCATTACCTTTTTATAGGGGCTTCTGTAGTTGTGAGGATGTAAAAAAAAAAGAAAAGTAAAATAGTGGATGCAACTGCACAGTTGAATCCCTCACCTCTTTGTATGTTCCACCAGTTGTACAAAGAGGCAGGGCTTTAATTGTAACGGCATGCCTGCCATCTTGACTTTTTTGACACTTACACATCTACACTACCTTGCAGGCATTCTTGATGATACCTCCACTGATTTTCTATAAACTCCACGGCTATATATTACCCAAACATCTGGTAAACACCAAACAATAAACATTATTATTATCCCAGAGCAGGGCTATGGAATTCCCTTATCTGCTTATTTACAATGCTCCATATTTGCTTATAGGTTCAGTTTTGCTTGGTAATATACTTGGCAATATTGAGGTAATTGTGAAGTAAGGAAAATATTATCACAAATGGCATCCTGTTTTGTGACCTTTCAGTAACTTCTTTGGTAATGTATTACATGTAAAATTAAAGTAAAATAAATAGTAGGAAATCAGGAGAAATCAGTTATCAGATATATCTGAAATATGCAGTATTCATTTAATCTGAATATTTTATATTGTAATTTTTTATGAATGTGTAGCTATCAGTAGTCCAATATTTTATTTTATTTTTTAAAACTAAGCAACCATTTTTAAAAGTTCATGAAACTTCATCATTATAGAGGTTTCAACAAGTACATCTTTCTCCCCTTTTATCATGTTATTGTTTTCAGTATTTTCAGATGACTACTTTGTCATGTGACATGTAGCTGTACTATAATTGATTCTATAGATAGGGCTGAGTGTATTTAAAACACTTGAATTGCTTAATACAGTACTTATTTCATAATACCTCTTCACATGATTCTCTAAAGAATTTGTTTCTACTGGGGCTATGACGTTCATTACAGAACCGCTCAGGAAATTGGATCTGATGTTTACCTATAATACAGAATTGGATATCTCATAACTCAAATTTATATGGAACAATGTTAATTTTACATTTATTTTCATTTTTCTTATGTCTCTCCTTATCCTCCCCAAATCAGTTTTGGGATTGTTTTAGCTTGGATATAGTGGAGCTTTCTTCTTTTAATATTTCAACATGCTTCTGAAATTCTACAGACAAGAATTAGCCCTCTGCTAATACCTCTGGTATTAATGACATGAATCATCATTGAGAAGTCAATAATGTTAGGAATGGTTAGTGGAACAAGAAGAAGGGGCAAGAAAAGAACATGTTGGCTTGATAATATCAAAACTGATACAAAGATGAACATCCAACAACTGAAAGAAGCTGTGTCTGACATGGAGAGCACTTGCCTATAAAATCGCCAAGAGTTGGACACAACTGAATGGTTAAAACAACAATTAATGACATATATAGTGAAAACAAAGCACACTTCAATTTTATTATTTAAAATGAACATGGCTTATTTTATATGGCTCTGAAAATCACAAGGTTTTCATATGTCTATAATAGTGTAATGAGAGACAATTTAATGCAGTGGTTAAAGCATCAGACTAGAAATATGGACACCGTGAGTTTTAATCTGCTTTAGGTACAAAGTCAGCTGGGTATTATTTATTGTGTTTATTGTATGGGTTATATGCAGCTTCTAAAACAATGTTACGAACTGTGCAGATCTTTGCTAATCTTAAATGTTCTGCTTTTTTGTCTTTGAGCTATGGTGATCATTTTTATGAAGGCCCATTACATGGGATGGGAATTGATTATGTATCATCAACAGTGGTGGGTTGCGGCCGGTTTGGACCGGTTCGCCCGTACCGGTGGCGGAAATTTGCCCCCGCTCGCTGAACCGGCAGCGATGGCCGGCTGGCCACGCCCCCGAACCGGTCCTCCGGTCGCCGCTCCTTGAAAGCATCTTGCAAAGAACCCTCTGCGCATGCGCACAGGGTCATTTGTGCGACGTGATGGGGGAGCACGCGCAAGTGAAGTGCGCACGCGCAAAACGCGCACTTCCGACGCGATGCGAACCTGTAGGGAAGGTAAGTAGAACCCACCCCTGATCATCAAGCCAATGTCAGATCTTAATGACTGCATAGATAAATTTTCTCTAAGGCAGTTGGTCCTTAACCTGGGCCTTCAAGTCTTCAGACCTTCAGTGCACCCATCGTTGCTGTAACTGAGTTCATCCACCTTGCTGCTGATCATCCTTTTCTTCTATTACCTTTCATCTTTCCCAGCATTCAGTGATCTGGTATGTCCTCTGTGACACACGTATCATATCAATGGACTATGCATACAGATTTTGCATTTGTGCTTAGAAATCTATCTTGCTTGGTTGTTACTTATATGCAAATAAAATATGAGTACAGGCATCTATCAGTAGCATTAAGTGAAGCATAATATTCAATGTTGTGAATGAAAAATATGAGCTATAATCCAGAGTTCCTCTGTTTTGAAAGAAGTGCACATTCTTTTACTTATAATTCTTTGCAGAATCAGAATTCCCTACCGGTAGCATGCTGAGTACTTTAAATTATAAATATATAAGCAGAAAAGCATTGTTTTAAATGTATTTTTCCTAAATTCAGAAGACATCAATAAGATGAAAAGAACATGAATGTAAGCAAAAACAAACTACAATTATAGTTAGTTTCATGTATTCATGCAGTGATTTTTGGAAGGCTGTGCGAAAGTGAAATCAGCAATAATTACCAGCTGTTTATTATATTTCCCCCATTGTAATTATGAGACACTGATGGCTTACTGTAATAAGGAGTAATACAAGGATTTAATATAAAATATTCACAGTTGGAACTTAAATATATAAAATTTAAATACCTATGCCTAAAAACAGTCCGGATGGGCATTTTATCACTCATCATAGAGCCCTCAGAATAACCCATCAGGAATATCTGGAGCCTGTAACAATTGAAACCTACCTAATCTCTTAGTGAAGACTATTGTACATTGAAGGTGCAGCTACTGAAAGATTTCTGTGTCAGTTTTAGATATTTGCCAATAAATTTTAAATCAGCAAAATAGGGTTGAAATTTTAACATTCCTGAATTCCGTTTCTTGATATAATTTTTCATAATACTTTATGAACATTCAGTTTTCACTCATTATTTTTAAGATTGCATTTGTAACTCAGTTCTTGTTAGTCAAATGTTATATTTTATCATGTTTTTCATTGTCAGTGCTGTCATTTTAGTACATATTACTTTTCTAGATTTAACAAATACATGTTTATTTGGAAATAAACAGATGGGTGACCACATTTGGGCAATTGGTTGATCTCAAAAAAGCTGATCAGTGCTCAAATGAGAGGCCCACCAGTAAGAAGGATGGCTGCAAGTGAGGGAGATGAAAAATACATTCTGTAGGAAAGCAATGGCAAACAGCGTTCATTTCATTGCCAGCAGAACTACAGGGACATAACCATAGTCAAGCTCAAGTCAAATAAGACTTTATCTTTGGAAAGGAAGTAAAATATATATTTGCCAGTCATGTACATTTCATAAAAGAAACATCTGTCTTACTCCTTTATTTTGGCCTACCGGTAGTTCAGATGACTTGGTCTTCTATGGAGTTCCTCTATGACATAGATTTCTTTATTTGAATTACTGTGAGAAATTAATCTGTATAACTACACTTCTAATGCAGATGTATTGTGTCCTGTAAAACATTTTTTCCTGTCTAGAAATGATTTCTGGATTCGCATATAGAAGTAAACAATAGTGAGATTTGTTCATTTTTCTGTCCTAGGAAGAGCAAATGAGTTAGTCTTATCTGGGTTTGCTCTGTACTGGATACTGGCCAAGAACAGTGGAAGGAAACATAGGAATGACCAAACAAAGCACATTTATTATGCTCATTTTTTAGATAGGCTCTGGCTTAAACAATAAACCATGGATTAAACAAAATTGGTGCAAGCAAAACTACTGTAGAAAGAAGACAGTAGAGAAGATAAACCTTTAATAAAACTCCAGGATATTTTCTTTTTCATTCATGTTTAACATGTTCTTTTTACATGGTTTTGATAAAGGTTTTAGGTACTAATTCATTAATTTCCTCCAGGCTTCATTTTATGTGCTGTATCAGTTCTCTAATAATATATCTGCATTAGAGATCTAATAATGTTTTGCAGTGCCAAAGGTTAACTTTGACTATGGAAGCTCTATATCACCTTCCATTCATAACCTTGTGTTGTTGATTTGCTGTTTCGGATCTTTGTAGAGCTTTGAAGTAATACTATACAATGCAGCATGCACTTATCTCCTTAAAATTATTTTCATGAAATGAACCCAAAGGGATTTTCTTTCTTTTAAAACTGTTTAAAAACAAGTGATGACTTTTATTTCCTAGTGTGACTGTGAAATACTATGGAAAAACCTCTCATGCTGCTGCTTACCCTTGGGAAGGACTAAATGCATTAGATGCTGCTGTGCTTGCATACAACAATCTGTCCCTTTTAAGACAGCAAATGAAACCGACATGGAGAGTACATGGTGAGACCTTCCTTCACTCTTATGTCCAACAAGTTATATCAGACCCTGATTAAGCAAATGTGATCTATCTGGCATGTTAATGTTATACAAAATGAACAGCTGCTTATGTTTATTAGTTTTAATTATTCCAATGTATTAAATGCATAACGGTAAGAACTCTGCTTTTCATATGAAAATATCAAGCAGCTAATGCTATCAAATTAGCTTTTACATAATCATTAAATCCACATTTTCAGAGTGTAAAGTTAAATTAGTATGTTTAATTTTAATTAAATGTAAATAAAATAAAAATATAGCTTTAATCCTACATTCTGAAGTTAGTTTAATTCAAAAACTAAATATGGCCTTTGACCGAGGAAGAACTTGCATTCGTTCTCTAGATATAGAAAGGAAATACATATATATGCATTTAGAAATAATCGTGGTGAAATCAGTAATTTTATTATAAATGCTTAATTTAAGGACATTTCTTGAAAGAGACTGAATTATCTTGCATCCCAAAGATAATTATTGTGGATACTTTAAAAATAAAGTTATTAAATGCAATATATACTTAATAGCTGGTACCATTTTTAATAAATGATGATGATGATGATGATGATGATGATGATGATGAAAAATGAAGTTAAACGAAATCCATATGGTTTCCTTAAATGCAATATATAAAAAATTCTCATAAATTATATAAAAAAAGCAAAAGATTCTTGGTTAAGAGATAAATATTTTGTTTTTCCCAATATTATCCTTAGGGTATTTTAATCACCATTTATCCATGCCATTTGAGCTTGTTTAATAAAATATTTAGATTTTATTTCCAGTTGTTGGTGTTTCCTTTTAGAATATTACAGCATATATAATAAGGGAATTAATACACCTTAAATAGATTAAAAGTGTTCCATATGGGTCTTGATATCTATTTTGACCCAAATAAAACTTTTATTTAGTGACTTATTGGTGGAGGCAAATTATCTCCTTTTCCGGATAATTGTCTCTTCTCTGTATTTCATCCATCCAGTTTCTGCTTTGTGAAAGTTTCATTTCATACTCTTGTATGTTAGAATGACAAGTTTCTGACGTCTTAGGCAGAAATCATTAATTTAAATTTACTTCAATTTATATACTGCTCCCTTCAAACAGTAATTTGTACAGTTCACTAACGCTATAGGAGAGAGTAAGTGATGGTGTGTTTTATCCCCCAGGTGATCTACCTCCTCAAAATTGCATGGAAGTTGGTAGGGGACTTCGAGGAAATCTGTAAATATTGCTATGAAACTCTCTTTTTCCAGGTGCAAATCTGTGCTGATACTTTTTTTGTTTTCTTCTGTCCATTTTGGGTCCATGTTAGCTTGATCATAATAGAGTTATTGTAGGTAAACTGTTGCTAGTTAGGCTGGCTACAGAAGATTATTTTTTCTATAATTTTAAACTAAACTAAGCCATCCTTAAGTTGTATTTATTACATTAACTTTCTAGTAAGCATTTAGCTTTTCTTCTGACCATTGAAATAAATCTAAAGAAAAGCATTTAAGTAGACAAGACATCTGTATGCCAGTTTGTAATACAAGCAGCTTTCTGCCTTTAAAATGAACATGTTATGACACTGAGAATGATTATATGTTAAGCATCAAATAAAAGAACCAATCATCTGTAGGGTAATTAGAGGCACTAGGCTAGAAATCAGGAAACTAGAAGTTTTAGTGCTGCCTTAGGCAGAAAGCTAGCTGGATTACTTTGGGCCAGTCCTCTCTCACAGCACTAAGAAGTAGACAGTAGCAAACCACTTTTGAAAACATTACCAAGAAAACTGCAGGAACATGTTCAGGAAGTCGGCACACACCTCCACAACAAGCATTATATAAGTGGACTTTTAATTGGTATGGCGATTGTTTTTTAGAAAGATGGAAATTGGTCCAAAGCATTGCCTAACTCAGTGATGGCGAACCTATGGCACGGGTGCCACAGGTGGCACGCGGAGCCATATCTGCCGGCACACGAGCCATTGCCCTAGCTCAGCTGCAGCGCGCATGTGTGCGCCCGCCAGCTGATTTTTGGCTCGCGCGGAGGCTCTGGGAGGGCGATTTTGGCCTCCGGAGGGCCTCCAGGGTGACCGGGGGAGTGTTTTTGCCCTCCCCAAGCTCCAAGAAAGCCTCTGGAGCCTTGGGAGGGCAAAAAATGGGCCTACAGGGCCCACTGGAAGTTGGGAAATGGGTGAGTGGGGGGTGTCATGCACGCATGTGCAGGGGGGTGGGGTGAGTGGGTGGCTTTGAATTATGGGTGTGGGCACGCACGCGCGTGCAATAGCGCACGCGCGCACTATTTCGGCACCCGGGAGAAAAAAGGTTCACCATCACTGGCCTAACTGTTCACTGTTTTAGTTTTTACGTTCTCTTCAAATGAGCAATTTCCCAGGATATTTCTACAGCAGTATTTGTTACTATATAACTGTCTTAAATATGGAACAGTTTTATTGGGTATGAGACTTTTCCATTCTTTTGTTTTCATCTTGCTGGGGAAATTAATTCTGTGTGGCAAAAGCAGTTCTAAATATTTCATCATTTAATGGGCTGCTGACAAAGCAAGATGATTTTGTATATTAATTTCAGGAACGTGTGGCTCAAAGTAATCTTTATGCTTTTATATCATATAAACCTTAATATGATGGATAATCTGTGATTATGGAATTATAATCTCAAATATTGGGAAGCAGGTACTGCTTACCCAAGGACTCAAAAATACATATTTGGTCTTTTCAGATATTTCTGATAGCTTCAGTTTAACTATCCTATGAATATCTGTACCATGGGATTTTTTGGGTGTGTGTGTGTGTGTGTGTGTGTGCGCGCGCGCACAAACACACACACATACACATGTAGCTGGATATCTGTGCTTCACTATGAAACTATGTAATCAGGCTTGATAAATTGACAGTTAAAGCTTGAAAATTAATGAGTACTTACGATTGGGCTTGATACATTGACACTTAAAGCTTGAAAATTTATGTAGAATGTATAACTCCTTAGCATCGGAGCATGTTAATATAAGGCAACTGGCAGTTGGAACAGAGTTCTTTTCAAGTGGGGAGGGGGAGTAGAATGTCTAAACTCCCAGCCCGCAGGCCAGATGAGTCACGAGCTGGCCACGCCCGGTTTAGCGAAGGGTAGCATCAGAGCGTGTTAATATAAGGCAACTGGCAGTTGTAACAGAGTTGTTTTCAGGTGGGGAGGGGGAGTAGAACGTCTAAGTCCTTAGCATCAGAGCATGTTAATATAATACTGTATAAGAAATACTAATGATCTGATGGTCATTTCGAATAATCCTTTTTTAGCGAGCACGTAGAAGCCAAGAGGAACATATGTGCCAAGTTTCAAGATTGTAGGCTTTACAGTTCTGGAGATTTCGTGATGAGTGAGTGGTATTTGGCTTTTATATATATAGATATATATACACACACATAAACACATACAGTATATACATATATATACATATACATATACGTATACATATATACAGTCTGGAGGGTGAAAAATTTCCCCATCCCTGAATGAAACTGTTTTATTAATACCACAGGTATAATTTTAAAGCTTTCACATTACATTTAATGAATAGAAGCTTATTATAGAAGTCACATTGCAAAGCTTAGGATATGGCAAATTTACAGTAGCTTAAGACAATAATATTTTGATTGTAACTCTTTTTAAATAAGTACATTGTTCCAAAATGAGCAAAAGAATTAATAAAACTAGATTATCCAGGATGAGACCAGGTTGGCAGTCTCTAGCTAAGCTCCACAAGATCAAATCACCTGCTCTGCTGAGAAGGCAAAGGAAGAAGCCAAAAGGTGGTTGGGCCACTGAGTCAAACCATGCCCTCCCCAGATGTGCTGCCAGAGGCAACCCTCCTCACCCACCTCTGGCCAACATATCTGGCGTGTTGGAAGGAAAAGAGAACCCAATCCTTTCTGTGTGTTTTCCCATCTTGTATGCCCAAAAAAGCTGTGTGAATCAGGCGAGTGGGGAAAAAAATACAAGGCACTTTATTATCACAACAGGACCTATTAATGTTAATTATTGTTACAATTAATTAAAGATTATTCCAGCCAACCTCTCAATTATTTTGTCGGCTCAGTTGGTGTTTTGCTGACACAGCAGCTTATTTGTCCGAGCTGCATCCAAGTTGCCACTTGTCCTTTGCTCGGTTCTCTTTTGTGCCCTGTAGGTACAGTGACCATATTTGCTTGGAGGAAAGAAATAAAGAATAAGGGAGCAAATCTGAAGCTCCTGGCTGCCATCTGCTTCCTCTCAGCCACCCCACCCATCACCGCCACCACCAAATGGTCCGAACTCCAAATGGCCTGGAGGTTGACATGGCAGCGGTGGCAGCAGGGGATGTGAAAATGGGAAGCCTCTTCAGATTTGCTCCCTTTCAGGGTTATTCTTTATTTCTTTATTCTTTATTTCTTTCCTCCAATGAAATATGGTCACTGTACCCACAGGGCAAAAAGAGAGAGCGGAGCAAAGGACAATTGGCAACTTGGATGCAGCTCAGACAAATAAGCTGCTGTGTCAGCAAAACACCAACTGAGCTGACAATCATTAATTACTTATAATAATAATTAACATTAACAGATTCTGTTATGGTAATAAAGTGCCTTGTGTTTTTTTTTTTTACTTGCCTGATTCACAAAGCTTTCTTGGGCATACAAGATGGGAAAACACACAGAAAGGATTGGGATCTCTTTTCCTTCCAACCTGCCAGATGTGTTGGCCAGAGGTGGGTGAGGAGGGTTGCCTCTGGCAGCACATCTGGGGAGGGCATGGTTTGACTCAGTGGCCCAACCACCTTTTGGCTTCTTCCTTTGCCTTCTCGGCAGAGCAGGTGATTTGGTCCTGTGGAGCTTAGCTAGAGACCGCCAACCTGGTCTCATCCATGCTGGTGGCAGGCGGATCTGGAATAGAGTGCAGGTGCGAAGGGGTGCTGAGCCCAGGGAGAAAATTCCATTAGCGACACTCCAGTCAAGAAATTTGGGCTCAGGAAGACCTCCCCTTCCTATTATTATCCCTTCTGTCCTCCTAGAGCCGTGATGGCAAACCTATGGCACGCGTGCCCGAAGTGGCACGCGGAGCCATGTTGCCTGGCACGCGCGGTGTCGCCCGTTCCTCTTCTGGGTTTCTAGTGCGCATGTGCGCGTGATGATCAGCTGGCCTTCATGCGTGCAGCAGTGCCAGAAACTGGAAGAGCTGGTTTTCCGTTTTCTGGTGTGAGCATGCGGGCCAGCCAGCTGATCGTCGCGTGCCCATGTGTGCCAGTAACTAGAAGACTAGCTGGCCAGCGCACATATGTGCGCCGGAAACCGGAAATTCATTTTCCGGCATGAGCATGCCCCCTGGGCAGCTCCTCTTCCGGGTTGCGGCCCAGATTAGCGCGTGTGCCAGCACTCGATGCCGAAAAGGTTCGCCATCACTGTCCTAGAGAAACGCACTCTGCACATGACCAGAAACACCATGAAATCACCCTCCTGGCTTTGGAAGGAATGTTGCTCCAATGCTCCATCCAGCTCCTCTAAAATCTCTCCATAGTAGCTGTGGAGTTCCATCCCGGCTCTTCCTGGGCAGAGAAAGGACTTATGGCTGCCACCACCACCATACCTTAACATTCCTTGACTCTGGTGCTCTGCAAATGTTTGTGTGCCCCAGCGCTCGCTCCAACTCACTCATGCAATACCCAGTGGGGCAGAAGCCCCAGCCCTTGCAATTAAGGACGGGGAGGGGGGGCAGCAGTGGTGAAGCTGCCACCTATCCCCAACTACACCCCCACTACTGCCTTGCCTCGCCTTGCCCAGCTGGATGGGCAAAGCAACGGTGGTGACAGCAAGGGATGTGAGAATGGGAAGACCCTGATTGCCACCTCCTCCCCACCCACTGCTCCGCCCACCACCACCACCTGCCCAACTATCTCTCCTTGCTCGCTCTCCCACACACACACACACATGGCTCTCCCCCTCACTTGCCCACACACCCCCAGGCACTCACAGCGAGTTGTTCCCGCAACAAATTGTTCATGTTGGGTTGTCCTGCAACAACCTGGCAGCAGTGAGTTGGCAAGGGGACTTGGTGATGGTGAGGGGGCTGCCCCCAGCAGCCCACACCCAGTTAACTGCACCAAGTTGTCATAGACCCAAATTTACTTGCCTAAAAATTATTGTAGTGTCCCATAGGAGAGAAAATAGATTAAACCTCTTGGGGTTAGAATTATGGTGATTTCCCACAGAAAAACATGGAGCGCATCTGAAGAAAAAAATAGAGGAAATCTTCAAAATATGCTGCCAAAAATTTCTGGATGTAAGAAACAAAGGTGGAATACATATATGCAAATCAAGAGTCTCTCTTGAAAGATAAATAATTGTAAACAAACTGTAGATATATCAGGTGTATCATATCAGATTATAGTATTCCTTTCTGATTTTATGTTTATTATCATGCATTACGAGTTTTGATTTTAGTAATAATGATATATTTCCATTTCAGTTTCATGACTAAATTGTTTCTGTGCTAGAATGAAAGTAAATTTGAGATTAAGTCATGCTTTCAAATCAGAGAGGGAAGTATAAAGTAATCCCTACTCTTAAAACTGGCATCAACTGTTTTTTCTTGAGGTATATGTTAGAATTAAGCAAATAAAAACAAGTGTATATATGTACACACACACACACACACACCCCACATATTTAACAATGGTACAAACCTGATCAGGTCTGGAAAAGATCTGGGGGTTAGAGTAGATGTGTAATATATTAAGAGCTGGAGTGGTGCAGTGGTTAAATGCTGCGACTGCAGGCTGACTGCTAGTTCAGTAGTTCAGCTGTTCAAATCTCACCAGGCTCAAGGTTGACTCAGCCTTCCATCCTTCCGAGGTGGGTAAAATGAGGACCCAGATTGTTGGGGGCAATATGCTGAACTCTGTAAACCGCTTAGAGAGGGCTGTAAAGCACTATGAAGCGGTATATAAGTAAAGTGCTATTGCTATATACCATGGATGTCCTTCAGAGATTTTGGCTGATAATAATACAATGTACAATACAAAAGTACATTAGCACTGTTCTTTATAGCATAATTATATTGAACAGAAAAAAAAGAGAAATGTATTTGAAAATGCATTGATATGGATGCTGAACTAAATATGACATTTTAAATTGTCTAGTTTTAATCGAAAGTTGAGGCCCTAAGAATTAAAATACGAAAGGATGGTTTTACTCTAATTTCTTCGTAATATACTGTAAATATAGTTTGCTTCTGCTTGGAGAAGGCAGGTGATGTTGCGGCGAAGCGGTGCGGACGAGCGGCAGCTCCACGAAGTCCCGCCGATTTTTTTAGTCCGGGGGCTCTATGGGGCTGAAAGTCACCCTGTATGGGTGATAAAGGTAGAGGGGATGCTTCGGTGGTTGCGAGAGAGCGCAGTCTCCTCGACTGACCCAAAGAAAACCCCTTGAACCGACAGAAGATAAGACGGCCATTATGGCTGAACCGAAGCCGTGAAAACAGCTGAAACGGAAGAGAAGAAAGGAAAGATCCTGTAACAGTGTGCTCGGTCTGGGTAAGAATTCTTCTAACTTTTGCTCTGGAAGTTTCCCCAAAGTTCCCCCTTTGGAAAGTGGGACTCAATGGAGGTAAATAGCGGCAACTAAAGACCTGGAGCTACTGTCAGATTTGGAAAAGAAAGAAAAGAAATTGTAGCTAGCCAGAAGTAATTTTAAAAATAAAGGACAGATTGGATTGGTTAGTTTCTCAAAAATTAAATTGTTTCAAAATTCTGGATTATACTCTTACTACCACCCTGACTTGAAGAACTTTGGGAAATTATTGGAAAATATTTTTATTCGGAGACATTTTATTTGCATTAAAAATGGAGAGAAAAAAGTAACAGTGACACCTGCTGGCCGAGGAAGGCAATATAGACCTGGAAAAAGTGGATGAAGTGAAAGTTGTTACGACTAGGGTAGATTGGCTGGAATACACTAAACACCTGCAAACTGATTATATTTGGTGCTTGGTAGACAGACTGAAAACATTCAACTTTCAGAACCTTGAGGATTAAAAATATTTTGGAGAGTGTGAAACAGCTTGGAGTTTTGAAACAAAGTGGAGACTGTTAAGGGACTAATTAATTGTGTGAACTGCTCTAATATTGGCTATCTTGGTGTGACATAACTCAGATACTGGGATTTTGACAGATTACTGCGTAAAATTTTAAATTTATTAAAATAAGGCAAAATGGGACTGCAAGGGGAAATACATGTCTTACTAAAAGAAATATTATTGATGCTCCAAGGTACGCAGGAAATGATGATAAGGAACCATAGGGAGATAAAAGAATTGATACATGATGCAGTTGTGAGACCAGAAAATTATGACAAAAAGACATTGAACTACAAACATGAAATTCAGGAAACAGAAAATAAAATAGAAAGAACAGAGGAAAGGACAGGGGAGGGAAAACGACAAATGATACAAAAAGATAAAAAAGAAGAGACAGTCAAAGATGAAATAGAAATGGTGAATTACACTTTAAGAGATCAAAAGTTAGAAGGGGATACACAGAAAGACACCCCTGAAGTGAGGAAAAGATCATTGAAAGGTGTATTGAAGTTTCAAAAGAGGGAAGAAGCGGCAGAGATAGAAGAAATACTTAGATCAAACACGAACGAGATAAGAAAATACAAGATCCCATGAGAGTATGGGAGATGTGCCAAGAAGTCAACAAGAGTTGAGATATGAAAACGGGCAAGAGATGAGGGATAAATGCAAAATACTGCTTAATGCAGGAGCTATACCATTAAGAATTAGTATAAAGATAGAAATTAGAAATGGGGAAAAGATTACTTTTTTAATTTGGGAACTATTCTGTTAATGGATATAAAATAGCAGCAGAAGTTAGAAATCTAGATATGTAAACAAAGATGAAGTAATTTGTGATGAACATTGAATAATTAAGTAAACTTTATGATTATTTGGAAATTAATGGTTATAATGATGTTCATAATGTATGATGATATTAATGGATTATAGATAGAATTGAACAGAGGGCCTAATCAAATAACAGAAAATTTTCAACAAGGATAAGTGAAGATGAAGATGAATAGGTATTGAGAATAATAGTTACAACTACTGTGTGTATAAGATTTACTATCTGTATTCAGTAGAGATTGTAGAGATTGTACCCAGACGGTATACTGTTATTTTGAATATAAAATTTTTATACATAACCAAGAAAAATGTACAATAAAAAAAATATTTTGCTTCTGCTTGATATTCCTTATTTGGCTCTGCTTAGTATAGGGTGAGAGGTTTTCCCCTCCCAATTTTAAGAGCAACAAATAAGCAACAGAGAAATACAGCAGAAAGTGGAAACTCCTGATTTTGGAATTCAGATGTCCATTGCTTTTCTTTAGTTCCAGAGTGTCTTCAGTGTAAGTTCTCATTGATCTACTGGCAAAGCATAGAGCCTTGGATCAAGTTAGGAATTTTCTGTTTAGTTGTTTTGCAATAAGCCTCAGAAAGCCTAAGTGCCAAACTAATTTCAATTACCTATTTCTTCTTCATTGTAGGAATAATAAAGAATGGAGGTGTGAAGCCTAATATCATCCCTTCTTACACTGAATTAGAATTTTACTTGCGTGCTCCTTCCTTAAGGGAACTCTCCACCTTAAAGGAAAAAGCAGAGAATTGTTTTAAAGCTGCAGCTCTAGCAACTGGGTGTGAAGTAAGACTGCTGGATAACTTTTCCAAAGAATAATATAAACTGATTTTTTAAAACATGGATTGAGTTGAAAGAATAGTAGTGCAATGTAAAGTTTGCCTTTTGTATAATGATGTTTGTGAATAGTTCAAGTACTGATCAAAACTACCATAATATGTAGGGAAGAGGTGGCTAAAAAGTGCTCTGTAACTACTATAATTAATTTTATCTATTTTGGCAAAATCATAAATTATTAACTCAAACTCAGTTATTTAGCTAGTATCCACAATTTCCATTATTCTACATTCAGATAGTCCTTGACTTACAACGTTTGTTCAGTGATCATTCAAAATTATGACAACACTGAATGATGTGATTGACAACCTGTACCCAAAGTTGTGGCCACTGCAGTGCTTCCATCATCACATGAATAAAATTCAGGTGCTTGTCAATCCTTATGACTGACCACAGGGATGCTGCAGCTGCCCCAACCACCTACCTTGCCCCCCCTCCTGCCCCACTGGGTCCCTAGGGCCTACTTCCAACCTGGCTGGGTCCCACACCATCTGGTCTCCTCTCCCCATCACACTTGCTCCACTTACCTTTTCCGAATATCCCCTTTTCCAAGGAGAACCAACCAATACACTGCATGTCCTCCTTATACAGAAGCCACATGGTGCCATTCTGGAAGAAGAATTTTGAAATTGACTACAGTTCTTGTGATTTGAGAATTGCTGCTGCTTCCAAAATGGCATCTGTTCCTATGATGGCACAATGCGGTTTGATCGGCTGATTTACTTTCTGAAAGGCGATATCTGAAGATCACTTTTGGAAAGAAAAGCAGCTGATCTGACACATGACACATAGCTTGTCATTGCCTTCCAGAGTGGGTGCCATTTTGGGAGCAGCAGAGGCTGCTTAATGCCATTCCAGAGCTGGTGCCATTTTGGAAGGATGCACAATTCTCACAATCTGAGAATTCTTATCCCTATAAGATAAAAAGGGTGGATTAGTCCTAATCCGTTACAAATAATGCAGTAAGTTTTTATATTTTTACTATATAAAATCCAATTGTATCAATTATGATTTAATTTCAGGTACCTGTGTAGAAAGTTTAAATTTTATTGTTATTTTGAGTATATTAGGGTTGTTTTCTGAGTGAAATGTGCCTAAGATTGAATAATAAGCTCTTTATTTCCTATGGCCTGATATTTCCGAACATTTTTTTCTTGTCTAGGTGGAATTACAAGATAGTGAAACTGATTTCTACAATGTGCTTCCTAATAAGACTCTACAAAAAATTTACAAAGAAAATGGCAAGAAGCTTGGCATAGACTTCATTTCTGATGACAGTGTAAATGATTTAACAGGTAAATATATAGCCCCTTTTTAAAAAAATTTATTGAAGAATTTTAAACAAATTTAAAAACAATACAAATATTAGAAAAGAAACAAAATAAGAGTAGTGAATATGAAAGGAAATAGAAATAGAAATAAAACAGAAGAAGAAAGGAAAACATAAATGAGTTCTGAGCTTTTTGACAGCAGTTATAAATGCATTTATATTTTATCCTCTTTACAGTTACATCATACTTTTCTTCTTTTCATAAACTATCCTTTCTAATATTCAAAGCTATAAATCACAAGTTTACTTTTCTTTTTTATTTCAGCAAAAAGTCCATAAGGGCTATCCAGTTATTAGTAAATGTAATTGTTGATTTTTCTCTAATAAACAAGTTAATTTTGCTACCTGTGCCACTTTCACCACCAATTCTTCAAGAATATAACTTCTTTAGGCATGGCCCCTTGGTCAAATAGAAATATACTATGAATACGTAAGTGAACAGAAATAGACATAAATCCATATAGGGTACACAAAATTAATATCTTTTTGAAAATTCGGATTCTGCTTACTATATATGTGCAGTTTTCAGATTCAAAATCTTTAAAAAGTGAACATGACAAGTATAAAAGTTTTGGCGCCCATCCATTTTATTTTATATTTTTAAGCTCAAAAAGGAGATTGACCATCTAACCTCTCAGGTGATTATTGTTGTTCTATTTTCAGCAACTATAAGTCCCTCAGCAGCTGTTTTGAGTATTTGAAAATGAAGATAGTTTATTTTAACGAAGCAGAGGAAGCTTTAAAAAAAAGACAAAAACCCTTTAAACACTTTCAGCTAGCAACTTAAACTGTGAAAAATAAAGTTAAAAAATGGAAGTTACATGGAACCTTGAAGTCTGAAATACAGAAATAACCTTTGCTTCTCTCAAACTAGTCAGATCTGCCAAAGAAAATCCACAAATTACAGCAAGCTTTCTACTGCAAAGTTTTGTTAGCACTGTCTCAGATTCATTGAAGTATATTGTTTATACAACAATTATCTGCATGGGAGAATTGTCAAAAAAAAACATTTTTTCTGGCCTCATCACATTTGTTGTCTCCTAAATTAAGCCAAAGAAAATCTCAACAAGTCTGAAACATTGTGGCATCCGTTGGGTGTGGGTGTGGCTTTATTATGCTTGGCGGATGTATGGTAGCCAGTGATGCAGAAAATACTGTGCTGTTGAGAATGGGTTTAACTAAATATGTATATATCTTAAAAGCTAATATCCTACAGTCAGCAAAGAAGCTGAAAAGATGTTGCATATTTCAGAAATTCTGAAACATACACCAAGAATTCCCATGAAATTTTTACAAGAAACATAGTCCCAAGACATCAGTATTATCAAAAATCTGTGGGGATCTTTGAAACATGCAATGCATGCAGTGAGATCTGACATAAGGATATTCCTAAACTAGAAAAAGTCCATAAGGAATGGGGGGAAATCAAAAGCAAGAATAGATAAAAAGCAAAATTAGCTGGATATCCAAAACATTTGGAAGCTGGGTTTTTGTTCTTTTGTCAAAAGAGGTGTCACCTAATGTTGATTGACAGGATGACCAAACTTCTGTACCTACCGGTATTAAATTCACTGTTTGCTTATGCTATATGGTAGCATGGTCATACATTCAGTAATGAGGGATTGGAATTGTCAATTTTTAATAAAAAATATTGTTTCCTCATTGCTTCTATTTCTGAAGTTCTTAAAATGGAGGGACAAAACCTTGGAAATCCTAACATTTGATGTATAAAAAAATCCACCTTAATACTTAATGTATGGAAGAGGATCTATATGGGAACTGAATATTTTTATTTGCTGTACCCTTTAATAATACCGTATTTTTCGGAGTATAAGACACACCGGAGTATAAGACCACCTTAGTTTTTGGGGAGGAAAATAGGGGAAAACAATCTGCCTACCAGGTATTCATCTGGCTAGCGGCCTTAGTCTGGTCAGCTGCAGCACATTATTTTATCTCCTGGTTAGGACTTAAAAAAAACCTTCTTCTGAGAGAATAACAATGAAAGAGCCTGCAAGCCAGTAAGAGCTGGGTAGATCGTTAGCACCTGGTTAGGGCTAGAAAACAACTTCTTTGGAGCAAGTAGAACAATGAAACAAAACCCTGCAAAGACTTAGGGCTAGAAAAACATTCTTTGGAGAGAGTAACAATGAAAAAGACTGCAAGGTAAGAGCTGGGAAGATCTGTTAGCACCTAGTTAGGGCTGGGGGGGAAAGCTACATTCGAAGTATAAGACGCACCCAAATTTTCAGCCACTTTTAGGGAGGAAAAAGGTGCGTCTTATACTCAGAAAAATACGGTACTTTTATTTGCTAACCCATACAATAACATTCCACCTTGTGGACTGTTTGGTATATTCCAAAACCTAAAAATGTTTTGGCTCTCTTTAGGTTCTACTGACTTTGGAAATGTTAGTTACGTGGTTCCTGGGATTCACTCCTATTTTTACATTGGTTCTGATGCATTGAACCATACTGAGCAGTATACAACAGCTGCAGGTTAGTAGTTAAAAGTGGGTATATCTTTCACATTTAAAAAAAAACACCGATTGAGAATAATGAGGCAAAATGCACATGGAGTCAAGTTTGAGTGATCACATTATTCTGTGGTGGCAGCCATTGCCTTTTGAGAGTGGTAGAACAAGACTGATGGTAAGTACCAGAGGTATGCAGTATTTGGATCCAAAGAAGACAAGGATGCACCAAGAAAACATGAAAAAACCCCACATTTTTTTGGTCTAGGAAGCTAACCAGCTATGTTCTCTATTGGGTAAAAAGCATGGCCTCTCTAATGAGGCCAATATTTCAGCATGTAAAAGGAAGGGATAGAGATAAATGCCTAATTTTGGTGCTAAATTCATGTATCCAGATTACATTTGCATAAGCACGGAGAGTTATATTCTGTGCATAACAATGATTAATTTTCTTCTCAGCCTCTTGGCAAAAGATCTGATGGTTTCACAACAGCTGGCTCTAAACTGGACATAAAATGAGTATATGGAATTGGTAAACTTCCACGCCAATTCTCTTTTGTTTCATCTTGGTTTCTAAGTTGAGGAGCAAAGGCAGAACCTGAGAAAGACGGCTTTTGCCAACTAAAGGGTAGTTGGCAAACTTAAACTTAACTTAAACTTAAGTAGATGCATACATTTTGTCCCAAATCTGCTGGCCATTCATGCAAGCCAGAGCATCCTGTGAGTGGAGTACTTCTCTCACAGATACAGGATACAACTCAATGCAAATGGGCGTTTACTTACCGTTGATACGCCCGTTCTCGTTGGTTGAAGCCAGCATTCAGTGAGGGTTGTCCACAGCCAATCACATCAAGGGCTGAGTCTGTCAATCAAAAACTGAGCCTCTGTCCTCCTCCTCCTTGGATATTGGCCCAGTTTAGACGAAGCTGAAAGACAGACTTGACGTGGAAAGGAACAGTGTTAACCGAACAAAAAACAATACACTGCACCAATAGGAGAGTAAGTCACACCTCAGACTGCGGAATTAAGTAACAAAAAACTGGATTTATTAATACAACAAGTAGTAGAGCAAAAAACAGTGTAGAACGTATTCAATAAGAACCAAAGAACATAAGGGAGGGTCTGAATGCTGGCTTCAACCAACGAGAACGGGCGTATCAACGGTAAGTAAACGCCCATTCTCCATTGGAGGTTGAAGCCAGCATTCAGTGAGTGACATACCCAAGCTACGAGTCCCGAGGGAGGGCAACTAAAGCAACCACTCCTCCCCAGTGTCTACTAGGACAGAGGCACAGCAACCTGTTGAAGCACTCGCCTGCCGAAGGCTGCCTCTGTAGAAGCATAAGAATCAATTTTATAGTGGCGTATGAACTGAGTAGGGGAAACCCAAGTAGCAGCCCTACACACTTCCTCAAGTGAAGCCCGAGTCTTCCATGCAGCCGACGTAGCGGCGCTGCGGGTGGAATGGGCCGTGATAGTCTCTGGTACCGGCTTTCCAGCTGAGGTATAAGCTCTAGTGATTGTGGCTCTGATCCACCTCCCTATGGTAGGGGATGAAACCTTGAGCCCCATGGAACGGGGAAGGAAGGCAACAAACAAGGCCTCTGATTTACGAAAGGCCGAAGTACGGTTGATATAAGCCTTCAAGGCACGCCTCACGTCCAGAGTATGCCACTGACGCTCTCTAGGATGACGTGGGTGGGCACAGAAGGACGGGAGAATGATTTCCTGGGAACGGTGAAATAAGGAATTTACTTTGGGAAGGAAGGAAGGGTCTAGGCGGAGGACCACTCTGTCTGGATGGAAAAGACAAAGGTCCTGCCGAATAGAGAGAGCTGAGAGCTCGGAGATGCGTCTGGCTGATCTTATAGCCACAAGGAAAGCTACCTTGTAAGACAGGAGGCTAAGGGGCGCCTCTCTTAAAGGTTCAAAGGGGGGACCGGTTAGGGCCTCCAGGACCAGGGGTAGGTCCCAGGTGGGAAAACGGTGCACGACTGGCGGGCAGATGTTGGAGGCTCCTTTAAGGAACCTATGCACCGTGGGCACATGTGCCAGAGAGGGGCAATTTGGGCAGGAGAGAATGGTGGAAAGTGCGGCCAGTTGGCGTCTAAGGGTGTTAGGGGCCAACCCCAAATTTAGTCCTTTCTTGAAACGGAGTAGGAGAGGAATGGGCACATAAAGAGGAGAGATACCCTCCAGTCTGCACCACTCACAGAAAGCCTTCCAGGTATTCTGATACACTCTGTTAGTGGAAGGACGCCTGGAGGCCAAGATGACTTCGAT